>OZ010572.1:120674417-120719417 GCA_963932145.1 Acanthosepion lycidas
AGTTTCCAGGCTAGTCTATAGTACTTTGATTTGCTCACTGGTAAGGATTTCCAGTGTGTTCATGCAGCGTTACAATTTTCGTACGCTTCCTTGGAGTAACGGCCATCGCAGACAATAGGACAACTAATCAACAGTCGAGACTATAGCGTTTGGGTGTTATGAAAATCTGATGTAATCACGGAAGACGCAGTATTTTTCAAGTCCAAATTTCATCGTACACCCCGAAAACAGATTCATATTATTGCACGTCACTGTAAATGACCTAATCTGAGGAAAAAATAGAAATCGATTACACCCTGTCACTCGATTGGATCTAAAATTGAACGTATGGTGGAAGAAACGAAACTAGAGGGGTTGTTTCAATTTAATTTACACAAGGGGGGGCATATATATGGAGTAAACGTGCACAGGGTGCCCAAATATCTCAGGGATGCAGTGTTTGTAAAATTGAAGACTGAGGGTCAACATCAAGAGGCGACAGTCTGTTTCATGCTTGAACGCAATCTTCTGAAATCTACAAACAAACTGTCGCCGCTTGCAGACTTATATAATACATAGATATATAAGGCAAATGTTATTAAAGACAACACACTTTTTTAGTGATCAACTTTGCCAAATTACGGATAAACCCTTTTCAGATGAAGGGGAAATTTCGTCAGAAACTGTCCAAAGACATCTCGGGAAAAAATATTGTCAAAGCTTTCGTTTTTCTTGAGTTATCATCAGCGTAGGCAGAGATAAATGGTGAGTTCTGTAGAGTTGGTGAATGTAGCGACGTGGGCATAGTATGTGTATGTTTTTACATTTGACTATGCGGGCAGTTAAATTATATTTGTTTTTATTTTTTATTTGTTTGTTTTTGTTGTATGAGTATTGCTTCGAGGATCATGAGTTTCACGGTTTTAGTATTTCGGTTTTGTTCTTCATCTTGCTTATTATTTATGTGTTGTCTGATGACACTCTCGTCCAACGGGTGGCAGGTGAGACTCCGTGAGAATGTGGTTGCGATGTATCCTATGTAAGACATTTTTTACTTATGGGGAAACATTCTCCGAGTGGGCAAGTATACTCCTACACAACATTGGTCTTGTATAGGGGATTGGAAATTTAGGATATATTATTTTTAATTATTTAATTTTTTTTTGTAAATATATATATATATATATATATATATTGAATGCACACAAATGAAAAAAAATCTCTTATAGTTGGCAATAATCTGTACTCTTTCACTGTAGACAAGAAAAAGAAACTTTATATATTTTCATTTGAGGAGAAAAATATATATATCTTCACATCAAGAAGCATCTGGGAACTTTTTTTTAAGATTGAGGCTTTCTTTATTTGTATAGTTTATTGAGATTGCTAAGTAAATGCTCCCATGGGAGGGGTCAGACTATCGTTGCCTGGGAAGTTCAGAAAGAAATTATGAAAGAAATGTTATGTTTGATTTGAAACTGATCTGAGTGTTCTATTTTTTTCCCCAACAATCCGTACAAACGAACAGCACATATACGGGGTGGAGTACCCAGTGAAAAATCTGTAAACTTTATCTCGAATGAATTGTAGCATTTTGTAAATATCAAAATAAAAGGATACATTAATATACCAGCAAACAGAACACTTGCAGGCAGAGGAGAGTACTGTGATGATGCTGACAGTCACTTAATTCTATATCGAGATAAATTGTCTTCCACCAGCAAAACTATAGCCTTGTGATAACTGAGCAAAAACAAAAGGTTGGAATTAAATTAAAACAATGTGTGAGCATAAGAACGAGAAGACAAAAGTTGAAATCATTATTTTTAACAAATGATACACAATTTTTGTCTCTGAAGACAGTGTGAAATTATTTTTTTTTTCTCCTTTTGACAGATCGCGACAGGGAGATGTGATTAAATATACTTTAATGTGAAAAAAAAAAATTCAGTGTTATTGTTTGGGTAATAAACATTAGCACAAATAGCTATATTGTGGGAAAAAGAAATTACGACAATATACACATTTATATGTATTTATGTTTATTTTTTTAACTTTTATCAAAAGCGACATTCTTGCACATGTAGTTATGAATAATATTATAGATATACACCCTTATGCAAATTAATTGAAACAACTGCTTTATTTTCCTTTCTTTTACCATACGGTCAGTTTTAGACCGACTGGAGTGTAATAGATTTCTATTTTTTACTCGGATTAGGTCATTTGCAGTGGTGTGCAGTAATACAAATCTATTTTATGATGAAATTTTTTTGAACTTAAAAAAATATTTCGTCATCCGTGATTGCATCAGATTTTTATCATGCCCAGACACTATTGTTTCGACTGTCGATTAGTTGTCCTACGGTCAATGTCTGCGATGAACATTACTCCAAGGAAGCGTACAAAAATTGTAATGCTACACGAACACACTGGCAATCCTTAGTACTATAGACTGGGCCGGAAACTCTCTTGATTTAAATCCAATTGAGAATCTGAGGTCAATCTACAAGGAACGACTTCATGAAATGGACATACGAAGTAGTAACATGTACAATGGGTCATGTTTCATTGGAAAAATACGAAAAGAAGTAAATAACGAATTATTCGTTTTGTTTCAATTAATTTGCACAAGGGTGTAATTACTATTTTTTTAATTAATAACTATTTGTGCTCAGTTTTTGATATGCTAATGTGTTAAAATTTTGAAATAACGCAATAATAAAAATTTAAATTTCATCTCTCAGATAGATGTCGCGGTGATGTTTCTGTGAACAAGAAATTAGTCAGTTGCTGGAAAACGTTATACTAATGCTGTGTGTATGTGTGTAGGGCCAGTGCGTACTACCCAGAAGCCCCTCTCCCCAACCAGTGCTTTTTGACCTTCGCTATCTTATCAACATTTGCTTTTTTTCTACCGACATTTATATACACTACAAAATAAACTATTAAATGAGGAAATTTTTTTGCGAATTTTGATGTCCTGCTGGGGTCTTATTTTTGTACAAATCCGTGAATTTGTTTTGTTCATGTTAAATCTCGAAAAAAAAAAAAAAAAAAGGCTATACAAAATTCACTATTTTTTACCCATGATATTGAATGTGCTAAAGTTATTCAATTTTTTAAAGAGAAAAATCTCGAGTGGATATAAAAATTGCTGAAAAACATTCATTTATTTAATTTGGAATGATCTATTATGACATGTCTTTAATTAGTATTTATGATGTAATGATCTATTATGACATGTCTCTAATTAGTATTTAGATACATTGTATTTATTTTCAATTTTTCTAGTTGAATTGTTCACCTATATAGCAAAATGATACATTATTGTATATAATTAGGTTACAATAAAATTTGTATTTTATATGAATACTACCTTATCAAAAATTAGATGTAGTAGAGTGGGAGCGGGCTCATATCAGAATTTCGAGGGGGGGGGGAGAGCGACATAAAACCTTTGCACCGGCCGTTTGTGTGTGTGCGTGTAGGTTGCAAAGTGGACAGTCGACTTTTTTTGACTGTATGGGCTGCGTGCTCAATGATAGAGTATATATATGTGTGTGACGCATGAGGGACGAACGAACAGACTCGACTCTAACTCAACTGGTGGTCAGCGTATAAAGGTTAGTGAGATCAAATAATCTGTTTTTAGTTCGAAAGAAACTTTTCTTATTAGTTCTAAAATAATTGTTTACTTAATTTGAATATGTTTTGAGTTTCTGCACTACAAAAGCGCGAAAATGATGGAGGTCCAATCTAGAGAGTTCTGTCCGAGATATTGTTTCATAAATCAAGAATATGGGGAAAGATTCTCTCCGAAAGGAATACCTCATAATTTATCATTTTAGCGCACAACATAAGGATTGGATGTTGGTGATATGGTAATTGATATGTCCCGGAAAGAGATATATTTGAACGAAGTAGCTAAGTGGTTTTGGCTACTATAACCAAGTAGAATACGGTAGCAGTAATCGACTGGTACCCGTCGTAGTCGCAGGTATAGATCAATGGCGTAGTCCAATGGGAGTCGTTATAGACTTAGCTCACAGACTAAGGCTCTCGACTCTCCTACACGTCTGTCTGTATTTATGACGGGCACCAGCCAATCATATTCCAGTGAGGGGGAACACAGGTGTACACATATTCAATTATATCAGTAATATAGGTTGAGCATTCCCACATATTAACCTATTTGCCTTGTTACCCGATAGTATCGGAGTGGCAAGCTGGCAAAATGGCATCTGATATAAAAGTCTGTGGACAACAGCAGTGTGTCATTGAATTTATCCATGTAGAAAAAATATCACCCATCAACATACATCAACACTTGCTGAACGTTTATGGAAATCCAAGTTCTAGAATATGTGAATCTATTCTAAAAATGCATTTTAACTCAGACTTTCTGTGTTCTTGTTGGCATTTAAATGAAGACACTAAAAGGGCACATCTAATATTATTAATGCTATGGTCCAGTTTTATCACTCTCATTGCTTTCACTGGCTTAATCTATCTACATAAACAGCCTATGTAGGTAAACTTTCTTTACTATATATATATATATATATATATATATATATATATATATATATATATATATATATATATATATGAAGAAATATAGTCTTAAGATGTGCTATATTTATGGGATAAAGTACTCAATATCAAAGATAGAGCGTGTGTAAATATAAAAGTGAATAGTGGAGAAAAATAACAGCACTCGTGGCCTGACGATTGCATCTAGCATGAAACAGACTGTCGCCTCTAAGTGTTGACTTCTATGTTCACTTATTTATATATATATATTTGTGTGTGTGTGTAAGGGCTCAATATTTGGGATACAGCATACAGGGTGTAATGGATAAATTGTCGTCAAAATTACGCTAAAATGAAAGTAACACCGACATCTCATTTTAGCAGATATATTTACCAAAATTACACCAGAAATATCTTAAAATACAAAAGAGTAGATTTATTCAATAGAATCGTCATTTAATTTTTAATCGCGTATAACTACAGTAGTTACTACCTGTTACTTCAAGTTGTTTAAGATTCGGCAAGATCGAAAAATGGGCGGACGAATGGACGGACACACATACATTCCGCTTTATTTATATAGATTACGAGTAGGTCGTTTGACCAAATGTCAGCATGACAAGAAAGATGTTAAAAATCGGAATTTTCGGACACGCATCTGATCTTTTAACACTAGAGGAGAAATAAAAAAAATGATGTAGTACTTTCTTTACCGGGGAATTTGCTGTTTTCTGCATATTACTGAAGAAATCTGAAATTTTGGACTAGTTGTTTGCTTGCGACGATTAGTGTTGCAGAGGAAGGCTTTCTATAGAAACATTCTTTTTGCTCGAATTCCTTTTTAATTACAGAATGTATGAATTTATTTTAAATATTTATTTTAACTCTGACTTTTTGGCATTCTTGTTGACATTTACATGAAGACTCTAAAAGGAGCGCATCTGATGTTATCAATGCTATGGTACGGTTGGTTGAAATGTGCAGCTACAGTAAAGTTGATGTTATTGTCTTTGATAGATTTTTTTAAAACCGAATTTCATAACTGTTTCACTAATATCATTTACTTTTTTGCATTTATTGCATTTTTTTTTTTTTTTCGCATTTGAAGTGTTACAAGTCGAAGGAGGAGGTCTGATTACTATATGCGTGCCAGGTGGCTTAAAAATACTATTAGCGATAAAAGGTTTACTAACTTGGCATCAAGGTTTATTACACGTGACTCTTTGTAAGTGGGTGATTTTTGTATTCTAGATTATGTAAGGAGTACATGTAGATTTGGCGGTTGTCGCCTGGCATTAAGTCGGCTTTCACTAAATATCTTATTAATTGTGGTCAAGTTTTATGTTCTAGAAATCTTTTGTAAGATATAAGAGCTTGTGAATATTGCAATTGAAATCAAAAACTGAGAATTCTGAAACTTTTCTTGTTTTGTAGGTTAGAAGAGTATTTCTATTGTGTTTGGAAGCCTTGGCGATTGATTTTTTGATAGTTATAAGGGGATAATTTCTATTGAGAAAGTAATTGAATAGTTATCCTATGTGTATTTTGTAATCACCATTGTCAGGACAGATGTGTTTAATGTGTAAACACTGGCTACGGATTATTGATTTTTTTTTTTTTTTTTTTAGGTTGGTAGGGTGGCAGCTGTTAAAATTTAGGTAGTAATTACTATTTGTAAGTTTAGTATATAGTAATGTGTGTGTTTTTAGACGTACCAGTGTAAGTGGTGGAATATGCCATTATGAATTTGATGGTGCCGTGAAAATTGTTGATGCATTGTTTGAAGTCATGAAGAGAGCATTCTCGCCATGTGTTCCTTTAAAAAAAATATTGTCTACGCATCTGAGTTAATGAAGAAGTTCTAGGTGGTATCTACTTAACATATTTCAATCCAGGGCACCCATAAATATGTTCGCATAGCTGGGAGCCATTTTAGCTTCCATCTGTCTTGAAGAAAATGGTGGTTGTTGAAATCGAAATTGTTATAAGTGAGTATGAAGGATGTCTTATGTTATATTTCTGAAAGCCACTTGTATCTAATTCCTACAAGATTACATTCCCTCCTCGTGTGGAATATTGGAGTATAGGGATGTTACATCCATAGTCACAAAGAAGGAACTGTTTGGAAATCTATTATTTGAAAAAAAATTGTAAGAAATAGGTTGTATCTCTGATGTAGCGTGGAATCGTGGGGCGCAAAGGTTTGTGATTGTTACATGGAGGAAGTTAACTTATTAAAAAAGTCATTCTTATTTGGTAAATAAATATTATCTACACATACTTTCTCGACTTAACATTTATATCTGAAAGCTGTTTGATGAACAAGGTTGTTTTTTTTATATAGAATCTGTCAAATAATTTCATTTAAAATATACCTTATTTTTTTTTTTTTTTCTCAGCTTTATTTTACTAACTTTGATGAGTAGGAAATCAGGAGGCGATTATCTCCCTTTGTCACAGGAAGAAATGACTGATGACTTAAGGGGCCATTGGTGATCATATGTCAGCCCGTTGATAAGAAGACTTCGTTGCTGCTAAGCTCACCGCAAAGGTGGATGCGATATCCACTTGCGGTTTGTCCGACCATGGAGGATGGCACAATTCCCATGTGTCCCAAAAGGGCTGTACCATGTTCCTGTTGGGGATGTTACAGGTTAGGCCTTCTTTTTACTCTTATCCTTTTACATACAACTTGCAATTTCTATGTTTTAATTTCTCTTTATGGGATAATTTGTGATGCATTAGCTTTTGACCCTCAGAGCTGAAAGATTAGAACGCAACGAAAAGGAATAATGAAAGCGTATAAGGAAACTAGTATCTGTCTATATTTCTGAGATGAGGTATTATATGCACTATTTACATTATTCGGACTATTGTCCTCATCTTTGTCACCATATTTATCACAACGTTTCGGCCGTTGTACACTCCGGCCTTCTTCAGGTGGTTGGAATGTCGAACTGAACCCTTTATTTCGCTCACTGGGGTAGACTGTTCTAGTTCCACGTGCCATGTCTAATGGATGTCATTTATCAGTTATCTCCTGGAGGTATATCGGTGGAGAACTTTGAGAGTGGGAATTAACAGGTTCAAATTCCAGTTGAATTTGTTGTGTTTACTTTCACACAAATACCTTTGGGGAAAGGGTTGTATCCATTTTCCCCCTTCCAGCTAATGGTTAAATAGAAAGGCAAACTAGGATCTCCAGACTTGTTTGGGGAGAGAAGGATAACTTTGAACTCAAAACCAGTTGTGCATGAAGCTGATAAATCCACCCGGTTACAACATATTTGCTAGAGAAACCGCAGCAGTAACATTTGTTATGGTCAGGCTGTAG
The DNA here is from genome assembly GCA_963932145.1 of Acanthosepion lycidas. Classification (NCBI taxonomy): domain Eukaryota; kingdom Metazoa; phylum Mollusca; class Cephalopoda; order Sepiida; family Sepiidae; genus Acanthosepion; species Acanthosepion lycidas. The sequence goes on from OZ010572.1 coordinate 120,682,267, forward strand.
CCCTGTACTCCACAGAGAGAGAGCATAGAGAGAGAACAGAAATGTTAAATAGCTGCGCAATTTTAACCCATTAATGCCTTTTTCTATATACCACATCTCTTCAGGACATAGGTGATCATGCCTCTCCACAAATTCTTAACCCTTGTGACTCCTAGCAGTTTTTATCCCTTTGCTAAAGAACCCCTCACTTTTCACCATCCATTCACACAAGCTCGTCAGGTAAGTGGATCGTGGCCTTCCCCTATATCTCTTGCTGTCAATTTTCCCCCATGAGTGTTAAGTTCTCAAAGCCCTCTTTCCTCATGTGTCCAAAAAATGTCAACTGTCTTTTCCTGATGCTGTAAGCTATGGATTAATCAGTAGGATTTGTATCACTAAATCATTATCATTTCAAAAAAATTCTGACAATCTAGAAATACTTTTTGGCTTTAAATAACTTGCAAAAGGTTGATAACCCATAAAAAATCGATCACTATTCTAAAAAGAGCACAGTATATTCATGCGGATCAAATGAAATATTGTTTTTAACGTACCTTTGGAAGGACACTGAATATGATAGATCTTGGAAAGCGAGTGGTATACTCCTGTGGATTAAATATTGACTGATTTGTTTTTTGTTGTTTTTTTTTTAACCATTTGTGCGTTATTTAATTAAAGCCAAATCATTTTGGATTGTAAAAATAAGCCTTTTTTTTTTGCCAGTGAATGTTGCATTAACTTTTTTTTCTTTAGATTAACAATGAATTTCCAGATAAAAGTCTTACTATTTAACCCATAGCTGGAGGAAGGAGATAGATTTATACCTTTCCCAAGAGTATTTGCGTGAAAAAGAGTATAATGAACCTGACTACAATCAAAATTCAGCTCTTCCATCTTTCAGCTTTTTTTTTTAGCCACTAATCAAATAAAGGGCCATGTTTAACCTTTAACCTGCATTATTAATATCAATTCTCTTTCTGCTGCATTCTTTTTCAAAACCACAATTGCATGCATTATTTACATTATTCAGATTGTTATCCTTCTTCATTTCCATATTCACAATGTTTCAACCATTCTTCAGATGACTGGAATTTCAAACTGAACCCTTTATTTCATCCACTAGGGTAGATTGTTCTAGTTCCACGTGCCATGCCTCTTCTGGATGTCTCAGTTACTTCCCTTTAACTTAACTCTCCAAGTTTTTGGTTCACCACTGCTGTGGCCTAGTATTGAACAAAGAACTCTTTGGGTCAAGTCACTGGAATTAACCAACATCTTTATCCACTGGGCCATGTGTTCTTGAGAAGCATACAACAGCTGAAGCATTGTGAATATAGCAATGAATGTGAGGATAACAGTTCAAATAATGTAAATAATGCAAGTAATCATCATACCTCATCTCAGAGATATAGACAGACCTCAATTGCAGTATCCTTATTGTTAATTTCAAAAAAAGTTGTTTTCTGTTGCTATAGCAGGATATGACAACACTTCTATGAAAGTTAAACACACTATTGTTCCGGGATCAGAGTCACCTTCAGTGGCAGGATTTTTGTACATATAGTGGCTGATAATGGTTAATGTCTTTTAGAAGATTGTTGAATTTAAAAGCTGAAATGTCATGATTAAAAAACAACAAAGAAAATACAAATAATGTAAATAGTGAAAATATAAATAGTTATATATATATATATATATATATATATATATATAATAGTACAAGGGGGTGCAGAGAAATAACATAAGAGTAAACATAAGAATTTTTTCAGGGATTCTTAGTTGAAACTACAACTTTTCTGTGGCCTCTGTACCAGAAATTCAGACAGCAAAATTATTTTTGGCTTTTAATGATTAAGGTGAGAAGGTTTCTAAACATTAATTTTGATCTTCTCTTGTTCTTACCAGTGAGTAAACAGTCAAGTGTTTGATGATTCCATAATTAATTCATTAAGTCATTAATTTCCTAACCATTTAATATATTTTCATAATTAGTTCTGCGCATGTAAACTGAAAATAGTTAAAGAGTTTCTAATGACTGGATTGATCAGGCCTCCATCTGTTTCTACGATTCTTTCTCAGACGCAATTCCTTACTGATATCACATCATGAATTCTGTAACTCAGTGTTCAGCAATCTGTGGCACGCCAAGCATTTTTCAATAGTACGCAGCCACAAATGACATCACAAAGTCTGAACCAATAACTACTACAATGCAAACAAGATATATAGCTGTTTCAATTTTAATATATACTAAAGTATATCTTATATTGATATGTACTTTATATATAAGTACAGTGTATGTGTGTACATGTGTGTGTCTGAGCAACTCCTTCACTCCCACTGGTTTGATTTCAATGATTCATAGCTCATTCAAAAGCCCTAGAAAAGTCAGGCACAAGGAACAATTTTGATTGATCTCTGATTCAGTGTTGCCAGATTATGCAAGGTTAAAAATATATATTAATACATTATACTAGCCATTATCATTGCTTTCATGGTTCAAGGGAAGTAACTCTTATTTTCCTTTTGTATCCAAAATTGCAGTGCACATTTTATTATAAGCTAGCTTAAAAGCTGCCCTATTGGGCGACATTTAATCTAGCTCCTGTAGAGGACTCTTGATTAGGCCTTCATCACAATAGCTAGGGAGGAGTAGGTGCAATAGACATCAATAAACTACAGGAGAACTCAAAATTGATTGCTGCATTTAAGTATTGCATTAACGTTTAAGCTTACCTTTTACAAGTTTAACGATAATTCTTCTGCTGCCACTTAATTTAAAGACGATTTGATGTATGTAGATCTTTATTTTCCGTGCAAACAATTATTTTTATTTTATGGGTGACAGAACAAGGGACAGTTTATAAGATAAAATTAATTTAGTGTAAAGATGGGGAAAATAGAAATTAGAATTCATTATACATTCAACATTTGAAGAGTAAGAGAAACATAATAGCTAATTAAGTAAAACATATAACATGGAATTTATACGAATAAATGTGAAATTGGAGCTCAATCCTCTTACAAATACAGAGATTAAAAAATCCCAGCTCCAGAGTAATTTTGTATTTACTCGAACCCCCTCCCTGCTCATGAAGTTGCATTGTGACACAAGGTTGGTTTAATATGGGGAGTCCGAGTGTGTGTACACCCAGGCTAGGAACAAAAATTCCCCGAGCCTCGACCTGGGAGGAGTGTGAACCGGATAATAAACAAACCTATTTACTCCTATTGAGGAGAAAAATAATTAGTGAATAAAATTGCAGATAGAGAAGTTAGACATATAGAGCTGAAATAGAATTTAGAAGGAACTGGAAATCCAATCCTAAACAGTAAACAAGGGATAAACTTTTATTCCTGTTCAAAAACTGAGGAGACGTGTGACCTGGAAGATAGGTGAACCTGTCTTCTCCTGTTGAGAAGAAAAAAAATATAAAAAAAAAAATAAAGGGTGTCGATGCAAAGTAAGCGTGGGACATGAAGTTAGAATCTTACTCAGAATAATTAACCAACTTGAAACTCTGTTAAAAACATTAAACTCAAAATCAGATGAAATGGAAGCTTGAGGTTGTCCAGACCATGGTAACTATGTAGGCTTGAGGATAGTGAGAAAGGTGGTGGAGAACTGAAGAGTCTTAATTTCAGTCAATCTACAGTGACAACTACCAGAAAACAGATGTTAACATGCAAATCCAGGGAAGATGTGTTACACTATACATGCTGTCCAACACCCACAGAAATGAGCTGCGGTTTATATTGCATCTATGTTGAACTCACCAGTTTCTGGGAGAGAATGCATAATCTGATATAATCAGTAGTTTGAACAATGCCAATATGCACAAAACCCTAATTTACAATGACTTGTGACTTCATGCCAGCACAACCACAGACAGCTTCTGAACAGTTCCGTCTACCCAATTTACCTTAGTATGGTTTTCAGACAATTTTCAGAAGGTGCTGCATGCAGTGATCACCTCCCCAGGCCGATACTATCAAGAAGTCACCTTCCTGATTAAATGACCAAAGTGAGATTTGAACCCGGGTCTTTATATAAATATTAGCTTAAAACTTCTTTGCAAAAGATGCCTTCTAAAAGTTAAGCAAATTACTAAGAAACAGGAAAATTTGTTAGAAGCAATGAAAAGGTGACATTGAACTGCTATTTAATATCAATCCTTCTATACGGCAATCAATGCTGGACAGTTATCTCGGACATGAAGAGAAGATTTGAAGCAACAGAAATGTGGTTCTATAGAAATATGCTGAGAATACCATGGACAGAGCATGTAAGCAATGAGGAAGTCTTAAGAAAAATGGAAAAAAGAAAGAAAGGGAAAGCTGGAATTTTTTGAACATGATGAGGAAGGAGGGTTTGAAGAATTTGACACTCACAAAGCAAAAATGGACAGGGGAAGGCAGCTGACCACCTCCCTGACAAGCTTGCATGAATGAATGAATGAATGAATGAATGCCAGAACAGGAGACAGAAGGCTTGGCAAAGGGACAAACATTGCTAAGGGATTTAAGGGATAGGCAGTTGTGGAAAGCCATGGAGGCCCATATCCTTCATAGAAGAAGAATATTTATCAGGGAAGAGTGCTCAATATTAGAGTGTATTTTTTAATTTTTAAAAAACCTATGAATTCATATCTTCCTCCTGTCAGCTAGGGGTTTGCAATATAGCAATAAAAACACAATGAAATTCCCTTGTAACTATTTGTAGAGACACATCACATTTCAATAAAGTATAGGGCCTGTATCTACGAACAGTCAGAGTTAGTCATATCATGGGGTACTACAGATAAGCATGCAGTACATTTTGTCTCATCATTTCACTGTTATTCACAGTTGTCCAGCATTTATTTCTAATTGAATTTACCCCATGCTAGGCAGTAAAGTCATTAAAATGCAAGAGGTTACTAAGTTTCAAAAAATTAAAATAAAGAAACATTATTAAGGGTTAAGAACAATAGAAAAGTAATCTGGAAAACAGCAGATAACAGTTGACTTTGCTTTTAAATTTTTGAAAATCAAAGTTGGAAGAGTGTTCCATAATGAGAAGTGTGAGAAAAGAAACTGTTAGCATAGAAATTATGGTCACGCCTAGCCATTTCAACAGTAAATTGATGAAACCTTGTTGCCAATCTAGTACTGCGCTCAAATTCATAAAGTCTAGGTACCATAGAGGAAAGTTCATCCAAACAATTACCAAGAAAATATCTATAGAAAAGGCACAGGGAAGCAACTTTACAGCGATGGAAAGGTGACTGAAACCAAGAAACTAAGTCAGGACCAATAATATTGCTGATACTTCTTTGGATTTTATCAAGAATCTCTAGATATATAGCAGGAGCATATGTGGACCATATGTGGTAGTAATATTCTAAGTATGAACTTATAGATAGTAAGATAGATTCTGGAGAGAAAAACTGTCTAGCATGACACAGTGAACCAACTTTCTTAGCATCTGACCTAGCAATAGATGTAATACAGTCTTTCCACTTAATGTCAGCTGTGAATGTTAGCCTGAGAAGGGGCAACAAGTGACACTCCTGGACGTTAGCATTGGCCATGCTGATGGAAAGCAGAAAGGGGTCTCATAGATAAAAACAGTTTTGTTTTGGATGCATTAAAATTAACAAGTCACTCTTTGCACAACGTTAGCATGAGGAATCACAGCAGCAGCACCTTGCATGATAAGGCTATGGCTCTCTGCTCCTTAAGATGCAAATTTACAAAGTTGTAAGAAAGAAGAAAATTTAGATTTCAAAAAATGATATCACTTTATCTACAGTTTACATCTGTCAACTGTAATAAAGTATGATTTCCTTCATATTGTCAGCATTATTCAATAATGTCATATTCTACCCCTTGCCTATACTACTTGGGAATATTATAATCTTTGTGCCTTCAGTCAGTTAATGTGCCATGCGTGATACATGCAGAGGTGATCATGTTCTTTCGATACATGATTGATGAGGCAAACTTTTTCCCTCAGTAGATTGCCAGTTCTTTCTGTGGTAGACCAGTTGCCATACAAGGCTATAGAAACCTGTCTGCCCTGCTATTTACCCAAAGCTATGACGAGAAGAAGAGGATGCATACCTTTCCCAAGGGGTATTAGCACATATAAGTGAATGTAATGGATTCAACTGGAATTTGAACTCGTTCTACGATTCCTCACTGAGGCCGCTATCCATTACTCCACTGTGCCTCCTTTGTGCCTTAGCAACGATAATTAATCAGTCATTTTACATATCACTTCACCAACAAACAAGGCAAGTTAATTATTATTTATTTTTATGTACTTATGAAAGAAAGAAGAAAAATAAGAACGGGATGAAGGGGAGGAGGAAAAAGAGAGAGAAAATAGGGTGCATTAGAGGGTGAAACAGTGAGAGAGAGGGATGAAAAAACAAAGAATAGAAAATACATAGAGAGAAAGAAGATAAGAAAAAAAATGAGAGAAACAGGGAAAGAGAGGGGAGAAAAAGAGAGAAAGCAGAAAGAGTGGCAGAAGTAAAAGTGATAGAAACAGGGAAAGACAGAAATGAAAAAGAGGGCAAGAACAGAGAGAGAGAAAGTAAGAGAAAAAGAGATAGAATAGAAAAAATAGAGAGAGTGGGGATGAGAAAAAGTGAATGAAACAGGGAAAGAGAGTGAGAAAATGAAAAAAAAACAAAGAAAAAGAGTGAAAATACAGAGAAAGATTGACAAAAGTCAAAACTAGTCATGAGTTAGCTTCTCAATAAATAATAAGAAAAGTAAGAAAAAGAACAGGGCAAAATAATACTAAGCAAACAATATATATATATATATATATATAATATATATAAGGTTGGTGCAAAAATAATGACGTAATAATGTCGTTTTTTGACGTAACGTCATTATTTTTGCACCAACCTTATATATATATATATATATATATATATATATATATACTAGCAGCGTGCTTGATTCAAAAATCGTACGGCTCATACAGCAATCGCTATCACTTGACTTAAAATATTTTTGCCCTTCCTTGCCTTTAAACGAGTGCCCTTTGCTATGCTGATGTTGCTACATGCCTTACTTCTTGCCTAGCTCACACTGCAAATTTTTTCGAAGCTCTATACTAAACATTAAATCTGTTACGAAAAAAGAACTAAACAAAATGAACACAAAATGATCAGCTTTAAAAAAGGACTCGTAACTGGAAAAACTGAATGAAAAAAGAATGTTAACAACAAATACTTTTTCACACCCAAACCAGTTCTGCAGAATCAGAATCAAGAAGCAGAAATCAGAATTTAAGCAAGCAAATGAGCCAATTGGAGTAACATGCTACCATGCTAGTTAACATTCGTGTCAATCAGCTGTTGGCTCTCACGCTGGCCAATAGAATCTCCCTGCCTATTTGTGGCAGCCAGCTATTGGCTCTCACTCTGGCCAGTAGAAAATGGCTGCAAACTACATGAAAACTGCCATAGAAGCATGAAAAAATCGATTATTTTCACTATCGATGGGAGTTAGGAAATGCAATGTTGGTCTTGGCCTTCCTGCTAACTTGGACCATGTGCATGTAAATTTTGGTGCAAATCCATCGAAAATTGCGGCCGTGCATTCGTTACACACACACAAACATATCCTGCCTTATATATATATATATATATATATATGCAAGACAGAAATAAACAAAGCAACAGTAATACAGCAAATAGTTCATAAAATAAGAATGCTGTTCACACGCAAAAGGGATACAGCAGACTGTTTATACATTCTGATTTCAAGACAACAGAGAACAAAAATATGGGGGATGAGACAAATATATATTTTTATCAGTTCAGAAGGAATCCCAGCATGCATCTGTAGGATTTGTCTATAAATTTGAGGAAGAGATGTTCATAGCAGTCATTCCTGGATTATTAGAACCAATAGATATACATAATGGAATTCACTACCAGTGGCTTAAAATACTGACCTATTAAGCATCCAAACACTCAGTAACATTACAATATTAAATTTAACTGGGGAAACTGTCTCCAATTAAAATCACTAGTCATTACCAATGTAACAAACTTTTGAGATATCTTTCTATAGCCAGTGGCCTGAAAATATGTATTAGCAAGAAAAGAAAAACAGAGAGAAAAAGAAAGATATTAAAAATACATTGGAAAGAGACTAAATGTCACATATAAAACATTCATACAGAGAAGTAAGAAAGATGTATTGAAAGTACCAGAGAGAAAGGTAGGACTGTAAATATAGATTGAGAGAGAAGCGGTTTGGACATAATTTTTATCTGGTCATAAATACTTGTTATGTAAGAGTCACACCTTCGTGACAATGAAATGTATGGAATGTTTTGTTATTGGACAATCAATTTACAGGCCAAATAACACAAAGACAGGTATATATCAGAAAAAGTCGGACACACTTATTATCTGGGATGTGCAAAACATGTCTGTAAGAATGATGGAATGTTAAAAATGAATGGTCTAGAAAAAAAGGGAGGCGTCTTTTGCACTGTTGTGGGGTCATTATAAGTAAACTTATGTTGAAGGATCATTATAAGTAGACTTAGTAATTCATGTTTTACTGACCTTGCACCAGGCAAAAGTACATTACATTATACACACACACGTATATATGTACACACACATATATGCAGATACACATACACACACACACATATATATATGTACACACACATATATGCAGATACACATACACACACACACATATATATATGTACACACACATATATGCAGATACACATACACACACACATATATATATGTACACACACATATATGCAGATACACACACACATATATATATGTACACACACATATATGCAGATACACACACACATATATATATGTACACACACATATATGCAGATACACACACACATATATATATGTACACACACATATATGCAGATACACACACACATATATATATGTACACACACATATATGCAGATACACATGTACACACACATATATATATGTACACACACATATATGCAGATACACATGTACACACACATATATATATGTACACACACATATATGCAGATACACATGTACACACACATATATATATGTACACACACATATATGCAGATACACATGTACACACACATATATATATGTACACACACATATATGCAGATACACATGTACACACACATATATATATGTACACACACATATATGCAGATACACATGTACACACACATATATATATGTACACACACATATATGCAGATACACATGTACACACACATATATATATGTACACACACATATATGCAGATACACATGTACACACACATATATATATGTACACACACATATATGCAGATACACATGTACACACACATATATATATGTACACACACATATATGCAGATACACATGTACACACACATATATATATGTACACACACATATATGCAGATACACATGTACACACACATATATATATGTACACACACATATATGCAGATACACATACACACACACATATATATATGTACACACACATATATGCAGATACACATACACACACACATATATATATGTACACACACATATATGCAGATACACATACACACACACATATATATATGTACACACACATATATGCAGATACACATACACACACACATATATATATGTACACACACATATATGCAGATACACATACACACACACATATATATATGTACACACACATATATGCAGATACACATACACACACACATATATATATATACACATATACATACATACACATATACACATATATACATACACACATATATACATACACACACACACACACACATATACATACACACATATATACATACACACACACACACACACATATACATATATATATATATTGTAAGGTTTAATTTGGCTCAATGTCCCCTACATATGTGACAATGTGGGCAGTGTATGAGAAGGCCCGAAATGCACAATGTTTCTTTTCTACTGGCAATACTGAAAATGGCCATGTAGAACACTATCCAATCATGGTGTTACATGGAGATCCACTGATGTAAATTTACAGTGGAGGATCTAATATAAAAGTATATAAGATATCTATATCTATAAAACAGAATAATATATATATATATATATATATATATATATACACTCACATACACACAAGAGTAAGTCAAAAATTATCTGTACTTTCATAGTATTTGTAATTGTTGATGTATGTGCGGATAATTTTTGACATTTCCTCATATGTTTCTAAAGAAGTAATCTTTTTTTTTATTTATTAATTTGACCGACTATATATCTATAATATAATAGTTGGCTACTTGTTTCTGAGTCTACCTCTCTGCTGAAGTGGCCAGAAAAATCCTCTTGCAGACACCCACTCAAGTACATTTCTTCATCACTCACAGATGCAACTGCAGAAAAAAGTCTTTTGTTAGAAGAGAGCACAAAATCTGGCATGATCAGTAGCTGATTACAGTAAAACCCTCAGTCATGATGACTTGTGACTTTATGCTAGTACAACCATTGATTATTCCAATCACATGTCTCTCTCTCTCTCTCTCACACACACACACACACACAATATTTACACTATTAGTCAAAAATTTGGTCCCACTCTCTTTTTGAAGGAAAATTGTTTAGGATTAGTGGGCAAAGCATTCTACTTTATCAGCAGATGATAGCGTCCTTGAAATTGTTTGAAGAGAGGAGAGACTGAGGACATGTTTAACACACTATTAGAGAGCTACCAGTAGTTACACAATGTGGGATACCAACCACTAGATGATCACGGCTAACTGGCCTTGAATAAAATGGATGTACTAAAAATCTGACCTTCCAAATCTCAAACGGAGATTCTTTTGAGCTACTGTAAAGGCAGTTTTAATGTATGGTGCCTGATGTAATGGAATAACCTGTCACCCCCATGAGTGACTACACTATAGGTAATAATTACCTATAAGTATCTGTAAGATTCTATCTGGGATCTGTTACTCAGCTCTTAATTGTTGTTAAACTCTTTCCTTGAAGGCAGAGAGGAACCTGGATGAGGCTATGCCAAAGGGCAGAGTCTCGTCCAGGGGTGTAGACAAACCTGAACCCAGTTATGTGGGGTTACAGGGAATTTTTGGCTGAGCCTACTGCTCGGATTGCTCCACATTAGATTCAGCCTTGTGCTACATCCTACCTTGTGGAGAGGCTGGTAAATATCATCTAGCTGGGATCTGTTCAGTACGACTCAGACTTACGCGAGAACTACCGACCTTCCAATAGCAGCAATCACTACTGGATTGACTTGCAATGATCTTGTGCATAACTGTTACCTTTATTCTTATTGTACTGGTTTTTTTTACAATAAACTTTTACTTATTTTATCTACTTTGTTTTTCAAGTATATATTCTTATTAGCATGGAATATAACAATGCCATTGCCTGGACATTAACTAGGACCCTAGGGCAGTGTTTCCCATTTTAGGTGCTAGCATCCTCTTGTGGGCCCTGTTATGTTGAAATGGGACAGTGGGAGATTTTATTTCATTTGGTGGTGGGTGAACATATTCATTCATCCATTTTTTTTTCACATTTCCAAAAATTATTTAATATCGGCTACAAAGGAAATTTCTGAAAGGTATCTGAAGCTGTATAAAACTATCATTGATTTTCCAACTTCCGACATAGCTGAATGTGGTTTCAATGCTGTTACACAGCTTACTAATCAAAGAAACCACCTGCAAATTACAAAACGAGGAAATCTAAGATTATTTCTAAGCAGCATGGAACCTAGACTAAGACCTTTAGCCAGTAAGCACCAAAGTCAACCATCACATTGAAAACATTGAGATAAGCTATCGAATAAAAGTTGTTTTTTTTTTGCTTTTTTTAGCATTTTAATCATTGGCATTTATAATAGAAATGAAAACAATATTAAAATTATTTTTGCACTAATAGCTAAATTACCTTGATATGAAAGATGAATTCAGTATAATATTCAAAATTTAATTTGAAGTGGGGTGGGGCACTGACAAAATGTTTGTAACAAAAGCAGGGTGTTGATTGAAAAAAGGTTGGGAAACACTGCCCTAAAGTCTAAGTTTGATAGAACCTATACTCGGATGCTGGGAGTTATACTTAACATCTCTTGCAGATAAAATTCAACTAAATCACAGTTCTATGGACTAATCCCTGACATTTTTACATTCTTATGCAGACTCAGAATGCTCTTTGCAGGGCACTGCTTGTGAGCGAAACAAAAACTTATGAGCTCATCTGCTCTGGAAACCTAGCCAGGGAGCAAGATGTGTTGGTCACCCCAACAACAACCACTTACATTGACCAGCTATGTTATAACACAGAATGCTACCCTAATGACCTTCTGACCTTGATGCAGGACCATGATGTTTGATATTGTTGTGCAGGGGTAACTTATTAGGAAATATATACATAAGTAGGTATTATTTGTGTTGGCTGTGTGAAAATAAACTTCTCCACAATCATTTAACTTTGGATATGGCACAAGATCATCAATGAGAAAATAATAAAACAAACAATATTCCTTTTTAGAAAAACAAGAATAAAGCATTTATATAACAAATATATACAGAACAAGAATGTTATTTAGGACAGATCGAGTTTGTAGAGTGTTCCTATCAGTAAAAGGATTTTTAAAGAATTAGTTCAGATTAATTAATATTTTATATTGTAAAAGGTTTGTTTGGCAAACTGTATAAACTTGATAAAAATTGTAGATGTTAAAATTGAAGTTTAGTTCATTGGTTAGTGAGTGAATTCGAAGTTTGTGATTATGTTAGGAAATCTAATTTAGAAACTTCAAAGATTTGAACAGTGTGAATTTGTTTGGCAAATTGTTTGATGCCGCAAAGCTCACTGTTAGAAGTTGATAAGTTTTTGTTGCTTGTAGTTGAAGGAATGAATAAGATGAATTAAGTGATGTGCAATGTTTGTATATACATGTATGCACGTGTGTCATAGCATCTTCCCATAAGGGACAGACGCAAGCTCTTCACTGAACCACATTGCTGTGCTTCTGAGAAAGACTAAGGAAAGAGATAGAGTTGAAGATGTTGCTAAGTTGTATAGGCTTGAAACACACAGATTTTTGACAATAAATTAATTTTAACTGTGTGGACGTAGATAAAAGTATGATATTAACATTAATTGACCAATCAGGAGTCAGAGAAATATCAAGGCTCTGTGATCTACTTTGGTGTTTAGTTTGTACAAAAATTGACGTCGAAAGAAATTGATAGCAGAATGCTAATATGATAGATTCATGAATGTTCGAGCTAGCTCAACTGAATAAACAACAGAGAGTACAGTGTTGTTCGATAAAAGTGACTCACCAGATTTATTTTACTAAATGTTTTCTTCTCCGATGAAATGAAAGTTGAGCTAAATTCAAACGATAAACAATCAAATCTGAAGAAGCAGCTTTGAAAGCTCTTTGAATTTAGCAGTAAGTACTGTCAAGTATCCATTCAGTATAATGTTCTGGGGATGCTTTTCTTTCATGGAACTGGAACATTATAAAGTACAGGCTCTCGAGAAAGTAGTTGAGCAACATGCTCCATAAGTTTTCTATGGGGTTGAGGTCAGGAGATTGGGGCGGCCATGTCATAACACTCACCTGCTTCTCATCAAAGTATTCCTTCATCAATTTTGATTTGTGACAGGGAGCATTATCCTGCATAAAAATGAGCTTGGTTGGGTCGATTTGCACCCTTTTAGCAGAAGAGAGCAGAAGAGACTCTAAAATTCTCTTGTACTGCTCGCTCATGTGGGTCTTTTTAATAGGTTTCAAGAAATCAGTTCCATGAAAAGAAAAGCATCCCCAGAACATTATACTGAATGGATGCTTGACAGTACTTACTGCTAAATTCAAAGAGCTTTCAAAGCTTCTTCGGATTTTAGATCGCTTATCCTTTGAATTTAGCTCAACTTTTGTTTCATTGAAGATGAGAACAGCACTGTAGTTACAAAATCCAAAATTGTGTGAGTTTATATGGTGCCTCACTATCAGTGAACAATAACTTAGCTTCCTTGAGGACATGTTTGCACTTATTATGAGGCGTGGCATCTGCTATGATCAGAGTGTAAGGATACAGAAATCGCTTATCTCTCTTTGGTGGAGATACGTCGTGTGGGTTACATGACAGCCACTTAGCAACATCACTCCATACCATAACAAGGATTCTAGAGTACATATGCATAGCCTTTGAGTTTATATTCGGAAAATCTTCCAATCATCTCTTGAGTTTACATCGTTTGTACTGTTGTCCTCATCTTTATTGCCATATTCACAATGTTTCGGCCGTTATACTCTCTGGCCTTCTTCAGGTGATATATATTGGAATTTTAAACTGAACCCTTTATTTAGTCCATGGGGATAGGTTGTACTAATTCCACTCACTGATGTGGCTGAGGATACATAGCCCAGTGGATAAAAACATTGGTTGAAGTAATCCAAATGTGACTTGGCCCAAAGTGTTCTCACAGCAGAGGGAATAAAAACTTGGAGAGTTCAGTTACTAAAGGAAATTAACTGACTATATACCAAGATATCAAAAAAGTCATGGCACATGGAATTAGAACAATCTGCTCTTGGGAACTAATTTTTTTCCCTTTTTACCATTTTTGTTTGAAGATAAGTTTCGGGCTGCACAACATTTTATAAACAAAAAAGGTGAGGTTTGGAATCATATGTCCTACCACAGGCATTTTTGATCCACAGAAGATTTTTCTTTCAGTCCAGAGGAAATTGGTGCCTGTTTATATTTCATTTCTAAATTAGTCTTTTCTCACTTGGAACTGAACGTCTTAGATTTGATTTAATACAGTCATTTAGAATAGTAAATTGAGTTCATGCCATAGGTTTCAAAAATTATCTTACAAAAATGCCAATCTATTTCAATTAAATATTCAATCGTGGCTCTATCGTCTGAACATATGAAAATAATCTTTAACACAGTCTGTAGTGAATGAGTGGAACAGTCTCTTTCTTTTGGCAGTCAATGATAAAACTTTAGACATCTTCAAAAAAGTGATCAAATTACATTTGGATTATGTTGGCAGATGGGAACTATTTGTGTACACTTGCCACTTTCACTTTCTTAAATCCTTTTCTAATTCAATGATCTGATTATTATTTTCAGGATGATACCAGTTCTCTTTCTTACATCTTTTACCTTTCGTTTTTGGGCCCATTTCAGCTGAATGGCTGTCAGGTTAATAATAAGTAAATAAATGAATAAAAATTTCAAGTTAAAACAGAAAAAACAAGAAAAGTATATAATTTATTTGAAAATTATAACAGAAATATGTTATAAAATCACTACAAAAATAGCCATTTTGTTTTAACACTTCTGGTGTCTTATCGAGTGATGGTATAGAATGTCATCAACAATATCACTTGATAAGACACCAGAAGTGTTGAAACAAAATGGCTATTTTTGTAGTGCTTTTATAACATGTTTATGTTATAATTTTCGATTAAATTATATTTGCTCTACCCTATATTGAGTACTCTTTTAAGAATAGTATATTTGGTTATTGGAAGTTATTCTGTATACACCAATCCTATACAAGTATATATTCTTTTAAGAATAGTAATTTTGGTTATTGAAAGTTATTCCATATATATCAATCCTATACTTATGATAATGATACATATTTTTATATTAAGATCAATATTGGAGAAAAATATATGGCAATGTGGAAAAGGTTTCCTTGTGGCAGGTTTCATCCTTTACGACTTCAGACTAAATTTGTTATGTTGTTGTGACTACGCATGTGCACAAAAGAAAGATGCTGGGAATTAAAAAAATTTTTTAATTTATTTTTAAAATCTAGCCGATTTCCTTGGCTACAATTTTGGCATAAAAATTCTACTCTGATCAAAAGTGAAAAACAATTCACTACGACAAAAATGTCTAGAGAATGCTTTGATTGCAAGGTTATCTACAGTAAATTTGCACCCAGGATTTTACAACATTTCACCATTCCAGGTATTAGGTTGATGCAAAAATAATGTCATTTTCTCACATATGTTACTACGTGAGAAAACGACATTATTTTTGCACCAACCTAATAGAACTTCTATTATAACAGTGTGAGATATGTACAGTATAACCTGGATATAAGAGAGTTGTCGGGACCGGAGAAGAAGTCTCTTATATCCAGGTTTGGTCTATTTTATATACATTAACACAGGCTCTAATTTGGGACCAGAGAAAATCTCTCTTATATCCGAGTTTCTCTTATATCCGGGTTACATTGTATTAACCAAAGTGATAGAAAGAAAAAGAAAAAAACTAAATTAAATCAGCTAGATTAAAAAAAAAAAATTAAATTTAAAATTCCCAGCATCCCTTATTTGTGTACATGTGTAGTCACATGACAAATTTAATCTGATGACACCCCATAATACAAAATGTGTCACAAGAAAACATTTTCCAATTTGTCATACAATTTCACACAAATTATATATCTACAAACATGAAATATATTTGAACAAAATTTTTTTGTTCAGAATTCATTTTTCAGACCATGTGTAGTCAATGGTGCATTAGGATCTTGATACCCATAATGCCCCATTGACAACCATATGTAAATAGACAAGCCAAAACACAACACACATAAACAGTATTGACAACATTTACCAAGAAATTCATCCAAGAAATTTTCATAGAAAATGTGAATCGAATCTGTATCCTATACAGAACTGTCATATAGCCCGATGTGCTATGCCAGTTTAGCTACAGAAGAGCATCTGGTTAGCAAGGTTGATTTTACTGCATTTAAACTACAATTTCAGGCCAGTAAATGTTAATACTGTTTATTATAAATAGAGCATTTAATTAAATATTTGTTTATATAAATAACGTATTGCAAATAAAATATATTAAAATAATTGTCAGACTTAGTCAATTTCGTAGTGTGTGACGTCATTTGTTTACATTGAGATACACTTCAAGCAAGTTGAACATTCAAGGGAAATCATAGAAAATTGTAGTTTAAAAGCAGTAAAATCAACCTTGCTAACCAGATGCTCCTCTGTAGCTAAACTGGTATAGCATGTCAGGCTATATGATAGTCCCATGTAGGATACAGGTTCCATTCCTCTCAGAGGACACATTTTCTATGAAAATTTCTCACACATTCAGGTGGGTAAATTTTGATAATACTGTTTATTATAAACAGAGCATTTACTTAAATATTTGTATCTCTATAAATAATGTATAACAATAAAATGTATATATATTTAAAATTAAGTGATCCAGCAGCCCACCAAACTATCAACACTTGGAATTATAAATGTAAACTTGTGAAAAGGCAAATTGAAATAGCCAAAGAAAAACTGAACACCCTTAACAGCAACAAAAAGGACATCTACGATAAACTAAAGGATATAACTACCCCGGACCAACTGGAGGGAATTAATATATTGTAATATAATTGTCATCTTTGATAATGGCTTATGTAAGCCGAAAGCTTAGATTGGATTAAAAAATATGTATCAATATTGTGATTTTCTTTCTTTGTTTAATGATAAAGTTATTAATCTTATCAGACAATATGAAAAGAATTTACATAAAATAAATAGACAACACTTGTCTATATTATTTAATGAAACATGTATGGATGAAAAATGCTGTCTAAATACACAGAATTTAAATTACATGATCCAGCAGCCCACCAAACTATCAACACTTGGAATTATAAATGTAGCCTTGTGAAAAGGCAAATTGAAATAGCCCATGAAAAATTGAACACCCTTAACAGCAACAAAAAGGACATTTAAGATAAGCTAAAGGATATAACTACTCCGAAACAACTGGAGGAAATTAATATATTGTAATGTAATTGTCATCTTACATCTTATGTAAGCCAAAAGCTTAGATAGGATTAAAAAATATGTAGCAATATGGTGATTTCATTTTGGCTTTTAATGATAATGTTATTAAGCTTATCAGATGATATGAAAAGAATTTACATAAAATAGACAAAAGTTGTCTATATTATTTAATAAAACATGCATCAATGAAAAAATGCTGCCTAAATACACACAAAATATATATATATATATATATATATATATATAGCACATATATCCCTCATAAGATATGTGATTGAGTGCCTATATATATATATATATATATATATATATATATATATATATACACACACATACACACAGTATGTGTAAGTTGGGAGCAGCTCTATATACAACTGTAAAAGAAAGTATGAAAAAAAAAAAGGCTAGTGATAAATACAGTTCTTTGTTTGCTTTTAACAATGCCACTTTATAAGATGGAAAGCTGAAGGCCTGCAATACGAATTAACCTACTTTAAAAAAAGAAAAAGAAAAGTAAACAGACATCTCTGACATAAGTGGTATCAGATATCATCAGAATTCTATTTTGGTTGTAAAATAAAGCCGCAGAAAGCTTTTGGACATTTATGCAAAAATTAATTACAGATTTTAATTACCTGTTTTTACTTTTAATGTAATAGAAAAAAAAATAAACATCTTTTAATTAAAACATACACCACTAACTTCACTGAATTTAGTCTTTTATCAATCTTATATTTGATATACAGTAGAACTCCCCAAATCTGAACATAGCATAATCTAGACTTCTACAAATTAGACCTCCTTGAATTTGGACTCTCTACAAATCTGAGCTTTTGTATTGACATAAACATGAAGCCTTTCCTTCCTGGAATTAGAACGGTACCCTCAATACCAAACATCTCGGACGTTCGATTTAGATGTGTTGCACTGTATATCCTTATTTTCGCCTTTCTTTGCAGATTGTAATTGTTTTTGAATATTTATTGCCCATAATTTTTAAACATTTCATAAAAGTGTCTTAGTTTTTCACAAATTACAATATTTATTTAGCACAATTTTTTTTCATTACTATTGGTTGTCAATTATTTTTTCTACATTTATGTATTCAATTTACATTTTAAATAAAAATGAATCAATGTTACAAACAACCTTTTGTATTCTAAACTCTAAAACTTAATAAAAATTTTAAGCTTGCCACAGCAGCCTTTTCTTCCCCGAATCCGAACAGTACCCTCAATACCGAACATCTCAGATGTTCAGTTTAGAGAAGTTGTACTGTACTTTATATATATATCTTATAACTTATATACTTTTATATTAGATCGTCCATTGTAAATTTACATCCTCATTCTTACAACAGTTACTCTTTCTTGGCAGATCTTCTATTATTACAATGTGTAACATTTAATATCAAAATTGATGGAAACATAAATTAAAAGAAACTAAATTAAATCAGCTTGACTGTCTGAAAAGTAACAGGACTGGTGTCGTAAACAATTTATTTCAATTCCAAACAACAAACGACAGGGTTTCCCCTTCAAAGTATTCCCCCACCCCACTTGAGTCTAATTCACTTTTCCATCCCTCTCTGCCATGTTTCTCTGCACTATCCTTTTTGGTTGCCTCTCAGCTCTGTCATTACAGTCCTCTTAATGGCCTCCACACCTTCAAAACTGGTTCCCTTGAACTGGACGGAAAAGAAAAAATCCCACAGAACAAGATCAGGTAATTAGGCAGGTTGTTCCAGCACAGTGATGTTATTCTCAGCCAGGAACTGCCAGATGCTCAGGCTGTTGTGAGCAGGTGCATTGTCATGGTGAAGAAGCAACAATTTGTCCTGCCACAACTCTCATCTCTTCTCATACACTGAGCAAAGCAAACACTGCAGACTACTGTTCATTAAGATAAACCTTAAAAAAAAAACTTACAGATTTCGAGTTTGTGAATTATCTCAGATTAAAGAAATATATACTGTCAGATTATACGAGGCCTGTCTGAAAAATAACGGGACTTTGATCACAAACAATTTATTTCAATTCCAAACAATAAATGACATGTTTTTCCCCTTCAAAGTAATCCTCACCTCAAGTCTAATGCACTTTTCTGTCACACTTCTATGCACTGTTGGAAGAATTCTTCTTAGACACCCTTCAGCTCCATCATTACAATATTGTTGATATCCTCCACACCTTTAAAACGGGTCCCTTTGAGGATCCACTTGAGCTTGAGGAAAAGAAAAAAAAGCCACACAGCAAGATCAGGTGAATAGGGGGGCTGTTCCAGTATGACAATGTTCTTCTCAGCCAGGAACTGCCAGGTACTCATGGTGCTGTGAACAAGTGCCTTGTTGTGCTGAAGCTGTCATGATTTGTCCTGCCATAACTCTTGCATATGAAAATAAAAATGCAATAGTTGCAGAAAGCTAAGATTAGAGTTATATACTACCAAGATATCATGTTAAATAATAACGTAATCCACTTTCCCCATAGAGCTCACACAACACACCCAGTCCCATTACTTTTCAGAAACACCTTGTATATACGCGTCCTGGGTATGACGATAAACTACGTCCAACAACAAGGCCTCAGAAAATGTTTTCGGAAAAATAATGTTGCCAGCTATGCGTTTTTGAAACAATAATGTTGCCAGCTATATGTTTGATAGTACTGTATATTTAATATATGTATGGGTATATATATATATATATATATATATATATATATATATATATATATATGTGTGTGTGTGTGTGTGTGTATATATACCTTAATTTGGCATTAAATGACCTACAGTGGTTGATATGCCATAAAACCCAACCAACCAACTCGTATATACCCAAACCACATATTTAAAAAAAAATTTACCAGCTCTATCCACTTATAACCCTTGAAGAATTATCAAGAAATTTCTAACTCCACATATGAATCATGGGTCAGGGTTATGTAGCATTGCTTGATTTTGAAAGCGTCAGTGAGTTATGTACCATGCATGATACATACTTAGGTGATCACGTATCTTTTGATGACTGATGAGGCAGATTTTTTCCCACAGTAGCTTGCTATTTCTTTCTGTGGTAGACTAGTTGCCATCCAAGGCTATAGAACCCAGTCTGTTCTGCTATTTACCTATAGCTGGGTGGGGGCAAAGAGGAATTGTATCTTTCCCAAGGGTATTAACATGTGAGTGAACATAATGGATTCAACTAGAATTTGAACTCGGCTCTCCAATTCCTCAATCCAAGCTGCTATCCATTACTCCACCGTGCCTCCCACAAAGCCTAGGGTTGCTAAATTCTGAGTTGTAACTTTTGGGACTGCTTTTTAAATAAGTTGGAATACTAAGAGGAAGGAAAATTTCATTTCAAATCTAGGCCAATTCACTGCTTGTACCATTCTCTTACAGTCCTAGCCTGATAAAAACAAGAAAACAAAATGAAACAAAAGGTTGTTTTTTTTTACCCCCAAAATATTTATTTTTCTACATAATACCAAACATTATACAGTAAAAATTCCAGGCAGTAGGTTGCTGTTTCTTTCTGTAGTAGAGTGGTTGCCAACCAAGGCAATAGGACCCAGTCTGTTCTGCCATTTAACCCATAATTGGAGGAATAAGAGATAAATTCCTCCCTTTCCCAAGGGTATTTGTGCATAAGTGAACGTAATGAACTTAACTGGAATTTCAACTTGGCTCTCCAGTTTCTGTTTGCAATAGTCGATTTTGAAAAGATTTTAATCCCTCTCTTCACTCTGCAGCTATTGGTTAAATAGCAGGGTAGACTGGACAGTTTAACTTGGTAATTGTATATATATAGCTGGCCACTCATATTTGAGTATACCCATCTACTAGGGCTGCTAGCCAATCCCTTTTGCAGATGCTTGCTCAGGTGCATTTGCGTTTATTCAACACCCACAGAGCCCACTTGTGGTTTATACTGAAACTATGCTGAGCAGACCTTAGTTACAGTTTCTGAGAAAGAGCATGTTATCTAACATGATCAACAATTTGAACAAGACCAGCATGCTCAAGTCCTCGGCAATGATGACTTGTGTCTTTGTGCTAGCACAGCTATTGATGACACCCAATTACGTCTACTGAATTTCACTCACAAGGCTTGAGTCAACCTGTGGTATGATTTTCAGGCACTTTCCAAAGGTGCCGCACACTGGGATTGACCCTCCCAGTCCAATAACATCAGAAAGTCACCTTTCTGACAAATCGACCATGGTTAGATTTGAACCCGTGTGTCATGGTCAGAATACAAACATTCTATCCACTTGCCCACTTGGTAATGGTAAGATCAACTGTTTCCTTATAATGAAACAAACAGCAAATGCCGCTGTCGGTTGAATATTATAAAATCTTCCAGTTAAAACATTTTTCAGGATTTTCTCAAGTCCAGTAACTGTTATCACTTTTTCCCATATTGATGGACATTTCCTTACTAACCTTTTGTTTGAAGTCACGTGGAATATCAACTTCAATTTTGACAAATATTGCATTTTGAGGAAAGTCTTATGAATGTTAATCTACAAAAATTATTTCTAAAAAAATGTTTTTCTCTGTTTTACAAGTGGACCAGTCTACTTAAGTAGTGGTGGAAAATGACTAGACAACTAGCAAGGTTTCCTCATTTTTCTGTTGAAATTCCTAAATGTAACCCTGAGTACTATTCCAATAGTTTCTTCTCTTAAACCTCTTGCCTGTGGAATTCTTTTCTTGCTTTCTTGTCAACTACAATCTACAAAATTTAAACTTCAACATCAATCATCATCTGACTACTTGAATCCTTTTTTTTTTTTATTCATCTTTCCCTTCAATATTTTTCTCAGTTTCCATCAATCTATTGCCTTTTATCATGAGTAATTTCTTGCATCTTAGTGGCTTTATCACCTTGACTCCAATGGAATTATTAATTATTTGTGAAAGGTGATAGTCATGCCAGTTATTGTTGGAGTGCTGGGAAAAGTCCCAAAGTGCTACCTAGTGGAAAAAAGGCTGGAGTGATAACAGAAAAGAATGATAATGATTAGACTACCAACGAAAATGCTGAAATATGGAAGAGATTTGCTGACACTTTATCTCCAGTGCAAGCTAACAGGTGTGAACACTTAATAGGAATTTGAAACAAAGAAATAAATTCTCTTTAATCTGATTTCTGTGAGATGGAGATATTAATTTAAAACCTTCCCAATCCGATTGCCAAATCTGTCTTTTTATCTCCTTCAAGACAAACCATCAACTTAAAGCACTTAACAACCATCTTGATATTCCAGTCTGTTGCTAAAAACTGATTATATTGGCAAAATTAATTCTTCACGTGTGGACAAGGATTAATATTATCACTCAATGTCTTTATTGTCCATTAAATTTAGGCTTTGAATAAAAACTGATCAGAAACTGATTATTCCATTTTTCATTTAATAAAACACTTATCTTTTATGTGCTGTGTCCCTTCAACGAGGCCATGGCTCTCCACAGCTTCCTCCTTTCCTCTGTACCACTTAGTAAAGTTTGCTTTTTTTTTTAATTTTTCCTTTTTACTCATTAACTTACACAAAATCGTTAGTTTCCTTTCTCTCTGTTTTTTCATCATTCAATTCACACCAAGCAAGGCAATAAAGCCACTAAGACACAAGGGATAACTGATTGAAAGAGGATGAGAAAAAATAAACACTGTTAAGGAGAGAGAACAATAAAAGAACAGCATAAGAAGACACAAGATAATGATTGACATTGCATTTAAATTTTTGAAGATCAAAGTTGAGTGGAAAGCAAGAAGCTGGAAGAGAGTTCCACAAGCAAGAAGTGCGATAGAAGAAACTGCTTACGGTTATGCCTAGCCATTTCAACTGTAAAATGATAAACCTTGCTGTCAATCTAGTACTGCACTTAAAGTCTAGGTATCAGAGAAAAGTTCACCAGGCCAATCGGCATGAAAGTATTTATAGAAAAGGCACAAAGAATCTACATTACAGTGGTGGGAAAGTGACTGAAGCTGAGATGCCAGGTCAGGACCAATAACACTGCAGATTCTTCTTTACTTTTCATCAAGAATCTCTAAATACATAGCAGAAGCATCAGACTAGATGTAGCAGCAATATCCAAAGTTTTCATTATGTCCTGTGAGTGTTAAATTCTCCAAGACATCTTTTCTCATGTGGCCCAGAAATATTGACTCTTTCTGATTGTAAGTACAAGTGTCCCTTTTGTTTCAATTTTCTTTTAAAAATTTCTCATTGCTCACATGCTCCATCCATGTTATTCTCAGCATCCTTCTGTAGAACCACCTCTCTGTTGCCTCCAGTCTACACTGTGCAGATATTGTCCAGCATTCACTGCCAAAAAATAGGATTGATATTGCATAGCAGTTAAGAACTCGTTCTTTTGCTTTTTAACAATTTCCCTGTTCCGGTTTGCTTTTGGAAGAGATCTTTCCCTATTGCAATGAGCTTTCAGATTTTGCCTTCACATTTTCTGTTATCTGCTCAAACTCTTCCCAGATAGTTAAACTAAAAAGTAATCCTAGTCTATTTTTCTCTTTTTGCCACATGCCGGATGTTATAAGATCTAGAAAAATGTGCAACGGTCTTTGCTATATATTTCTCTCTGCTTAACACACTTTCCTTTATCTATATACAGTTCAAACGAGTAAAGAAATTCTAAATTCACACTAATGGTCTTCAGAAAGGCATGATTTTATCTCTCCCTATACTATAATATATATATATATATATATATATATATATATATTACAAAATGGTCAAAGTCCAACAATTATTTTAAGACATTTTATGTTTATACATTCTTTTTATAGATACAAATATTTCAGTAAATACTCTGTTTTATAATAAACAGTATTAAACAACATTTACCGGCCTGAATGTCTGAGAAATTTTCATAAAAAATATTCGTCCAACAGGATTCGAACCTCTATCCTATACGGAGCTGTCATATAGCCTGACGTGCCTTTTATCCAATTCGGCCACAGAGGAGCGTTCGGTTAGCAAGGTCGATTTTGCTGCTTTTAAACTTCAATCATCCATGAATCTCTCACGTACATTCATGTCTGCTCGTGGCATATCAAATGTAAACAAATAACGTCACACATTATGAAATGGACAAAGTCCGACAATTATTTTAAGACATTTTTATGTTTATACATTCTTTTTATAGATACAAATATTTAAGTAAATGCTCTGTTTTATAATAAACAGTATTAAACAGCATTTACCAGTCTGAATGTCCGAGAAATTTTCTGCAAAAGGTTGATAATCCATAAAAAACAAATCAATCAATTAAAAAGAATGGCTGTTGGGTCTCAATGTAATATGTCTCTGATTTATACTGCTGATTCCCTGGTAGTCATTTCCCTCCCCCTGTCACTCCCTTTTTAGTTTTTGTGCACATTCTTTTTTTTTTTTTTTTTATAAATAGCTCTGAAAAGCAAAGAGTGAATAACTGGTCAATTTTTTTGTTATTTTTAGTGTTAGATTTCCTTTCCATTTTTGCTCTCCCTCAGCTTTGTTTTTCCTCCATCCTTGCTCTCCCTCAGCTTTGTTTTTCCTCCATCCTTGCTCTCCCTCTGCTTTGTTTTTTTTTCCTCCATCCTTGCTCTCCCTCTGCTTTGTTTTTTTCCTCCATCCTTGCTCTCCCTCTGCTTTGTTTTTTTTTCTCATACTTGGTCTCCCTCTCATTTGTTTTATATTTTTGTATACCTGCTTTTTAAAATCTCCCCCGACAGATAATTTCTTCATTTTTAATTAGCTTAACAGAAAAGAGAGCAGATAATCAGATTCAGCAATGTAAACACTGTCCCTGCATTTAGAAAAAATAATGTTTCTTCTTATTTTGATAATGGTCAGAAACCTGTTCAAAATCGCATACATTTGGACAATATTCACACTAACCAAAATGAAAAACCTTTGTCATGCTTTTAACCATTTAAACTGACACAGGAGTTATTTGAATTTGAAACCCTTGTAATCTAACCTGACAAACAAGTTGATCTCAAATTAAATCCTGCTTTGTTTAAAAATTGCACCAAGACAATTTCTCCTGTTACCATCAATCCACGGCACACGTTAATCTGGAGATATAAAGTTTCAAATATTAGAAAAACAGAATTTAGAAAAAATTAACACTTCTTTAGCGACAAGGAACCACACAAGAATGGCACAAGTTTGAGAATAGAATTGACAAGTGGTAAAAACAATCCAATCAAAAAGATTGGATTGTTTTTAAAGCTTTCAACCCATTGCAGGTTATTTAAAGCCAGAAAATATTTCTAGATCGTAAAATGTCTTTTTGGAGATAATAATGATTTTACTGCTATAATTCCTACTAATTAACCCATAGCTGGGGGTTGAGAAGAGGTGGATTCTTACCTTTCCTAAGTGTATTTGCACACAAGTGAATATAACAAACCTAACCAGAATTGGAACTTAGCTCTCCAATTTCTGATTCTGAAGTCTTATCAATTATGCCACTTGCACATCCAAGCTTATAGCACCTGATTTTCCCAAGCAGTCATTCATCGAGGTATTGACCAGGTTCAACGTTGCTTAACTTTGTACAAGAACCAGTGCTTCAATCAGATATAGCCATAAACCCAGATTCACTTTTCAACAAAATTTAAATTCCTTTAAATTCCTGTTTAGAATTGGGTTTCTGGTTTCTTCTAAAGTGTTCTCATTTTCTTTTACACCAAACATCCCTTTGCAGTTTAGTGACACTATCACCTTACTTGGGGTGAATTGATTAACAAAAAAAAAAAAAAAAAAAAAAAAAAAGAAGAAAAAGAAGAAGAAGAAGAAGAAAAAGAAGAAGAAGACATTAATTTTTTTTTTTAAATTCCATTTTATTGATGGCTGTTACATTGAATGTTTGGTTTGCTAAAATGAATTATCACTTTTTGATAGAATATAGCCTGTGTAAATTACAGGATGGAAAATGTGCTGATTAGTATTTTAACATTTAAAATACTTTTAATGTTATGAAATCTTTAAATGTCATATTCAAAAATATCACAAACGGCTCATCCTTTTAAAAGGACACACATGTCAACCTGTTGCTCACACAATCACATAAACACATAGATATAAACAAATATTCATACATACAAGTACACACGTATTACACACACGCACACATATTGACTTAGTGTTCTGTTTTTATGGCTTATCAACCTTTTGTAGTTTATTTAAAACCAGAAAATAATTTTAGATTGTAAGAACTTTTTGGGAGATAATAATGATTTACTAACACTAGTTCTACTAATATTTAGCACTTTGTATCTTTAAAAATATTACTTCCCCTTTTACTATATATGGAATCCCCTAAAAATATAGTATTTTATGTATTAGTTCTTTATATTTGAAATTACAGTAGCCTGGCTCTCAATTTCAGTCAAGATTGTTTTAGGTGTTGCCATAGAGGGATATAACTACACAACCAAGAAATTCAGATTCAACTTGCATTGGCAGGACTAGCATTTTGCTTAGTGAAAATAGTCACCTACAGAGTACTAAAGGCTAATTGACACATAACTAGTTGGAGAAGAGGTGGATTCATCTTTCCCATTTGTATGTGTGTGTGTATATATAGATATATATATATCTTCATGATATATATGTTTTTTAAAATTTGCTATATTTGGTGTGAGTGGGGAGAGGGGTAATTTTTTCAGCATGTGATGTTTATCTGACCTTTTTAGTATATTAAGGAGATAGAGAAGATGGCTGGGCCATCATTAATACCAAGAGTTAATGCCCAGTTAAGAAATCAAAAATAGATAAAAAGGTGAAAAAACACCATGCCTATTAAATATCGAGATTACTTGTAACCCGAAACATGAACAATTAAAACTTGAAATTTAAAATTTAAATGCTCAAATACAACTAGGAACATTACAAAGAAAGAGAGAATAAAAATTCAAATGACGAATTCAGACAAAAATTAAAAATGGTTGACCTACATCTAAAAGAATTTTCAAATAAATAATTAAAAAAAAATCTTGCATTTGACTTCCAGCTAAATAAGTTATTCTGTAGGTAAGTCCTGAGAAATATCTTAACTGGAAGTCAAATACAGGATTTTTTAGTTATTTATAGGTAATTTTGAGAGAACTGGAAATCCTACTAGAATTCACCATTGGTGGCCACAATCTTAATAACATAAGTTATGCAGATGACACATTGCTGATAGCGGACACAGAAAGGAAACTACAGGAAGATAGCAAAGGATAGCAAGAAGAAGGGACTAAGCATAACATACAAGAAGACAGAATGCATGGTCATCAGCAAGAAGATGCCAAAATACAATTTACAGGTTGGGAACACTAAAATCAAGCAGGTGCAGAAATTTAAATATCTGGGAATTGTTTTTAACAGAGGTCAGAAAGTGCGACACTGATGTGCAAAGATGTATCGGGATAACCAAAGAAGCATTCCTAAAGCTAAGTAAAATATTACAAGACAAGAAAGTTTCATTGTAAAGGAAGAAAAGAGTATGAAAATGTTTTGTGACATCTGTCCACTTGTATGGCAGTGATTGCTGGACAATCTCCTCAAAGATAAAGACTTCAAGCAACAGAAATGTGGTTTTACTGAAAGATGCTAAGATACCATGAGGCTAACATGCAAGCAACAATGATGATTTCCCAATGGAGGGTGCATTTTCTTTAATAAGATTTCTTCAGGCTGGAAGACAAAAATGAAAATAAAGTATTGTCTAAAAAAAAAAAAAAAATAAAAAAAATAAAACAGAACATCTACTCAAATACGACTATCCACTAAAAATGTTTAAAGTGATAGAAATCTACCGCATTGATAAATAAGAATCCTTTACTTTAGAAAATTACTTTGTTTACATTTGAATACGAAACTGAGCAGATATGAAAATGTGGAGGAATTTAATACAAGATTTTCATTTAAAGCCATGTGTGTGTTACTAAATGATACTGTTGTATGTAATGTAAGAGGAACAGGTAAGAAGAGGAGATTATGGGTATATGTAGGAAAGATAATGGTTGACTCTAGCCTTGAAGAGGTTAAGGCTGTTTTACATAGTGTTTCTTTCTTTTTGTCATTCAATTACACATGCACACACACATATACATACATATATATGAAGAAAAATATACGGAAAAAACAAACAAAATCCTTATATGCAATTATGCTGTTTTAATGTTAATATAATGTCATGTTGAATTGATAATGTTAATTATATTTTATGAATATGTCCTGAAGATGGTTTATTAGACCGAAACATCCGACGTTGACATTATATTAACATTAAAACAGCATAATTGCATATACGGATTTTTGTTTGTTTTTTCCGTATATTTTTCTTCATACTGTCGGATCTATATCCATATATTTGCTTACATATATATATATATATATATATATATATATATATATATAATAAGCAATATGGTTTCTGCTTTGCCTGATCTACTGCTGACATGCTCACCACTATAACTGAATTTCTATACCAAGCGCTTCACAATAATGGAGAAGCTCAAGGCATGGCTCTAGATATCTCTAAAGCATTTGATAGGGTTTGGCATGCTGTGACTTCTTCGTAAGCTTCAAGGATACGGCAATACAGGAGGATTATTTGACTTAATACAATCATTCCTGTTAAACCATGAAATAAAGGTTGTCCTAAACAGGTTCTCCTCTGGCTCCTTTATCACAAATGCCAGTGTTCCCCAAGGCTCTATCTTGGATCCTAAACTGTTCCTGATCATCATTAACAACTTTCCTGATATCATAAGTTCCCAAGTAGGCATCTATGCAGACAACACTACTATTTATTTCTGTCTCATTAATAGTAAATCTGGTATCATTGACAAAACTAACCTGGCTGCTGGTCTTGAAAAGTACCTCCAATCTGCGGTTGACTGGGGCAGGAAATGGCTTGTAAGCTTCAATACTTCCAAAATGAAACTGCTCTCATTTACTCACCACAGAGAACCTTCCCGCTGCCCAACTCCACAAGAGCACCTTGTTGAACCTGCTTGGCCTCACTTTGTTCATGGATATAAGGTGGAACAAATACATAGACTCAACAGCATCATCTACTGCAAGGAAAGTTGGTTCTCTGTGTCATGCCAGAAAGTTTTTCTCATCTAAGTTATCCTTCAAATCTATAAATCAACCTTGCATGGAATATTGCTGTCATATATGGTCTGGTGCCCCCGCTGTAAGTTTTAAGGTCCTCAACAAAACTTAGAGAGGGATATGCAATTTGATAAGTCCTGTTCTGGCATCTGGTCTACAGTCGCTTTCTCACAGACATGCTGTAGCTTCTCTCTGTCTTTTCCATAAGTATTTTCACTGCAACTTTTTTGATGAGTTGCTTTCTCTGGTTCCCAGACTGCATGAATTTAAGCGAGCTACTAGGTTGGCATCTTGGTTCGACCCTTTCACTGTTGAAACAGTTAAATTTAACTGTCTCTTCTACTCAAACAGTTTCTTCTCTTGCACTTCACATCTGTGGAATTCTGTTCCTCTTACTTGAAACCCTGATAGCTATAATCTTCAAATATTCAAGTGTAATGTCAATCGGCATCTTCTGGTACTTTGATCTTGTTCCCCGTCCTTCGCTTTATCCCCTCCCCAAACATGCCTCTTTACTCTTGTTCTCTACCCTCTGTAACCCCTTGCATGCTAGTTGCACTCCCATGAAGTGCTTAAAAAAAAAAAAAAAAAAAAAAAATAAATATCTATATATATTATATATGTACAGTGCTTATTGGAAAGTGCTCAATATCAGTGATAGAGCTAATATACTTAGATGTATAGATGTGAGTTTGTAACCCAGGGTTTCACACCCTTGCGATCACCAGATGAACTAATTTATATTTTTATATGTTTTATTTTTATATTATATATATATATATATATATATATATATTATTTGTGTGTGTGTTTTACGAAATGGATTAAGTTCAACAATTATTTCAATATATTTTCCATTTATGCATTATTTTTATAGATATAATTTATTTAAGTAAATGCTCTGTTCTTTTGTTTCTTTTTTTAATTAAACAGTATTAATTACATTTACTGGCCTGAATTTTCAAGAAATTTTGTAGAAAATATGTACTTCTCTGACAGGAATCAAACCTGTAACCCTTAATGGGAACCATCATTTGATCTGATGGGCAGTTAACCATTCAGCCATAAAGAAGTGTCTGGTTATATCTCAGGCCAGAAGACAAAATAATTAAAATAAAGTATTGCCTAAAAATAAAATGGAACATCTACTCAAATATGGGTATCCACTAAAAGTAAAGTGAAAAATGTATGTGAGATTAATAAATAAAAATGCATCACTTCTTTAGAAATTGCAATGTAGATTGAAAAATATATCAAAACATTTGTTTTGTAAAAAAATTCCATAAATCCAACAGATAAATTTTAAAATTCTAAAATAACTATAACATCATGTTCATGCATGTATTTTAAAAATCACTATGAAATTGGAATGTCTTTGTAATTTGCCCCTGAAGATGATTTTAGAAAGTGTCGAAAGTACTTGGTTAAAAAAAAATAAACTATTTTGTCTTCGTTGAATTTCATTTTAACATCAAGAAACTGATCAAACAACTGGATAAGATCAGTATAAAAATAGACACAATATGTTTATATGATTCAATGAAACATGTTTGAATGAAGATATACTGCCTATATATATATATATATATATATATATATATATATATATATATATATATATATATATGGTGGTAATATTGTATCAAATTACTTTGTAATGCTAGGAACTTAAAAAAGTAACTTTGTAACATCTACACTTATCAACAAATACCAAACTAAATGATGCTGACATTTAAGGAAAGCTTCATATTATCAAAAAGGCACAAGAAGCATATATATGAACTTTGCAAATAAATGGCATCTCATGATTCTTTAAGAATTAATTACAGAATAAGAAATTTTAAGATAATAAAGGTTATATCATCCGAAACTCCATTTCGGTGCCATGATATTGTGACTGGGTAGTCTTGGAGAGGAGATGACAAGTATTTTTAAAGTAGAACTAACATTGTTTTTCCAACTTGTATACAAAGACAAACTAAAACTATATAATTTATTTGAAAATTATAACAAATATGTTATTAAAATCACTACAAAAATAGCCATTTTGTTTCAACACTTCAAGTTATGGTGTTGAATGCAGAATAAAGAGTTTTAAAACTCTTTATTCTACACTCAAAACTATCACTTGATAAGACAATAGAAGTGTTGAAACAAAATGGCTATTTTTGTTGTGTTTTTATAACATGTTTATGTTATAATTTTCAAATAAATTATATTTGCTCTACTCTGTATTGAGCACTCTTTTAAGAATATTATTTTTGGTTATTGGAATTTTATTCTGTCTACACCAATATACTTGTGTGTGTGTGTGTGTATATATATATATATATATATATATATATATATATACACACACACACACACACACACACACACACAGGGTAGCTCCCGATTTTAAAATACTTATAATTTATTTATTATCTATAATTTTTACAAGAAATGGATATGAGAGGAAAGCGTTTAGCATGAGGTTTTATTTAAAATTTGATATGGGCACCAGATTTTGCTACCAGCTTTTCGAGCTCCCAGGAATCATGTCAACTCTTTTCACCAGGAACTCTTGTGGTATGAAAGACATAACTTCTTGTATCCACCCTACAAGTTCTTCCAAAGTATTAGTTTGGTATAGTAGACTTGCTCCTTTAATTAACAAATGAAGAGTTGTGGTATAAGTAGGGAGAGAGTTTTTTTGCTGAGGCCATTAAACTGAGAGGAAGAAAACTATAAGCGAAGCGTGTGGGCTGACTTGTGGTTCTGCCAGTTGCAGAATGAATTAAGATGTCACCCTTATAGAGGGCAGTTTAATAGCCTGCCGCTAGAACAGAGTCACTAGTCATCTTTCGCTCTCTCACTTGACAATTCACTCGAGCTGGAGAATAAACAAGGAATAAATTAATCGACAGTCAAAAAATTTGCATCCACATGGTTTTAATTAATAAAATGCAGCAACAGAATTTAGTACTGCTGCAAGAGACTATATCGCATATTGTGTTTTTGAGCCATGAGTGGCATTGTTACACAAACACCATATGTTGTCCTTAACAGGTAAGGCAGAACTTCTGATGAACTTTCTTATGCAAGTCCAGATTTATGTGTAACCTTTATTTTTACCTGTACTTCACCAAAATTTCACTTCATTTTCATTTAATTTTTCCTTCTCTTTTATTAACCATGTACTGATTTACAGTATATTTTAAAGGTTGAATCAAGTGGTTAGATATCGGGTTAAGTTTATTCTGATATAACCATCTGGCAAAATCACTTATTCAGCACCCTACACATCCCAACAATGTCAGATTACATTATTCGAACTATTGTCTTCATCTTTGTTGCCATAGTTATCACAACGTTTCGACCATTATATGCTCCAGCCTTCTTCAGGTGGTTGGAATGTCGAACTGAACCCTTTATTTTGCTTGCTGCTGTAGACTGTTCTAGTTCCATGTGCCATGTCTAATGGATGTCAGTT
This sequence comes from Acanthosepion lycidas, assembly GCA_963932145.1. Taxonomy (NCBI): domain Eukaryota; kingdom Metazoa; phylum Mollusca; class Cephalopoda; order Sepiida; family Sepiidae; genus Acanthosepion; species Acanthosepion lycidas. The sequence goes on from OZ010572.1 coordinate 120,715,720, forward strand.
ATCAGTTATCTCCTGTTAATTGACATCCATTAGACATGGCACATGGAACTAGAACAGTCTACAGCAGCAAGCAAAATAAAGGGTTCAGTTCAACATTCCAACCACCTGAAGAAGGCCGGAGCGTACAACAGTTGAAACGTGATAAATATGGCAACGAAGATGAGGACAATATTCCGAATAATGTAAATAGTGTACATAACACCTCATCATGAGAAATATAGACAGATACTAGAGAGAGTCAGTCATGAAGGTCAGACAAAATATCATAACAGGCTTGATTTTCTAATACCGGAGTTAAGATTATGGTAATTCTAAGAAATGTTTAGACTGTTCTACCCTATTGGAACTCTAATTCTTTAACCCAAAGAAAGTGCTCACTTTGACATCCATGGCTCCTATGACAAAAACAGGTATAAATTTCAGCCGATTCCATGCACCCACTTCTGGAAAATTGTCCAAAAGTATCAGGTTCATAAAATATCTTTTTTGACCAATCAGAAAAAAGCCCACACAATTTTCACAGCAGCCATTTCATAGCCACTGACTAGCTATAAAACCAACACCATTTCCTGTCATTAGCGATGGACTCCATGGCAGGTAAAATTAAACAGACCACCAGCAGCAACCCCAAGTGACTTCCATCAACAACAGCAGCAACAGAGACTAATTCTTCAATATGACAATGTAATAATTCGTGCATCCTGACCAGGCATCTTGACTTCAATCACTTTTTCACCAATGTGACATGGCTTCCCTCTGTCTTTTCTACAAATATTTTCATGGCAACTTCTGATATTCTTTTACTCTGGTGCTTTGACTGCATGAATTTAAGTGTGCTAATAGATTGGCATCTAGGTCCCACACTTTTACTGTTGAAATAGTTAAATGTAACCACCACTTCTACTCCAACAGTTTCTTTGCTCACACTTCCCATCCTTCCGTTTACTCACTCCCCTAATAACTGCAATCTTCAAAAATTTTAATGCAACATCAATCGCCATCTTCTCTCATGTTTTGTCCTTTCCTCAATCTTCCCTATTCTCAGCCTTCTCTTATATTCCTTGTAACCTCCTGCGCACTAGTGGCATTCATGCCTTGCTTGGGGTAAAATGATTAAAGAAAATGTGTTTTCTTTTATCTGACACAGTTCTTTGTGTGTGTGTGTGTGTATATATATATATATATATATATATATATATATATATATATACCCTAACACCTACAATCTTCAAAAATTTCAATACAATGTCACTCACCATCTTCTGTTGTCTTGAATCCCGTTCTTTTATCCTTTCCTCAAACTCTCCTATACCCAGCTTTTCTCTCACTTTCACTCTCTATAAACCCCTAGTGGCATTCCTACCTCACTTGTGATGAAATGATTAAAAAATAAATAAAAATCTATCTTACTTGAATGCATATGTGTGTTGATTTTCATTATATGTTTATCTTGACTACTACCTTGAACAAATGAACTCTCAGTCTCCTTCAACTGATATACAATACTCTGGAATCAACAAACGATCAACCCTTGTAAATCCAGGGAAATAAAAACCCTTTTACTTATCTCCATTTGTTGTTTTGTCACTTGCATTTTCTTAACAGTAAGGCTGCTATTACAATATGACTGATTTCAGTTTTTTTTTTTTTTTTTCCTACGACAATGTCTCCAAAGATGAATTATTTCTCAGATGCAGAATTTAAATGAATTTTTAGGAGTCTTTTTCCAAGTTATTATATACTTTTTCCTGTTAAAAACAGACAAAAAAGCCAGGGAGTAGAAAATAGATCAATCTGATTGACCAATTGTGCTAATCTCTTCCTTAATGTGAATGATTTCTTATTTCAGACAAAAAAATTATTATTTACACTATTTACATTGTTCGGACTGTTGTCCTCATCTTTGTTGTCATATTCATGACATTTTGGCCGTTGCACTCTCTGGCCTTCTTTAGGAGATATTTGTCTGAATTTTGAACCGAACACAGAGTATTCAATCTGTATGTTGGTGTTTCTGAAGATTGGTTCTGTGATGTATGTGTAGACATTCTCCCCATGTTTATTTCCTGAAATACAATGGCATATAACCTTCACATTACTGGGTCGCTCAGTAAAGTCAATGAGAATCTGTTCCATTTCCTCCAACCCAATCTTCAGAAACACCAACTTACAGATTGACTACTCTGGGTTTGGCATGAAATTCAATCAAAGTCAGCAGTGTACAACGGCCAAAACATTGGGAATGTGACAATAAAGATAAGAACAACAGCCCAAACAATTTAAATAGGGTAAATAGCTACAATGCCTTATCTCAGAAATATGGACCAGAGGTTATTACTTCTAGTGTTATTTTTAGTGTATACTGGTGTTTGAAAGAGATACTTTGTTTTTTGTTTTTATGTGTATTATGTCTACTGGCCTATGCACTCAAGAAAACAAAGAAAATGTGCTCTCCAGCAGGATTCAAATCTGTATGCCCCTATGTAGGGGAAACCACCTTTTGATTTGGTGTGTTTTAGACCACTCAGCCATAGAGCGCATCCTAGCCTAGTAAGGTTCTATTTACCCTTTTCAGGAATGCACATTCTCTCATTCAGATTAAAAGAGATCATCCTCTAATCCTTTTCTTAATCCTAATCTACTCTAATCTGTTGTATACACATTTCTGTTATGTTAATACAGATGTCTTCCTTTGCAATGTAATATTTTTTTAGCTAATTTAAACAACCTAGTTAAGTAATTTAATTAATTAGTTTCTTTGATTAGAACTTAATTCATTCTGGTAGCAGAGCTGGATATAAAAATTTAAAAAAATACCTCTGACAAAATGGTAAATACAAAGTAATTTGTAGTGGTTTTGATTTTGACGAGCCAAGTTCAATTTCCGACCTAGTCTATTGTAATAAATTTTGCACTAATGCCCTTGGAGAAGGTATGAATCCATCCTTTTGTTGGCTAGCTACGGATTAAATAGCAGAGCACACTGAGCTCTCTAGCTCTGATTGACAATCTTGAAGAGAAAAAATTTCTAAATTTAAAATTGTGGAGAATGCAACAGGAAACCAATTAACTATCCTTCCGCAAGAAATCATAGCAATTTACATGCATTAAATAAAAGAGAGCTATGATTGCCTCCACCCAGAGGTAGATCTATGGAATAGACATTGATTTTTGGCCTTGTGCCAAACTAACTTAAAAAGATAAATATACAGTGTGCAGCAGAAATTCCTCCCACATAATGGTAAGACATTAGTGGCAATGGTATCTTCATCTAGCTAATGTCTTCCCATTATGTGGGAGGTACTTCTGGGCGGTATATGAGGAAGGTATTCCTGCCACACCTTCTATAAATAGAAAATATATAGGCACTAGGGTGTTGGTTAAGAAGCGAGTCTTACAGCCATGAATTCGGTTCTAACAGGAAGACATGCAATTGTGGCCTTGTGTCAGATTCTACTAAACTCAGCAGATATATTATTTTGCTTGTAAGAAAAAAACATGCAACAAATTATGCAGCACTTATTTTGATTAACTGCATTACTTAGAATGATGATTTTGCTACTTATGATAAAGAACCAATAAGAAGCATTTATCTAACATGTTTCACTTTTACGAAAGCTTCATCAGAGAATGATATATGGAGAAAAAAGAAGGAAGAATTTCTCGTATTTTTATTTTTGTGCAGCTTGATTTTCATT
>OZ010572.1:120721917-120729417 GCA_963932145.1 Acanthosepion lycidas
CACTTGGATTCAAAGATCATTTGGATAGTTCTTACACACTCACAGTTCAAAAAAGTCATCTCTTGTATGCAAGCAAGTAAAATATAATTAATAATAATTAAATCACACTGATATGATATATATATATATATGTATGTATTGGGGAATATCATAAATTTCTATATATCAGAATGATGTTAGACAACTGTACAAATCTTTTCATCTTCTAGAAGGATTTCCACAGATTAAAGTAATGTTTTAATTGATGGAATTATATATGCATAGGAGAGTGTTTCATGGCAGATCTTTTGTTATCAAAATGCAGGATACCTAAAAACAAAAGTATAAAACGAAACTGTATGATATCAGCTAGACTATATATGTATTGTATATGTCTATATTTCTGAGATGAGGTATTATGTACATTATTTACATTATTTGGATATGGCAACTAAGATGAGGACAACAGTCCGAATAATGTAAATGAAGTATGTATATATTTCATTGAAGATGACAATGCGGGATACTTAAAAACAAAAACAAAAGTATAAAACGAAACTGTATGACTATCTGCCGAGACACATCGGATAAAAAAAGAAAAAATTGTAACCTCAATAATATTTAAATTTTGCATTCTCACATTTTTAGCACTTCCAAACTGTACATAGTTATAACTTTTTTTTTTTTTTTTTCTTTACAGTAAGGTTCACCCTGTTCAAGGCCACTCATGGTAGAGGGTTACATTAAGGAATAGTTTATATGAATAGGACAGAAGGGTAATGGTTGACTCTAGATTTGAACAGGTTAAAATTGTAGCAATCAGAGAAATATCCTCTTTGGAGTCTGTTTCATAGAGCATTGGTTCATGAAAAGAAGCTGTTTGAGTAGAACTTACTACTCGCTGATGGAATATGGAGAGAACGAGGTTGGTTTGTTACTATGTAAGTGGCATGGCACATCCTCGCTGTGAAGATCACACCTGGTAGAAACAGGAGATGCAGTTTGTCTGAGCACTTTCTGTGGTAGTAGCGACAGAGCAGTGAGAGACTTGCTACATCATATCTCGCCCTCACCATATTTTATTTCATCAATATAAAAATATTGCTTTAGTTCATTGACGACAAAAGGCATTACACAGAATCTTTTCACTTTGTCATTTAATTGCATAATATGTATAATATAGATATGTTTATTTCAAGAGTCAGAGAAAAATCTGTTTAAAGGCACTATGTGACTTTTCTTGGTTTTCGATGTACTCTGCAGCCAAGAGGTCAAAGCACGTCAGATCCAATAACAGTTTTCCCCTAGGAGGATGCAGGTTCGAATCCTGCCAGAGAATGCATATTTTTTTTAATACTTAAACTTGAATATTCAGGCAGGTAGACAAAAAAAAAAATAAATAAACATACTGCTTAATAAATAAATGAAGTGTCTACTCAAATACAAGTATCGACTAAAAATAACATTTTAGTAATGAATAAATACATATATTGCATACATTTTTGCAGCATGTTTTCATTAAGACATGTCTCGTTGAATAATTTAGACAATAGATGTATTTTCAACAAGAATTTCCCTAAGTTGTGAATGTAGACAAGCATGCTATCGTAAATGTTGTGATATGTTTGATGCATCATTCAAATGAAAACTCAACTGTCAAGACAATGTAATACTAATACGACAACTTATATAATATTTTTTTCTGTTGAAGATACAATCTCCCAAGTGACATTTAAATTTATATACAATGTTAGTTTTCTGTAACATGTTAGTTGGTTGGGAGGAGTCATTATGAGTGATTAAATTGGATATATTGAAGTTAGTATAATATATAATCAATTTTATTTTCTTTACTAGGATCTGTGGTGGATAAATTAGTGTATATTAGTATTTCTAGGATATTTTTGTCTTTTTTATAATTGGAATGTATTTGATTGTGATATAAAAGATTAATATGTATAGGCTTAATTGAAGAATATTATATTCTATTTACTTTGTATTCAAATTTCTAATAGAACAATTCTTGAAGCTATCTATATTAAACCAACCATTAATAAGATTAATTAAGAATTCTGCACAAATGTTTTAAAATGTTTAGAGTAGATAGTTTAAAATATCTAGGTTTTAACTAATAGTTTTTTGTTTTTTTTAAAAAAAAACTCATATGGACTTTTTAAAACAGTTACCTCCCCTGGCGTTTACATTGTGAAATTTAAATCATACAGCATTTTTCACTTCACAGTTAAAAAAAAAAATAATTTTCAGATGAACAGAACAATTTTGTCATAGAAAAAAACAACAACACTCTGATGATGACATTGTGGTTATGTTGAAAGTACTCAGAATAAATGAATAATTTACATAGTAATTTTCTCTATTCCTGCAATAATGATATTAAAGAAGCTTGTCCATGAATATGGGAGGATACTATTAAAAATAAGTAGATGAAACTTGTTTAAATTATTCAATGAGGCATGTCTTAACTATATATATATATATATATATATATATATATATATATATATATATATATATATATATATATATATATATAAAATCATATAGTAATAATATAATATAGTAATCTATATGGAATTTCCAGGAGGATGCAATTCAGGGAGAGCTCTATGTCAAAAGACAGAGCAAAATTATTAATTAAGTGTTTGATATACTTTAAATATAAAATCATATATGTATGTTTTAAATAGTTTCATTTGAAAAGACCGTCGCACTAAAAAGTAAACTATAACAAATTTAACCCTGGAGATATATATATATATATATATATATATATATATATTTTAAATGGACAAAACCGCATATTTTTTTTCCCTAAAAAGTAATCTTTTTTTGGACAACACCTCATCAGAAGTGTCAGTAGCAACTAGTAAAATGTTAATAAAAAATCCTGAAATGAGAGAAAAACTGGGTGGAACTATGACTGAAATAAAATTTAATATTAAAAAGGAAGAAAATAAATAAAAGATGGGAGGAGAAAATGGCAATAACCAGAATAAATAGTTGTAGTGAGTATAAGAAGGAAAATCTAGACAGAAGTCTCCCAGTAAGGAAAGAGAATAAATAAATCTTCTTTTGGTCAGCACAAAGATGGTTGGTGATAATATATACTGCCTCTAAAGTGTGCAGATTTTTTGCTAATATGCATATATATATATATATATATATATAAGGTTGGTGCAAAAATAATATCGTTTTTTGACGTTAAAAAATATGTCAAAAACAATATTATTTTTGCACCAACCTATTATATATATAAAAATTGTGTAATCATCTTTAAAGATAATAATTCAGGATTTTTAGACAAATCTTAAATAATTTTGAAACCTTGCAAGCCGAGAGTAGCTTTTTTATTTATTTCATTATAGATAAAAAAAAAAAATGGCTGATATCAAATGACTTTAACCCACTGCATCCATACACATTCAGATTAATTGCTTCCGTCAAGATATAATTGAACTATTTTACAGCAATTAGCATATTCAATTAACTTTCAAATTTATTTATAGATGCAATATATGTAGATGTGTAATGATCATGTGTACACTTCTACATTATTTTGAAGATGTGTTAAATATGTTTGAATATAAATGTAAATACATAAATTAGTCCCAAACAAAAATAATATAAATATTAATTACAGTATAAAATTAAAAATTCAATAACATCATTGACTCACTTTTATTTCTTAGACATTAAATTATGTCACTTGGCATCTTCCATAATTTACCTATACTTTTCCATTCATCTGATGAATATTTATGAGTGTTTCTTAAATTTAAAAATTAACAACAGTTTTACTTTTGTTGCAAAATAAAATCCTTACATTTGACTTGATAAAGTCCATCAGAGGATGAAAAGAAATGGATAAGAGAAGTTCTCTTTTTGTCTTTATTCATATAAGTATTTATAGAGTTTGAATTTTTTTTCAACTAAATCATGTGTCTTCATTATGCATATGTATAAACATTAGCATTCCAACCATGTGATCCCAGGTTCAAATCTCACAGTTAATTTAACAAGGGGTTGACATTTTGATAATATAAGTCAGGGAGACAATTCAATTAAGTGTCACTGTCAGAAAGTGCCTGAAAAAACTACAGAGGTTCACCCAATATTTGTGTACCAAATCAGGTAGGAAAATCAGAAGACATCAATGTTTGTGATAGCATGAAGTCACAAGTGACTGAGGATTTGATTTGTTTGTTTGGGTTTTATGGCATATCAACCACTGTGGGTTATTTAATGCCAAATCCAGTTTATATGAATTTTAAATGCCTATTTTGTATGGAATAAAAAATGTATAGCTAGCAATGTTATTGTTTCAAAAAACATATACCTGGCAACATTCTTTACAAAAAATGTATAGCTGGCAACACTATTGTTTCAAAAACTTATAGCTGGCGACATTATTTTTTCGAAAACATTATCCGAGACCTTGCTGTTTGATGTAGTTTATCACTGTACTGAGGATTTGAGTGTAGTGACCTTATTTAAACTGTTGATCATGCAGGATTATGGGCCTTTCTCTTAGAAATTGTAACTAAGGTCTACTCTGCATAGTTGCAGTATAAACTACAGATTGACTGTCGGGTTTGAAGAAACACCAATGTGCATGACTCAGTGTCTGCAACAGGGATTAGCTAGCCACCCAAACAGACAGGAATGAGCAGACAGCCATTATATTCATTTAAGTTTTCATTTTGTTGGAAGACTGTAGAGCACACAGTCAAAAAACTAGGAAGAAATAAGGAAATTAACCGCCCAAACCCAAAACCTCATAATATATATATATAACCGAATGGGTACATATAAGTAGCTGTATGATGGAGTGACCATATACAAATACATATAAATACTCTATAGTGTAAGAAAAAAAAACAGTGCTCAATGTGAAGGAATAGAGTTATTTAATATATATATTAAGAAATATACATAATATCTTACATTATGTTCACAACTCAGCATGAAACTATAAATTGTGCAACCAATGTAAGGTATTTTATTTATATATATATATATATATATATATATATATATATATATATATATATATATATATATATATGTGGGTATGATAAAAAACATGTATGTGCATATATACTTGCATGTACATATATTTTTATCAGGTGTATTAAAACAGTGCTCAATGTCATATAACAGGCCTATTATTTAGTGAATATACATAATATCCCATATCAATAGCCCAACTGCGAGTCATGCTATTGACATGGGATATATATATATACACACTCCCAATTTTTTCTGCCATGATCCCTGATGGAACTTTCATGGTGTGAAGAGATGACCACACTCTATACACTTTCCTTCCAAGCACTGCTATAAACAACAAGTGATCTAGAACATTATAACTTAGTGTGCATGTGTGACAGAGTTCAAGGTCAATCCATGTTAAGCAGCTTCATGCTGCATACTTTAGCTCTGTTACCATAGCAACGATTATATAAATTTTTCTTACCAGACCTCATATACAAGTTTAGTTAAATGCCAACAAAAGTTCTTTGTTAAAAAAAAACAACACATAGAACTGGAGTCGTTATCTTAAATAGTCTTGCCTCATCTAGACTCTAAAATGGATATCATGCATTGAATCACACTAACTCAGAAGTTAGAAAACTATCAGCTACATACAACCATTTTCTCAGATCAATGATTAAAAATGGCTTCCTGCGAATGAACCCTACAGGTCTTAAAGACAACTATCCATCATCCGATCTCGACAGTGCTACAGAATGACAAAAGAATTTTTTTGAATAATAGGAACCACATTACTTGAAGACTTTCAACAAAAACAACTAAAATGGATAGCCAATGTAAGATAATGATAATTATTGTTTTTAGGTTGGTTGTTGTCGTTTGAATTTGAGAAGGTGTCGTGTGTTGATGAACAACTACTAAATGTTGAATTGAGTGAAAAAATAGACAAGAGAGTGAAACTCTTGTGATGTCAATGAATACTTGTCTAATACTTTTGTGATGCCTACGAATACTCTTTGTCACTTTCACAAAGCTCGTAGTACATAAAAGTTCAGGGTCTGCTCGGTGCTGGTAGAACGTTAGTTTTGTTTTGGGTCTATTGAATATTACAAGTCTCTCCCTTCTCTGAGAGCACATACTTTCAAATAGGTTTTCTTAGATATTCAGTCTCATCCACATGAGGCTACTAAAGGAGCACTGATTTTAGCATCCTAACTTGATCTCTGCCCAAAGTAAAAGGAAGTTAGCTTCTCCTGCATGTTCCCAGGCTTTTTCTTTTTTTACACATACACAAATGCTGAAAAGTGGTTGCTGCTGACAGAGTTATCAACATATGCATGTCTAGTGAAAAGATTTAATGTCTACTACATAACATAATCAAGATATTAGCTTTCCGCACAACCTTAAACAAAAAGTTAGGAAGAAAAACCATCAATACAAGTAAGAGCAATAATGGTTAGTGCACTTAAAATACGTATTTTCCTGAAAACCTGTTTCAAGAGAAAGATTTTATAGATTTCAACTGACAGTAATGCTAAGTGTTTGGTCAATGAATGCCAAATATTTACTTATAAAGATAAGCTAATCTCATCCTCACCATTAGCATACATATAGTCAAAATTATTAATAAAAACTCTTTGCTAATGCCTTATGAAAGCTGAAAAGTACTTAGATACAGGGCAATTTAAATTTTTACCAAAATCAAGGAAAACTGTTCAAAAGACAGAAAAAAATGAACTGAAAAATCCTTGACAAAGATTTTGTTGATTATGCCCACCCCCTACACACATACACAAGCAAGGTAGTACAGTCACTAAAACACAAGAGGTTACTGGGTGTGAAAGAATTAGGAACGGAAACATTACTAATGAGTGGAAAGAGGAAAGAGTAGACAGGAAGACAGTAAATCGCAATTACATATACATTTTCGCTGATTAAATTTGGCTGGAAATCATGGAGCCGAATGGGAGTTCCATAAGTGAGAAGAGAGAGAAAAGAAACGGTTAGCATAGAATTTACAGCTTGTTGTAAATTGATGAGATTTTGACATTTTTTTTCTTTTTTTTTTTTAAAGTGAGGCATGACCTGTACAAGGCCTGGGGGCCACTCAAGGTAGAGGCAGTTTATATGGATAAGATGGGAAGATAATGGTTAACCCTAGACTTGAACAGGTTAAGATTGTAGTGATCAGAGAAACATCCTCTTGGGAGTTACTTTTACAGAGCTGCAGTTTGCAGAAAGAAGCTGCTTGAGTGGAACTTATTTCTTACTGATGGAATACAGTGGAAATGTGAGGGTAAGTGCTACAATGTAAGTGGCATGGTGGGTCCCGAGGGGGTTTGCTACAATGTAAGTGGCATGGCGGGTCTCAAGGGGGTTTGCTATAATGTGAATGGCATGGTGGGTCCTGAAGGGAGTTTGCTACAATGTAAGTGGCATGGTGGATCCTGAGGGGGTTTGCTATAATGTGAATGGCATGGTGGGTCCTGAAGAGAGTTTGCTACA
>OZ010572.1:120731917-120874417 GCA_963932145.1 Acanthosepion lycidas
CACAGAAAATTTGTGTCCAGGTTCTGTTATGTTTTTTGGCGCTTATAATATTAGGTTGGTGCAAAAATAATGACGTAATAATGTTGTTTTTTGACATATTTTTTAACGTCAAAAAACGACATTATTACGTCATTATTTTTGCACCAACCTAATAAAAGTAATGCTTCGGCTTCTTGCTGTGTCTAATGTATGATGGTCATTAAATAAATAAAGGTGAATTTTTCAGTATAAGGACTTCTAATACAGATAGAAGCTTACTTTTTAAAAATTTTTTTTGTTTTATTTCTTTTTCACATGGATTCAATTTCTTTTGCAGATTAAAAAAAAACTTTGAGAGTTTTGGCGATTAACAAAGATGGCTGACCAAGAAGCATGCTCCAGGATTGAACAGCAGTCAGTTATCAAGTTTTTGATTGCTGAAGGGTGCAAACCAGTTGAAATTCATAGGAGAATGTCAACTGTGTATGGTGCCACATGTTTCAGCCAAAAAAATGTCTACAAGTGGGCTAAATTGTTTAAAGAAGGACGGAGCAGTGTTGAGGATGAAAACAGGCAAGTCAAGAAAGACATAAAGAACAAATGCAGGGGTCCTCAGTCAGAAGGAGTCATCTTGCATCATGACAATGCAAGGCCTCACACAGCAGCCCAAACGGTGCAGACCATCAATGAGCTGGACTGGGAATTGCTCACTCATCCCCCTTACAGCCCAGACCTTGCCCCTTCAGACTTTCACCTGTTTGGTCCCTTGAAAGCGTTCATGAGAGGCACGAAGTTTAAAAGTGACGATGAAATCAAAAGTGTTGTGAGTGACTGGCTGAGACATCAGTCCAAAGATTTTTACGCTGACGGAATATGGAAGCTTGTGCACAGATGGGAAAAGTGTGTGACAGTGCTGGGAGACTATGTTGAAAAATAAAAAAAAAGTAAGCGTCTATCTGTATTAGAAGTCCTTATACAGAAAAATTCACCTTATTTATTTAATGACTCTCATATTAATTAATCTGAAGACTGACTCCAAATGACTTCTTCTCTTACCTCTCGCCTGGAGCTTTTTATAGTTATGGACAAGTTTATATAGTCACTGGGGGTGTACTATTTACTCCACAACAGAAATTCAGATTTTTTAACTTAAAGGGACACAATTCTCTAACTTTCAATAGCTCACATCAAATGAAAAATTTACTGTTCTCAAATTACAGTATTTCAAAATAAAATTGTCAGTGTTTTGAACTTTAATAGCCCAACATATCATATAATTTTGTAATCAGATTTTGTAAGATTTTTTTAGGGTTCTATTCTACAGTTCCTGGTCCTTCCCACACTTATTTCGTGCAGTTGAAGAAGTGTAAAATATACGGTTAGAATTTGGTGCTCTTGTTTGTAAGTGAACTTAAGAAAGTTTAGTTAAGAATTTTGAGATTAATACTTTTATAAATATTTTTTTTTTGGTATTTGTTCAATGAGTAGGAGTTTCCAAAATCCTTATTACAGTTATAAGCCATAAGAGTTCTGAATCCTTGTCACAACGGTTATAGATCACTACTATTATAACGAAGCTCAGAAGCAGTTATAATAGGTTCTTACATTTCATCAATCTTGGTGGATATACTATTAATCATAATAATAAAATAATAATAATAAAAGTGATGGAAAACTAAACAAAAAGAAAAAGAATATAAACAAAATCAGCTAGATTATATACCCAAAACATATTAAATTAAAAAAAAAACAATTTACGAGTTAAAATTCTCAGTGTCCCCCCTCTCCTTCATACACATGTGTAGTTGCATCAATGTAAACATAAATTTAGTCTAAGTCATAAAGTATTGAAACCTGTCACACAAAATCTTTTTCCAGTTTGTCATACTTTGTAAAATAGAAAGACGCCAACTCGAATTCTATCCATGTTCCTTCCACGAGGCCCAGAATAAACGCTACGACCATATAGACATCACACAACTACATTTTAAACAGACAACAATGAAAAGAAGTTAACATTCAATCACAAACCCCTTGAAAATGGCTAAAGTAGCTTAAAGCTCTTAGAACAATAGGCACTACAGACAATTTTTACACCTGCTACCAAACAGACATGTAAGAATATTAGAAAAACTCAATAAAATTTAATCAATTTTCCTTGTCTGTCATATTCAATGAAATACGTTTGAAAGAAAGGTTACTGCCTAAATACACAGAATATACAAGCACAGCATATATTGTGTATATAATAAATGCAAATGTCTGTGTCACACTTTTTTTTAACTTAAAGGGACACAACTCTCTAACTTTCAATAGCTCACATCAAATGAAAAATTTACTGTTCTCAAATTACAGTATTTCAAAATAAAATTGTCAGTGTTTTGAACTTTAATAGCCCAACATATCATATAATTTTGTAATCAGGCCAATTCCACAAAAAAATTCAATACATTCTGGGCTGGATCCGGACCTGTAATCTTGACATTTTGGATTCCCAAGTTATCATTACTGCAACTGTTTTAGGTGATTTTTTTTTTACACAATTTTTTTCAACAAATTTTTTGTACAATAACAATTTTTATAAGTTGGAAATAAATTTGGGAATAATCAAAATTAATTGTGAAATCCAGCAAAAGTTACCCATGAAATAAAAATAATTTTTTGTACAGAAAGTAAAGACCTACGTACATCAAATTGTCTTTAAATTAAGTGGTGGCAGAAGAATTATCACTAAACCTTTAAAAGGTAAGCATAGATATTAATGCAATACTTAAATGCAGTGATAAATTTTAGGTTCTGTAGTTTATTGTTGCCTATTAATATCTACACCTCCCTACCAATTGTGGTGAAGCACCAATCAAGAGCCCTCTGCAGGAGCTAGCTTAAATGCTGCTCAATGAGGCAGCTTTTAAGCCAGTAGATAATAAACTCTTCTAAAAAAATAATCGGATTATCAACATATGGATTATCTATATATGGATTGCCATTTCAACCTCAGAACAGATTGCATATGCCTGACATTAAATGTCACTCCCTGGCACTTTGATTTTATAAAATCATGCTTTGGCCTAAAAAGATTTTTTTAGGGTTCTATTCTACAGTTCCTTCCCACACTTATTTCCTGCAGTTAATGTGGTAGAGCCAGATAAATGTTTTAACGTAGGGAGCATGTTACAGACCCCACTCTTTAAACCTGAGTTAATGTGTCATGGCCCAACAAGTAGGGTATTCAAAGCAAAATATGTTTAGACAATTAAACTCTTCCTTTGTGCTAATGCCATTGTTTAAAACGTTTCAACTGATTCTTTCTTTGGCTTTCATAAGACACTGTATATGATTTCTAAGAAAAGAGTCAAAACCATTAGAAGAAAAATGGTGATAAAAAAAAAAGCAAAAGTACTCACTAATATACCAAAAGACTCTACTGACTTAGCAAAAGACACAAAAAAAAGACCTAACAAACAATTAGATAGTGTGTTAATGTCAATAACATAATAATAGATCAACTTTCCACAAAAAAAGTTTCAAAGTTAATGCGTTTTAATTGTCAGGCAGCCAACCTAAAATGCTTGATGATCATATGCTGTGGTGTGCTTATAATAGCAGCTGGTCAAAAGTAACACCTTCTTATCTAAGGAACACTGTTTTTTTTCACCCTGTAGTGGGTGAATTTATTTATAAAATAAAATATATAGTGAATAGAATAGTTTACAAGGTTATATATGATGTAATGGAATGTCCCACACTCCCTATTGCCTATGTGGAGTGATTATATCAGTAGCTATATGTAGTTAGCACAGGATATACTTGGGGGCTTGCTTTGGGAATTACTAGCCTGCCACCTGATTTCCTGTCTTTCCGTAATGTATTCACTTTTACAATAAACCTCTCTTTCTTTCATCTACGTGTGTGTTGCTGTTCCTTCACATGAGTACCACCTTTATCTGTTTATATTTTATTGTAAATAAATATAGTTATGGCATATCTGTTTGTAACCTCTTTAAGGATACTATAACAACAATATATATATATATATATATACACACACACATATATATATATATATATATATATATATACACACACACATATATATATATATATATATATATATATACACACACACAAATATATATATATATATATATATATATATATACACACACACAAATATATATATATATATATATACACACACACAAATATATATATATATATATATATATATATATATACACACACACAAATATATATATATATATATATATATACACACACACAAATATATATATATATATATATATATATACACACACACAAATATATATATATATATATATATGTGCATGTCATTCTCAGACAGTACTGTTTCGCTGTATCACAGCTCCTCAGTGCAACTAGACAACTGAATGCCTCAAGCCTGAATCAAAATCCAACCGATTTTGTGTCAGTAAGAGCTTCTACCACTGATCCATCTTCACTCGCCAGGACGTGTCAGTCAAATCTAGCATATTGTTTTTACAAACGTAAACAAACACCAAGCAGCCAAAGTGCTCCATTCATTTTACTGAAGAGCTTCACATTTACACAGGTGACCATTGTTTTTAGAATTAGATTGTCATTCATCAGTGATCAATTGAAAATATATTTTCAAGAGCTAAAACTGATCCACAAAATGTTCTCAATGTATTTATTATTACAGAGCAAATAATTTAGAAACAATAAAATCCAAAATCACCTCTGAGAAGTGGAAAATGTAATTCTCAGAGGGTCCAACTACAAAACTTGGGAGTTGGGGTGCTGAAGGTAACATTAATCAACTATGTAACAAACCTATTACTTATATTAATTACATATATATATATATATATATGAAAGCGAAGTGTAAGTTGAAGAAGTGTAAAATATACGGTTAGAATTTGGTGCTCTTGTTTGTAAGTGAACTTAAGAAAGTTTAGTTAAGAATTGGGCAATGTTAATCCTTGCCATTCCTTAAAGGTTTATATCTAAAGGAATGTTTATAAAACCAGAAATCATTCTTTTGTTACGCACAGGAGTAAAATAAAATGTTCTTTTTTCAATATTCCAAACATTTTGATTATTTAAATAGCAACAGGGCTTTAGGTGTGACATGAAAAAGGATTTTGTTTTTCATTCGTTTTTTATATTTGTTTTCAAGTAGAAATTCCAAGAATACTACTTGTTCCATGGAGAGGCAGACCGAATGTATTCTTCCGTCTGAAGAATTTGTCGATAGGAACTTAAATATGAATGAAATCAAATCTGATAGGTTGGATAAAACATGCAAAACTCTTGAGAAAAAGGCAATTTATAAATATATATTTATTTATTTCATTGCAAGCAAGGCAATAAAGCCACTAGGACACAAGATGTTACAGAGTGTGAAAGAATATAAGAAGAATATTATTAAGGAATGGGAACAATTAAAGAACAGAATTTAAGAAGTTAGGATAATGATTAAAATTGCAGTTAAATTTTTGAAGATCAATGTTGACAGGAAAGCAAGAAGATAGAAGATAGTTTTTTAGCATTCTGCTAACACTTGATTGTATTATATTATTATTTTCAATTCGGCAAATACTGTTGGTTGAAAAAAGATCTCAATGCATTTTCAATGTAATAGTTTCTTTTGATGGCAAATTTTGTACAAACTAAACACCAAAGTGGATCACAGAAGCCTTGAATAATTCTCACTTCTGATTGGCTAAAATATATGAAAGATGTTACAACGCCAACACAATTGTGTTCAAAGTCAATTTACTGCCAAAATCTGGTTGTGTTCTCAAGTCTACCATGTGATTCACATTAATTATAAATACTTTGACACATCTTCGTTTTTTCCTTTTTTCTCTTGTCTTCTCTCACATACAAGATGTAGTTCAGTAGAGAGGTTGCATTTTCTCCCTTTGGAGAAAATGCCATGAAACACACATGCACACATATATGTATGAACATCACACATCTACAAACATCTATGAACATTCACTCCTTCAACCACAAGGACAGAAACACTTAACATTGTGAGTAACAAACTGTTTAATTCTCTAAGTAACAATAGATCCTAATAAAGTTCTCCAAACTCACACACTTTGTAATACACATAACAGTTTATCAACAGGAACATTTTCCTCACTCAAAATTCGAAGGACAAGTAAATTTCAGCATTTCAAACGCAACTGAATTGCTGTCTGTACAATTGATGTTATGCATATATAAATTCCATTTACTTCTGAGACTTTTCTTGTAGAACATTTCTTCTTATCGTTTCATATTTTGAGGTATTTTGCATAAATATAAATTAGTTAAGGCTCTGCCCCTACAGTTTCACAAGTGAGAAAAGAGTCTACTAGCATAGAACACAGGTTGACCATTTAGCCATTTTCTAAAATGATGAGATCTTGCTGTCAAACTAGTAATATGATTAAATTCATAGGGTGGAAGTACTATAGAGGAAAGTTCATCCGAATAATTACCATGAAAGTATTTATAGAAAAGGCACAGGGAAGCTATATTACAGGAGTGGGAAAGTGACTAAAGGTGAGGTGCCACGTCAGGATCAATAACATTGCAGATTCTTCTTAGATTTTATCAAGTATCTCTAAATACATGGCAGATGTGCCAGAAGAGCTGTGGCAGGAATATTCAAACCATGAATGAGTGGTAGACTCGTAGATATGTAAGATAAATTCTGGCAAGAAAAATTGTCTAGTATGACACCGTGAAGCAACATTCCTAGCAGCAGACCTAGCAATCAATTTGATATAATCTTTTAACTTCATGTCAGTGGAAAACATCAGCCTGAGAAGGCACAACAAGTCATTCTCCTGGAGGCTAGCATCAGCCATGCCAGTGCTTCCCAATTTTTTTTTTCTCTGGGACGCATTTTTGGAATGAAAATTTTATTTGATAGAAAGTACATTTAAAAAAACAAAAAACAAAAAAACAGATAGTGGTTAAAGGGAGATAATGTTCTCAGTTTGGATACACGGTTATCATTGATAACTTCCTCATCCAATTTGTGGACACTAGTTACTATATTGTTAATGCTTGATATAATGCATTAAAATTGGACAATAATTATTTATAACTATTTATACTTGGACTCATACATGCAATTACAAGTAATCTATAATAATATTTCAAATTTTGAAATCATTCATTTTTGGCATATAAATTTTTTGAAACTGTTTCTAAATCTTTGTCTTTCAATCTTTCCACCTCAGCTGCTATCCTCTTCCAATGCACCTATAAGGTGCGCCATACCATTTTGGAACCAATGTCTTATACAATTAATAGAGAGTAGTTTCATTTTGGAGGCATTAAAATGAACAAACCATTTCTTGCCCCAGTTAATGTAGGTCATTTTTGAGATCAACTGCCAATTTGACCTTATCGAACCAATCAGAAATTGCAAACTGAGGTTACTAACATCTACGGTATTTTCAACTGCTTATTTAAATTTTATGCATGTTTAAGATTTTTATCTATAAAATTAATTTGATTTTATTGATGTTTGACTTGACATATCCAAAAGTTCTAATTTTTAAAGTGCTAATGTCATTTTCATATTAGGATTTTTGTTTGTTTTTTCCGTATATTTTTCTTCATACTGACGGATCTATATATATATATATATATATATTCGATATTAAATTACACAGCTGGGACTGATATGCTATTAAATTATCAAAACTAAATCTAAAAAATAAAATAATATGACTGCTGCAGATTTCTTAAATATTTTCTTAAAAAGTTTCTGGTTTAATCCGACATCTGGTTTTATGTTACTGAATGAAATATGGTGAGTTTGAAGAAAAAAAAACAAAAAAAAAAACTTTCCTTAATTTGAATAAATGCATAATTTTCCATTTATTTACTAATGTTCATTTGTTTCTTTTTTTTTTTTTTTATCTCTTACTCTATCCTTCTCTTCCCCCCCCTCCCATCTAAAGTTAATCAACGTTGAACATGGTCAGTACCTAGATGACTGTTTGGATATACAAGGTGCTGTAAGCTTGGATGTACAGGTGGTGTTGTCAGAGTTAACTCCTCCTTAATTTCCTAATTGTCCAAATTGTTCCTAGGGGTCGCTCTCCCTAAACTATAAATACTTGAGAAAACCTTTTCTCTCTCTCTTTTTCACTTTGCATTTTCAGCGGACTACGACAATGTAGGCTCTCACAGAAGATTGCGTTTTTCCCTTTGTGAAGGGTGCTATGTGTTTCCTTGTGAAGACGCCATGAACATTATGCATACATACACACACATACACACACACACACACACGTACATATAAACATACTTTGAAGCATTCTTTTTATAGATACAAATATTTAAGTAAATGCTCCGTTTTATAATAAACAGTATTAAACAACATTTACTGGCCTGAATGTCAAAGAAATTTTCACAGAAAATATTCGTTCTCCGACAGGATTCGAACCGGTATCCTATACGGAAACGTCATTTAGCGTGACGTACCTTAACCAATTTGGCTACAGACGTCATTTTTTTTACATTTGATACGCCATGAGCAGATATGAATGTACATGAGAGATTCATAGAGACAGAAGTTCAAATACAGTAAATTCAACCTTGCTAACTGAACGCTCCTCTGTAGACAAATCAGTTAAGGCACATCAAGCTAAATGACAGTTCTGTATAGGATACATGTTCCAATCCTGTCAGAGGATGAATATTTTCTGTGAAAATTTCTGACATTCAGGCCGGTAAATGTTGTTTAATACTGTTTGTTATAAACAGAGGATTAATTAAATATTTGTATCTATAAAAAGAATGTATAAACACTAAAATGTCTTAAAATAATTGTTGGACTTTGTCCATTTCATAATGTGTGACATACTTTGAAGCACAAACTCTCTACTTTCATACATACATATACTAATTCTATCTATTGTAAGTCCTTTTGTTGTTTAATACATATACCTGTTTGTACATGTATATTGGTTTCTTGTTTTTCCATTACATTTTCTTTTGGTTGGGCTCATCTCTAGTCTGCCATATTTTTGTAGTGGGCTTTTTATTTCAGGAGTTCTAAACGTGTTCATATCACAACGCATAAAAGATCCACTGCCCGCTACAGTGTAATGGATAATGGCATGGAATTGTTAATTGGAGATCAGATTTCCAATCCTTGTTGTGTTCGTTATATTCACTTATGCACATATACCCTTTGGGAAAAGTATGAATCCAACTCTTCTACCCCCTGCTATGGGTTAATTAGCAAGAATTTCATCAGTAATCATTATTACCGTCAAAAGATTCTTACAATATAAAAATATGAATACAACTCTTCTTCCCCTGCTATGGGTTAATTAGTGAGAATTGTATCAGTAATCATTATTATTTCCCAAAAATATAAAAATACGAATTCAACTACCTTACCCACATATGAATCCAACTCTTCTCCTCCCAGCTATGGGTTAATTAGTAAGACTTGTATCACTAAACAATTATTATCTCAAAAAAAAAAAAAAAAAAAAAAAAAAAAAAGAAAAAAAATTCTTGCAATCTATTAATATCATCTGGCTTTAAATAACCTGCAAACTGTTGATAAGCCATAGAATATAAGTCAAACACAGAAAATCCTTTTTTACCCCCAGCTTCCTACTACCATCTTATGCTACTCCTTATAGAACCTCACCGATACAAGTTATTTTCTTCATCTGCAAATTCTAATTTTCTTGCTCATTTGCTATAGTCTTTTTATTATTTGTGCTCTCTGTTGCATAACCTACCATACTCATTTATTTGAACTTATCTCAACATTGCCATTTATATATTTTTTCTTTATTTTCATTTCTTTTTCTAGACACCCTTCTCTTCCTTAACTGATATGGTCTGTCAATGACTCTATTTAAGAACACCACAAGATGTCTTTCTTTCAGGGAATAAATAAATAAAATAAAAACTCTTAAAAAAAAAAAAAAATAAATAAATTCCCACCACTTTAAAATCTCTTTCAGTAACTTTGACATATCTTGACTGATAATGACAGGATATGTTGTTAATCTGAAGGGAGTAGAAGTTAGGGTAGGTACTCTAAATTTTGACATTGGTATTACAAAACTACACTAGAGAGACTAACACAAGGTTATAGTAAAAATACTTAAATAAAACTATGCTTTTTTTCTAATATTACAACTGGTATTATTTTAGTTGAGGATGGACTCGCTCAAAAATCAAACAAGTTTTAGATAATTTCCATTATTTAAATTCCAACTAATGTACTAATCTCTGTTATTACACTATCATTTTGACTGTTAGGCCCTCCCACCTTCTTCAGCTATCTATTGATCCAGATAACTTTCAGAGAACTTCAAACTGAAACCACAAGACAAGGTCATCATGGATTAAAGTGTTGGTTTGCAAATTTGATGATATAGTAATTGTGAGTTCAATCCCTGGGCTGGCTAATGAATACTAAGACTCAGTAGAAACAGGAGCAATAATAATTGAGCGGTAATAAATATGTGCAAGATAAGCCGCAACATGAACAGTGGAATGAGAATCTACACAGAGTAAATAAAGGGTACAGTGGAACAGGTTCCCGACAGGATGCTTCCCTGTTCGCTACAAGCTTAACCTCTTCAAGTCTAGGGTCAACTGTTATTTATCTTACAGACCCTCATAAATAGCACTCATTTCCTTTATGCACTTACAACAAACTCATTCAGTAATCCTCTACCTTGAGTGGCTCTTAGGCCTGGTATTGGGTAAGCATTTATTAAAAAAAAAAAAAAAAAAAAAATTAAAGTTTGAAATTCTCAGAAAGTTATCCGGAGTGCGCTATACTTGAAGGACAGAGGTCACAATAGCCAAAATTTTGTGGTAACAGCAACAAAGATAAGGATATTCAGTCAGTTATGTGCCATGTGTGATACACACTTAGGCGATCATGTATCTTTCGATACATGACTGACGAGGTAGATTTTTTTCTACAGTAGGTTGCCATTTCATTCTGCAGTAGACCAGTTGCCATCCAAGGCTATAGAACCCAGTCTGTCCTGCTATTTACCCTTAGCTGGAGGGAGAAGAAAAGGATTCATACCTTTCCCAAAGGTATTAGCATGTAAGTGAATGTAATGGATTCAACTGGAATTTGAACTTAGCTCTCTGATTTCTCAATCCGAGCTGGTATCTATTACTCCACCATGACTCTTGAGTATATTAGTTTGACTATAAATAATGATAGGATAAAGAACAAATAGGAAACTTATCAATATAACTTGTTTCTGTTTTATTAAATATGGAGAAAAAAAATTCTGGTATATTTATTTTTGTGTGGTTTTATTTTTATTGGCTGAGCAGGCTTCATGTGTATTTGACTTGTTAAGCATCAGTATAACATAAGGCATTCTGAACTCAAGGAGAGATAATGTGTCTTTTCAAAGCTTAAAAAACATTAATGAATTCCATGCCCAACTGAAAAACATAAATATTGTTTTAAAATGTATGTAATTGTCTATTTGGTACTTGGATGATAATGTATGTGTGTGTGTGCCTTTAGGCATTACTTATGTTTAAATCTGTCGGATTCTGATTCATATTTTGTCCCAATTCACCCTAAATAATGTAAATGACAGTAATGTCTTACCCTATAAAATCGGAGAGAAAGTTTCTGTTGTTATGGAATGTCTCACACTCCCTATCACATATGTGGACTGGCTATATTAGTAGATATATATATATATATATATATATATATATATATATATATATATATATATATATATATATATATATATAGGAAGCATAGGATATACCTGACAAACTCGTTTCAGGAATTACTAGCCTGATAACCGATTCCCTGTCTTTCAGTAGTGTATTCTCTATTGTATTGTATTAGGTTGGTGCAAAAATAATGTCGGTTTTTGACGTATTTTTTAACGTCAAAAAACGACATTATTTTTGCAATGACCTAATAGTATAGATTTTTCAGCAAAAACTTATAGACTAAAATTTATTTTTGGTAATTCCAGTTGAGTTCGGATAATTTTGTGTGACATATTAAGGACAAAAGAGATGAGAACAGCAGAAGTAAGGCAGTATAAAATTCCAACCACAACCTCAGTGTCAAAAATTCTGTACTTATTAAAAGAGAAAATAACTTGAACAAAAAGTTCTTGAAAGTGCAATTATTGATTCTTGCCAAAATATTTAAGTCCTGGATTTTTTCAAATATCTCTTTAAAAGAAATGCTCCTTTCTCAATCCAATATTAGACAGCAAAAAAAAAAAAAAAAGTTAAAATATGAAAAGAAAATGATTAAATAATAACCTTTAAAAATTTTTTTAAATCAGCTAATTAATAAATAAACAAAATAAAATACAAATTAAATAATAGTTACATATATAAATTAAAAAAATCTAAAAACATTAACTCACTTTTACTTAATAGACCATAATTTTTTTATGTCACTTAGCATCTTCCATAGTTTACCTTTTCTTTAAGAATATTTCAGAGTATTCTCTAACTCAAAATTTGAAGACTTAATATCTTTTTCTCTTTGGTACTTTTGTGCTTAAATGCAAGTTACTAAATAAAATTTCTACACTTGCCTGGATAATGTTCCTCAAAGAACAAAACTTGTTGGCATAAAAATGTTTTTCTCATGTTTTTTTTTTATTTATAGTCTTAGATATATTTTCTCTATGTCTCAAATTTTTACACACACACACTTTGGGTATTATTTTAAAAGACTTTATCTTTGTGATATACTCTGATTGAAAATAAAATTCGAAATTCCCCTAAACATCGGTTTCAATTTATTCAAGATTAAATGTACAATTACTAGAGCTGAATTACATAAATTGGTCATATATGCAGATTAATACATGCAGACGTTCCAAAATAAAAGGTGTGCCAATAGTCCTCAGAGCCGACATTAACACTTTGTATATCCTCCTTGAGTGCTAACACAGGCTCATACAATGATATATTTACAATTGTATAGATAGTGATACCATCCTATAATACTTTTCTCCACACCTTTTACATCTGTTGACACTGTGTCCTGGGTATGACTATAACCTACATCTGTCTGCAAGGCTTCTGATTAGGAGGTTTTGAGGGGCATGGAACTACCTCTTAATTGCTGTTGTTCCAAGGTTCACCCTAACATGGGAGTGGTAGCACCTGTTAGGGTCCCAGCTATAGGCAAATAGTTAACCCCTAAACTGGTGTCAAAACACTATGAAAGTATAAAAATAAATTTTTATAGTAAAAATACCAGCAATATATTTAAAAAAAAAAAGAAAAATGTATATTACCAGCAATACATTTAAAAAAAATACATATTCCATTCATATGAACCTATCCCCAAAATCTTGTCGGCATTAAATAACACACTGAGGTTGATATGCTGTAAAATAAAATAGACCAAACCGAACATGGTGATACTGTACAGCAAGTGTTGGGCTAGCTAAGTACCTAATTCCTCCTGCCATGCTCTATCTTTGGAAGAGTCAGATCAGACGGAGACTGGGGTATTGTTGCCATATCTAGGCTGATGTTACACAATCCTCATTGTCCAGCCTTTACAGAGTTTAAAAAAAAAAAAAAAAAAAAAATGATTACATGGCTTTGTGTGGAGATGTGTAATTTTCCAACTGACAACCCCCTTCTTCATAGGAAAAATATTGCTAACCTCTCACTACTCTATCATAATTACTATGGCAAATGTTCAAACAAGTTATTTTCCTTAGTGGTGGACTTTCTCTGCTAGGATTTCACCATGCTTTGTACGCAGCATCAAATCATCCACATTCCCACTGGGAGGGGTACAGTTTCTCTCCCAGAAATATTACTTTGTGGAATAAACTCCTAAGTAGATGCATCTCCGGCCACTACAATCTTCACCTCTTCAAGTCCAGAGTCAACCAATATCTCTCCTCCATATCCACATAATATGTACTTCTTACTCCCTCCTTCTCTTGCAACAATCTCAATCAGTAAGCCCCCAACCTTGAGTGGACCTTGGGCTTTGTATTATGTGAACTAATATAGATATGTGTTTGTGTGAATTAAGTATGTTTTATCTCATACGTACATGCTCTGTGATAAATAGGTTTTGAGATCATGCTAGTCAAGGAAGTTGCTAAAAATCTGAGTATTTTAGAACAACATGGACATCATATAGGCAGGCATTATTCTGCTGGAACAGTATATCATCTTCCTGTTGCAAGAAAGTTAGAACAGGTTGAACAATGTTCTGGATGTACATGTATTATTCTACATTTCCTCCATAAACACCAATAGTGAGCAAGGCATATAATGTATGGCAACACACATCATGATGCTAAGGAGTCAAAGCTGTATATTGTAGGTGAACAGACACTAGAAGATGCCACTTTTCAGGTCATACATGAAAATGATCATTGCTTTCATAAAGCTAAACCTTCTGACATTACTGAATGATCACCCAGAGGAGTCTCTTGGAATAGCCATGGTGATGTGCAAGATGTTGATCTGGTGTAACTGGAAGTTTGGCTCCAAACAAACACTTCTCAATGGGCCATGTTGATATTCCTGGGGACACATTTGTTTTGATCTGTGCTGTAAAACTTGTAGAGTCTGTCACTGTTGCCCTTACAATATAGCAATTTTGGCAAGAATCTGTATGGTGTGGCTGTCCAGAATCAGATTTACAGGTGTGGGAATGTTTATTTCACAACCAATCAACATCAAAACATGAGGGATGTATCAAGTCCAACATGCCCAGCACTTCTCTGTAATGACCGCATTGCTTCCTGAAGGCTCAAAGCATAACCCCTCTAAAATGGTGCTAATTTAACAAAAGGAGCACTGTGTACTTGCATGGCATGACACCTGCTTGCACTAGACTCTTTCATTGCACTAAAACACAGATGATGCACAAATATGAGTGTTACTACATCACAAAATAGATTTGAAAAACTTATCAGAAATTCTGCTGCACACAGTCAGTTATGTACCATACGTGATACAAAGTTTGGTGATCATATATTCTTTGATACATGACTGACGAGGCAGATTTTTTTCCCCACAGTAGGTTGCCATGTCTTTCTGCAGTAGACCAGTCGCCATCCAAGGCTATAGAACCTGGTCTTTCCTGCTATTTACCTATAGATGAGGAGAGAAGAAGAGGAATAATACTTTTCCAAAGGGTGTTAGCACATAAGGGAATGTAATGGATTTTGACTGGAATTCAAACTCGGCTCTCTGATTCCTCAATACGAAACACTTTCCTTACTCCACCATGCCTCCTCCTTTTGCAGGTAAGCATTCATTAAACCTAAAGCAAAGGTGAATCCATTAAACCCTCCACAAAGAAAAATAAAAAAAAAAATATTGATTTAAAAAAAAAATCATTTTATAAGTGAGGTCTTGTTCAGAATTTTTGTTCTTTGACTAATTCATAATCATATGCTGTTAGAAATGCTAAGTTTCAAACTTGACATTTGTAAATAAAAATAAAGTGTAAGTAACTCTTTAAGAAGTCAGGGATTGATTTGACATTGTATTCATATTATTAACAGGACCCCCTCTTCTAAAATGATTTTAAAATATATCTATTTTTTGATTTTGATGAATGTTTAATGAATGATAATCTATAAAAATTATTAAAAAAATTCTTTATATTTTTTTGAGGAGACCAATTAATTTAAATTTTAATGATAACGGTAATATTAACCGTATCCTTATAAAGAAACATTCAGTATTCATTGACTGAGCAGCCAGAGGTTTAAAATTCATAAAATCTTTCTATTAAAACAATTTTTCAAGGAAATAAATCCCTCAAGTCCACTATTCAAGCTTATTCTTTTCAGTACTAATGGGGGTTTCCTTCCTAACCTTTTGTTTGAAGGAGTATAGAATATCAACATCTTGATTATGTTATTTTCTCTGAGTTAAATGTACTACACATTTTAGTTGTTGCTACTGTTAAACGTATTCAAATAATGTGGTTTCGGTTGTTTGGTATAGTTCTTTGGCATGCATAGTGCAAAACATTTACAAATATCTAAAATGTCAACTGCATACAACTGCTTTCTATCATAAGATCAATAGTTAAAGATGGCTTTCAGCAAGTGAACACTCTGGGTCTTGTTGAAGACCATCCTTCTTTGAACAATGCAGATTGGGGCTATAGAATTAGCAGCAAAGAGCTGTATCTAATAACAGAAAGACTACCAACAGCAGCAACAACTGAAATGGATAGCACATGTAACTAGAAGAGAAAATAATGATATAATCAAAATGTTGATATTCCACATGACTTCAAGTAAAAGTTTAGGAAGGAAACCCTCATCAGTACTAGAAAGAATGATAACAGCTACTGGACTTGGGAAACCTGTTTTCCTGAAAATTTATTTGAAGAGAAAGATTTTATGAATTTCAACCAAAAATGGTACTGGTGGATTGGTCAATGAATATTGAAGGTTTTCTGATAAGGAAATGGCTAATATTATACTAATATTATCAATTAGCATTTGTGATTCTTTTAGCCCCAGTCCATGAGGTTTGCAGAAGGATAGTCCTCTATAAAACCTACAGGGTTCATTCACTCAAACTCATTCTTGATCTCAGAAAGATGTTGTATACAGTTTAGATCTTTCTGAACAGGTTGGGTGCCGTGCATGACATCCATATGAAAGTTTTGGTCTGATGAGACTATTAAGTAGAATGTGACTAGAATTCTTAGGTCAATGTTCTGGTTTTGTAGCAACTTGTAATGTCAGATAAAGATACCACAATATTCAACACCTTAAAAAATCGCAGGTAGGCAAGTTCAGAATACTGAGGTTTACAAATAGTTTAATCTGGCAACACTGGTCCACTATTTGAATGTTTTAAATCTCTACTGTGGAGCAAAATTTAAACTCACAAACTATTATTTCTGGTGTCAGTTCAATCCATATATAGTGCTCCATACTTGTAGCCATGGGTTGGACTAAACCAAGCTTTGGAAATCCAAAATGTGCATTGATAGTCACAAAAAAAAAAAAAAAAATATATATATATTTCTGATTTTAAATATCTAGTATAGTTAGACATCTTGGGAATTAGATTTCTGTGAATTCTAAAAAGAATCAAAGTATTTTGAAGCAAATATCTCCATAATGTCTTGTTATCTACCAACTGTCACTGAAATCACACATCCGACTTTGTTTGACTTATCTCCTCAGGGGTGGAATGACGTAAGAAGTGCATCATTTAGCTTATAAAACATGTCAGATAAGTTTAAAAAAAAAAAAAAAAAAAAAAAAAAAAAGTAACTAGAAAGAAAAGAATTCTTTGATATACGGTCATCACCTTGACCACATCCACCAGGGTCTAGTTTTGAATAAATTAATACAACTTGAAAAAATCCAGTCCAAAGTACAAAGGAAATTTATTTGTAGATATAGACACCAGTTATTTAAGTTAAATACTGTATTTACTATTACAACACTGTCCCAGAAAGGTATGTACATTCATGTACTTGTTTCATGCACTAAATGGAACAACTATTATGGGACAAGGGTGATATTATATTATTACTAGTCTTATTTCATTTTATCATTGCATTTTTTTTTTTATTTTACAATGATTTGATACAACAAATGACGTAAAACCAGAAATAAAGGAGCTCCTAAGATTTGAACTCGCCTTCCATAAGTTTGAAACTCATTTACATGGAGAACACCTTAACCACTGCAAGCAAAGTCAAAGAGTGCATCAATCTGTTATTTTACTTCCATGGTGATGGCTTTCCTTTCTTTCGGAACATTGTCATCTGGAAGAGGTTACACTATGTTTGAGAGCCATAATGGAGAGCAATAAGTTTCCACAAACACAACACAAACAAAAGAGAGCGAATGTATAACAATCTAATATGACATACAGCCAGGAATTGTCCCTGATTTGGAAAATCTTCCCAAGACAAACTGTACCAAAATATGCACTTTGTATTCAATGAAGATAAGGATATTAGTCTGAATGTAAATAATTAAAAAATATTGTTCAAACAACTGGGTATTTTTTTCATATTTGCTATTATTAACCCATTGCTTCAGCTGATAAATTCTTCAGTTCTAGTCAAGTGTTTTCCATGAAAGAGTAATAAAAATAAAAAGATTAAAAAAATGTAAAAAGCAAAAAAAAAAAGTGAAAAATCAAAAATGATAAAAAAAATTAAAAAAGCAAAATGTAAAAAAAAAGGTAAATAAGATTAAAAAAAAGATTAAAAAAATTAAAACAAAGTAAAAAGAAGTAAAAAAAATTGTAAATTACAAAAAAGTTAAAAAGCCTCCAAAAGGTGAAAAAAAAAAAAAAAAAAAAAAAAAAATAAAATAAAAAAAATTATGGTATAAAATAAAAAAGTGGAAAATGAAAAAACATGAAAAATAAATGAAAGACAAAAATAAATGAATGACAAAAAAAAAAAAAAAAAAAAAAAAAAAAAAAAAAAAATGGAATAAATAAAAAATTAATAATAAATAAATAAAAAGTGAATATATCTATAGAGGCAGGTAGAATGGTAAATGATATATGAACAGAACCAATTATTTTGGCAGTACTCAATACAGAAAGTACCAAGGTGATTCTAAATTATAACCCAATAGTGGGTGGGGAGATGTTTAAACCTCAAATACTTACTTGGCAAAGAAAAAAAAATTACCAAACTTATGTATTTTGAAGCTTCCTGCTTGAACTGGCTCACACCCTGAAAATGTTTCCTGTCAATTAGTGGTGCCCAAGGGGAGGTAATGTGTACCACTGGAATCTGACAAGTCATAATAAAAGGGATCATTAGCAGGAATGAAAATTTTTTTAACCATTTATTTGATAAATCCTATCCATAAAATCAAGAGTCACATTAACTAGCCAGAGTGTGTATATATGAATAAATGCAAAATTGGAGCTCAATTCTCCCATGAATTCTGAGGTTAAAAGAGCCCATCTCTATTTTACAGTAATTAGATTTATTCTGAACAATACAGAATTGCAGCACAAGGTCAATATGGAATTAGGGTGGGATTGGTTGTCATTTTGTAATCCTAGTCAATCCAACTCATTATCCATTCATTCGGTACAATTTACTTATGCACCACAAAAACACATCCATCATCCCTCAATCCAGCATATATCACAATACCACATATTCACAGGGGACCTACAAACACGGTATTTACTCTGTTCCCCTACTAGGACGAGATGTGAGACAAGGTCTATTTTTAGGTGGGGACCCGAGTGCGTACGCCCGGAACTTGAACAAAAATTCCCCTCAGCCCCCACAACCGTCGGTTGCGTTGGCCTCGGTGTGAGCACCGATCCCTCCCTCTGGTGCAATGGGAGGGTGCAGCCCTGGGCAGCTGTTCCCCAGGTTTGGGCACCTCTCATTATAATTTTCTCAGTTGTCCCTCTGTCCTTTGACAGAGAAGCCCCCAAGCGCACTCTGTCCATAGACAGAGACGCAACTGAGAGATGATAAGTAGATGGGTACCTACTTAAAAACATACTACAAACACGGTATTTATTTGACCCCCCATGAGGTCAGGTTGTGACACAAGGTCGGTTTAATGCGGGGAGCCCGAGTGCGTGCAACTGGAAAGGAACAAAAATTCCCTGAGACCCCGCAACTGTCAGTTGTGTGGGCCTCAGTGCGAGCACTGATCCTTTTCTTTAGTGCATGGCCTCAGGTAGCTGTTCCCCAGGGCCAGGCACCTCTCAGTATAATTTTCCTCAGTTGTGACTGTCCTTTGATGGAGTCGCCCCTGAGAGATGATATGTAGATGCGTCTCTACTCAAAAACACACTACAAACACACTAAAAGCTCAATATCTGAGTTATATATTATCTCCTTCTAGATGATATCACTTTCCAGGTTTAACTAATTTGCATATAGATTTTAAATAAGTATATTACATTAATTAACTGTCTTTCATTACTGTTCTTTTATTTGAGGATTGTTTTGATTTTCATATTAAAAATAGTTGCGTTCAGGAATATTTTCTTATATAGTGCAGCAAAGTGGTTGAAATTTGCATTTTACTTGGCATTCAACAAGTTGGCATCTACTTGTAAAACTTTCCTTAACTATAACAAGCCTACCCCCACATCTGACCAATTAATTTCTTATGTCTCTACAGTCATATTCTTTGAACAAATATATTGAACGTCCACAACCCCTTCAACATTTCATAAATAGTGAACATTAATCCTCTAGAAAAATTACCAGATAGCAAGCAGGCAAAGCCTGCCAGTATATATATTTTGTGATGTCAATACTCATTGACACTTTTGTAATATCAACAAATACTCGTTGTCACTTTTGTAATGCTCATTGTAGTAGAGACTTTGTAATCGCAGATACAACTTTAGTAATGCTGTTGAACAATACTGGTGTCAGACACCTTTGAATAACACTAGCACTAATAGTACTTGCCCGATAATACTTGCTTGAAAAGTAACCAGCTAATAGTAATCCATATAGTTATCTCTCGCATGCCACGCTAATTCCAATATATACATTTTCTTTACCATCATGTGATCTGCTTATTCAAAATGGGATCACCTGTGTTTGCTCTCTGGTGATCTGTGTTCAAACTCCAATGTTGTCAGTGACACTTTATTCCTATATAACTATATATATATATATATATAAAATGTGATAGTCACAATTAAGGTGTAGGCAGAGTGCAGGAAGTGTATTCAAATCTTGTGTGTAGCCACTTCCTGAAATTTAAGTATAACAGCTGATAAATAGGTTGACTAAGTATTAAAAAAAAAATCAAAAAGTAAATTTCAGAAATGTATATGTACATGTGTGTATGTATGCATGTCTGTCATTAATAAAAAATTTGTTAAAGATCAAAGGAAGTTCTTTGTTAACAAATTTTTTTGTTTATTTTATTTATTTACTTTTTAACCATTTCATCCCATGCAAGGCAGTAAAGCCACTAAGACACAAGAGGGTTACTGAGGGTGAAAGAATAAGGAAAAAAGAGAAACATTATTAAGGAGTAAGAACAATGGAAAAGTAACCAAGAAGACAGTAGATAACGATTGACATCGTATTTCAATTTTTGAATAACAAAGCATGGAGCCAGAAGCAAGTTCCACAAGCAAGAAGTGTGAGGAAAGAAACTTAGCATAGAACACTTAGTTACAGCTAGCCATTTCAACTGTAAAATGATGAGACCTGGTTTCAAACAATTTTAAAAATATTTTTGTTTTTATATATATTTTTTAAATTGTTATATTTGTTTGAGAACCAGGTCTCATCATTTTACAGTTGAAATGGCTAGCTGTAACTAAGTGTTCTATGCTAAGTTTCTTTCCTCACACTTCTTGCTTGTGGAACTTGCTTTTGGCTCCATGCTTTGTTATTCAAAAATTGAAATACAATGTCAATCGTTATCTACTGTCTTCTTGATTACTTTTCCATTGTTTTTACTCTCTCTCTCTCTCTCTATATATATATATATATATTAGTTCTAGCTGTCTGAAAATTACAAAAACATAGGACTTAAGAAGTCATACAAACAGAATCACAAAAAAGCCTGAAGTGACTAAAATCAAACTTAATGAAAAGAAAAACAAAATAAAAAACAAGAAAATAAACGATATAAAGAGAAATATAAATACAAGTTAAAAACAAAAACTGACACCAACCAGCACTGGAACTAAAAGGGGTTGATACCTAACTTACCAAGACTGGGCTTGGTAAGTTAGATATAGCCAACCCCCAACTTTTAGATTACACTACCCAGTATCACAACTCAGAAAGTGACAAACTTCAGATCACTACAGTGATCATTAGGCACCCAAAACACACACACACATATATATATATATATATATATATATATATATGATATAATGGAATATGCATACCCCTTACTTTGCCCTTACTGGAATATGATTGGCTGGTGTCCGTCATAAATACAGATGGACGTGTAGGTATGATAGAGTTTAAGTCTATGAGGACGCCCATTGGACTATGCCATTGGCTATTCTATTGGTCTACACCTATTACCTGCGACTACGACGAGTACCAGTCAATTACTGCTACCGTGTACTAATTGGTTACAGTAGCCAAACCCACTTACTTTGATCAAATATATCCCTTTCCGGGACATTATATATATATATATATATATATATATATATATATATATATATATATATATATATATATACATGCACACAAAGGATGTGATGGATAAATTGTCATCTAAATTACACAAAAATGAAAATAACACAGACATCAGATTTTAACAGATATTTATATAACTTCAGAATCTCCTGCATCTCTTCGGGATGGTCTCTTTGTTTAAGTTGGTGAATGCTGCCATAATTCTTGCCTTAAGTTCATTTTTGGTGTTAAACCAACAAAACTCCTAGTAACAACAAAGATGAACTGAAGCCAAGGATTACGGCAACATTCACAAACTTAAACAAGGAGACCGTCCAGAAGATTTTCAGGAGATTCTGAAGTTGTCGCCAATGGCGATTTTATTGAACAAATTTACACTTTTGTATTTCAAGATATTTTTTTGTTACTTTGGTAAATACATATTAAAATGAGATGTCTGGGTTATTTAATTTAGATGAAAAATTTTCCATCACACCATATATATATATATATATATATATATATATATATATATATATATATATATATTGAGAGGCACAGTGGAGAAATGGATAGCAGCTTAGATGGAAGAATTGGAGAGCTGAGTTTGAATTCCAGTTGAATTTATTACATTCACTTATGTGCTAATACCCTTGGGAAAGATATAAATCCATCCCATCTCCCTCCAGCTATGGATGAATAGAAAGACAGACTGGGTTCTATAATCTTGGGTGGCAACCAGTCTAGGAAAAATGAAAACTGAATTCAAACCAGGCTGGAAAATCTTGAGGTAGGGACCCGAAGTCAGTTAATAACTCAGTACTATCTGGTGTTTATCTGGCATCCCCTGTGGCCTGCTTTCTCTCCCCAGATGTCACACACACACACACACTTGAGTGCCCGGGGATTGAAGGAGTAGAAAGAAATGGTTGCTGTAGCTTAGTGCAAACCATTGCAACAATACCAATCTGTGCAAGGCACCTAGCAGTGCTTAGGTGTGTTATCATCGAACCTTGATGGTTTTCATCCTTTTTTTTATATATATATATGTTAACTGGACATCTTTGTGGCTGAATGGTAACAGTATATCAGGCTATGTGATGTTTCCTATAAGGGTTACAGGTTCGATTCCTGTTGGAGAATGCATATTTTCTGTGAAATTTCTTGAACATCCTGGCTGGTAAATGTAATTGTATTAATTACATTTACCAGCCAGGATGTTTAATTAAAAACAGAGATTTACTTAAATAAATTATATGTATAAAAATAATGTATAAACAGAAAATATATTAAATAATTGTTGGACAATCCATTTCATTATACATATATATACATTATATATATTTATATATATATATATATATATTCCAAAATTATAACAAATATGTTATAACATCATACAAAAATATTTATTTTGTTTCAATACTTCTGGTGTTGAATGTAGAATCATATATATATATATATATATATATATAGGTAATAATCTGTTGGTATATAATCCAAGTGAATCCTATTAATAAAATATTAAATGTTAAAACTGATTCACACATAGAACTTAATGTTTTAATTAAACTGAGCAACATATTTTATACAATAGGAATTAAAATTACATTAGCTTAATGATCATTTTCATCTTGAAAATTGAAATAAAATTTACAAGAATTTTTCAAACCAGTCAATGAATGATTAATTATTGAAGAAATTTTATTTGAATAATTAATCATCCATTGACTGGTTTGAAAAATCCTTGTAAATTTTATTTCAATTTTCAAGATGAAAATGATCATTAAGCTAATGTAATTTTAATTCCTATTGTATAATATATATATATATATATATATATATATATATATATATATATATATATATATGTATGTGTGTGTGTGTGTGTACACACACGCACAAAAGAGTGCCGAAAAGCCCAAAACCCTTCCCAAAATCTGGCCAATTGCCAAAATATCAGAGTTTTTGGGAAAGTCTTCTGAGTCATGCTGACAACTTTCTACCCCACTCATATGTGCGTGTGTGTGTGTCTGTGTAATAAGAATAGTAAAATTCTTTATCTAAAATTTTTTTTTAAAATTCTGTTGAGTATTTTAGAATAATAATGCTGAAAATATAAAAACATCAACCCTCATTTATTTTTATAAAACAGAAAGAAAACATTTCCAGGAAGAGCAAGGAAAAAAAAATAGAGAAATCTTTACTTTTCTCTTTTATTCTAATTTTGGTGAATTGCAGATTCTTCTGAAGTCTAATTTCCTCAAGCCCAAGAAAATAGAGAATTATATCATCCATATGTAGTCTACCAAATGAATAATTGTCCAAGCAGATTGTTAAAACACTACAATTACATTAGCATTGACTAAAATTTAACAATCTGTGAAGTGTTATAACAAAAGCTGGAAAATGTAACATAGAAATCTGAACGTGCATTGGAATAGCAAGAGATGCCTTACAGAAACTAAGCAAAGTATTAGGTTGGTGCAAAAATAATGTCGTTTTCTCACATAGTAACATATGAGAGAAAACGACATTATTTTTGCACCAACCTAATATTAAGAAACAGGAAAATTTCATTAGAAACAAAGAAAAGAATGCTGAAAAGCTATAAGTTTTGTCTGAAAAGTAATGGGGCTTGTATCACAAACAATTTAGGTTTTCTTTCGAAATAACAAACTACATGGTTTCTCCTTCAAATACATCCCCCCCCACCCATTGAGCCTAATGCACTTTTCCATTCTTCTCTGCCACACTTCTATATACAACTGGAAGGATTCTTAGATGCCCCTCAGCTCCATCGTTATGCTTCTCTTCATGGCCTCCACACCTTCAAAATGAGGTGCCCCCTTGAGATTGGGGAAAAAGAAAAAAGTCACACAGAGTAAGAATAGGGAGGTTGTTCCAATACAGTGATGTTCTTTTCGGCCAAGAATTGCTGGAGCAAAGCAAATGCTGCAGGATCTCTTTGCAGACTTGCTGATTGATCATCTTGCTCTGTGGCAAAAAAATAACTGTGGATGATGCCTGTCAAATCGAAGAAGAAACCCAGTCTCATTACTTTTCAGTCAGACCGTGTATTCTCCCATATGGCAGAGAATATGACACTATTTCCTCACAGATCAAAAGGAAACTCGAGGCAACAGAAACATGGTTCTACAAAAGCATACTGAGAATACCATGGACCGAACATATAACCAGCAAGGAAGTTTTAAAGGAAATGGAAACAAAAAACAAACTTGTACTCAGAATTAGAAAGAGAACTTTCTGTGAGTCATAATATGGAAAGAGATTTTATTTTTTCTTGTAAGCATTTTCACCTCAAACAAGGTGGGAGTGTCACTAGTTTGCAGGGTTTACATAGAATAAAGTTGAGAGAAAAAACTATGTATGGGTGTGGGGAATGGGGAAAGGATAAAAAATGAATGAGGTTTAAGACATTAGAAGATGGCGATTGAAAAATTGTAGTTATCAGGGAAGCAAGTAAATGACCATTATTTTTTTAGAGCATTATATTCTCCTCTGACTTCCTCATTTTGACATTTGAGGTCAGACAGAAGAAAACAGAGGAAGTCATTTTTGATTGGTTAAAACTAGTGTGGGAATGTTAGAGATATAGAAACTGACTTCAAAGTGTTAAGTTTTGCATATTGAAGAATATAGACATGTTATTTCATGTCTTGAAACTTGCCCCACAATGGGGACGCTAGAGTGACCCCACTAGCTAGTTAAAAATGTACACATTGACGTGTTTAATAAAATAAATAATTTTAAAATCCCTTTTGTTGATGTCTCTTTCATCTTTAGACTCCAAAAACATTTCACTACCTGTCTGAGAGAAGAAAGAGAGGAAGATAACTTTATTATGATCGCCTCGAGACTGTCAACCAAGAACTCCCCAGAATTAGAGGGTTATGTCACAAATGGAAAGGAGTTCAACAGGTGGGAAGTGTGAGAAAAGAAGTTGATGAAGTACAAGTGGCAGTTACATTTAACTATTGCAGCTCTCAACACAACAATTTACTCCCGACTCAATAGTAAGCCTTATCAATTTGACAAGATCAAAATGGCAGCTGATGTCCAAAACAGCCTCAAGTCCATAGTTAAATTGGGCAAAAAATGGCTTAACACCTCCAAAACTAAACTCCTCTCCATTAATCATCTGAGAGATACCTTGCTGCCTTCTATCAGCATGGCTGATGCTAACCCCCAGGAAAGTGACTTGTAGTGCCTTCTCTGCTGATATAAAGTGGAAAGACTATATTGAATCCATTGGTAGGCCAGCTGCTAAGAAAGTCAGTTCACTATGTCGAGCAAGACAATTTTTCTCTCCAGAATTTATCTTACATATCTATAAGTCTACCATTCATCCATGCTTAGAATATTGCTACCAAATATGGTCCAGTGTCCCTGCTATTTACCTTGAGTTCCGTGATAAGATCCAAAGAAGAATCTGCAATACTATTGGTCCTGATCTGGTAGCTAGACTTCAGTTACTTTCCCATCACCATAATGTTGCCTCTGTGCCTTTTCTATTAATACTTTCATGGTAATTGTTCGAATGAGATCTTTGCTATGGTACCTAAACTTTATGAATTTAAGCACAGGACATAGGCAATCATGGCTCTCATGATCCTGACACCAGTCTTGTACGACTGGCATCTAGATCTCTTCAATTTACAGTTGAGCTGGCTAGATGTAGCTGTAAGTTCTATCCTAACAGTTTCTTTTCTTGCACTTCTTGCTTCTGGAATTCCATTTTGGTTCCATGCTTTCCAACCAATTTTAATCTGCAAAAATTTAAATGCAATGTCAATCACTATCTACTGTCCTCCTGATTACTCTCTTCTCTTTCTGTGCATCATTAATGTCTCTGTATCTAATTCTTCCATATGCTGTAACCCCTTGTGTTTTAGTGGCATTACTGCCTTGATTGGGAGTGATTCTGATTAATAAAAAAAATGAAAAAGAAAAGAGAAATAAAGTAAAAAAAAAGTAAAAGAGAGAAAAAAGTAAAAGAGAGAAAAAAGGAAAAGAGAGAAAAAAGGAAAAGAGAGAAAAAAGGAAAAGTAAATAAAGAAATTTCTTATTTAAGTAAAAAAAAGAAAATAGAGGTGGGGGTTGGGGAAGAAAGGAAAAAAACAAAAAAAACAATTTATAGCCAGAATAAATTTCTCTCAGTACAAAAAGTAGGAAAAAAGATATTACACATTTCAAAGATGGATCCTTCATTTTTATTCAGATGGAGGGAGACTTGTATAGAAATTACAATCCTTAAGAATGTAGACTGACTATTAATTAATCCAAAAGAAATCTGAAGCATTCACTTCTTCATAATAGCAAATCTGATATGATGGAAATTATATCACAATTATTTTATTATTAGGTTTATTTCATCTTGTTATTGATGCTTACAATCACAATATTCTATGTTGATGAAGTGAGTTATACAAATTTAAAACTAGTTGACCCTCACTTTTATTTCCAAAATCTTTTTGCTCTGGTGGATGAATGATATTGATCTAATGTGCTGGCTAAAAACAACAATAATAAGATGTAATAAAACTAGCAACAAAATAATAGTAATAATGAAGAGTGTATAGAGACAGAGTGTTGGGATAAAAAGTAACAATAATAAGACATAATAAAACTAGAAATAAAATAGTTGTGCAAAAGTGTTAGGATAAATAAAAGAAAAAATAACAGAGTAAACCTTGTAATAATAGTTGAATAATAGTTTGGTTTGTTGTGTTTTAAGGCATATCAAAACCTCAATGGGTTATTTAATGCCAACAATGTTTTTTTTGCCTGGTAATATTTTGTTTTGTCAAAAATCTAATTCTGGTAATGTTTTTCCCTCAAAAATATATAGCTGGTAATATTATTTTAAAACATGTATTGCTTTACCCATACCTAGGATGCGGATGTAGTTTATCATCATACCCAGGACACGGATGTAGTCAGGACACAGATGTAGTTTATCATCATACCCAGGATGTGGATGTAGTCAGAACATGGATGTAGTTTATCGTCATACCCAGGACGCGGATGTAGTTTATCGTCATACCCAGGACGTGAATGTAGTCAGGACGCGGATGTAATTTATCGTCATACCCAGGACGCGGATGTAATTTATCGTCATACCCAGGACGCAAATAATAATAGTATAATATTATAATAATATATGATTATAACAGTAGTAATAGTTCTAACTAATAATAATAATAACAATAATAATAATAGTTGAGCCAAAGTGTCAGGATAAATAAAAGCAAAAACAAGTAAACCTAGTAATAAAAATGGTATTTCTTGATTCTCTTACTGTATTTCAGTTAACACATTCCCACATTCCCCAACCATCATCTGTTTGTCAACTTTGTCAATTGGAATTGTATAGAAATCAAAAAGTCTGCAACATGCTTTGATTTAGAAAATAAGCATGTGTACTCTCTGCTTACTGATCTCTGATCTAAATTTTCAGGCAAGCATTGAGACCAATGGTGTTAATATTCTTCTTTCAAAATAGCTGATGCTGGGGTATTCACCTTTATTCTATGAAATCCCTTAACTACAAACGAGGGAAGATGTTTTTAACTTTTCATGTTTCTATTTGCAGAAAGCAAAAATCTTTGTTTTTCTTTCATCACAGAATATGGAATAACAATTAGACTCTTTTTGTCAGTGAAGCCTAAAATTAAATCTAACATTGTGCCTTCTTTTCAAAAAAGCAAAAAAAAAAAAAAAAGCAAAAAAAAAGAATGCAAAATAAGAGAACCTTTCAGGAGTGAAGAGGATTACCAGTCTTACAATTTAAAACAGAAAACAGAACAGAAGGATGGTAGCAAGAAACTAGATTAGAGACCTGGTTAATTATGGCAGCTCTGGTAGCCTAACTGCTCAAAGCATCCTCCATGAAAGATGGAATCCTGAAACATGATGTTTTTTTTCTTACAGTGATGTTCATCATGTACGAGCCCCAAGAGCAACTTGAGGTAGAGGGTTAGAGAGTAAGAGGTACAGTTTATGCACATATGAGGGGAAGATAATGGTTAACTCTAGACTTGAATCCGAGACTAGAATAGGTTGAGATTGTAGGGATCAGGAAAGCATCCTCTTGGGAGTCAGTTTAAAGCGGCATTTTGTGGGATAAAACTGCTCAAGTGCAATTTATGTCTTAATAATGGAATTTGAAAGGAATGAGAGTGGTTTGCTACAATATATGGATCTTAGGTTAGAACTGGTTGAACTAAGAAATGTAGTTCATCTGAGCACTTTCTATGGAGATAGTGATAGATCAGTGATGTTTTGTCTATGAGAAAGAGATTGAAAGGTGGAAAATAATTTGTCACCACAAGGACGTGGTGATGCTTTTGGCCTCCATCGAG
Organism: Acanthosepion lycidas; assembly: GCA_963932145.1. NCBI lineage: Eukaryota > Metazoa > Mollusca > Cephalopoda > Sepiida > Sepiidae > Acanthosepion > Acanthosepion lycidas. The sequence goes on from OZ010572.1 coordinate 120,761,423, forward strand.
ACTAGAAAGTGAAAACCGAGTGAAGACTTTCTTACTTTTATCAGAAACAAAGGAAAGAATTCTGAACAGTCACATAATATCAGCCCTCCTATATGGCAATGAATGCTTGACAATATCACAGATGAAGCAACAAAAATGTGATTCTACAGAAGGATGGTGAGGATACTACAGATCGAACATATGAGCAATGACAAAGTTTTCAAGAAAATGGAAACAAAAAAAGGATACTTATACTTAACATCAAAAAAAGATAGTTGAAATTTCTAAGGCACTTGATAAGGAAAAAGGGCTTGGAAAATATGATACTCACAGGACAGGTTGAAGGCAAGAGGGCGATAGGAAATGAATGCATAACCTACCAAGTGAGCTTGAGTAAATGGATGACATAAGATTTAGAAATAACAAAAAGACACAATTTTATTAAGAGCTACAAAGGACAGAGAATTATAGATGGGACATGGTGCATAGATGAAGTACAATATTTTTCATCCCTTTTTTTTGTAGCATACCTATAGATGATAATGGGTATGTTCCCATTCACATAGATACAGTAGTAAATACTGTATGTTGGTCTGCAGTTGGAGATTCATTGTAGAATTCACTTGACTCACTTCTAGCAGTTGACTACTTTTTCTACGTGCCACTGGCGAATCTTATATGTATTGTTCTTGTCCTAAGTATTATTGTTCATTACCAACCTTTGTTTGATTATTCTATTCAGTAACCTTCCCTAGGTTACAACACTGTTTATAAAATCAAATAAACACCACCTGTGAAAAAGGGGAGGCTGCACCCATCGGAAATCATTTCCTACCCCTGGGAAAATCATGTGAACTAATCTCTAACAACAAACTTATTCATTAACGCTCTACTTTGAGTGGCTCTTAGGCTCTGAATTTGGTGTATAGTATAAAAAAATTTAAGAAACTTATTACATGCCCCTTCTCCTGACATAAAGGCTGCACCTTCTACCCTAAGCATCCTGGAAACAGACCTGCCTCTCACTAAAGTAAGTGGCATGAAGTATGAATAAAAATTTGATTTCCATGGACAACGTCTTAACCAATTCAGCCAAGAAAGAAAATGGCTGGTTGGGGACACCAATCTACAGTCATATCATTACCTTTCCACCTCGAATTTCCATGTGATGTTTTTGATTGCAGTTGGGCACTTTGGCATCGTGTAATGGTTAGCAAGCTTGTCTTGCTAGAATAATTACAATGGAGTAGTTAGTATGATCCTTCCTGGGTGCTCCATATTTTTGGCCTTGTGCCATATTTAAGCTATTCCTTTTTTGTTGCACTCCCTAGTGGTAGTCTTAGATGGAATTCTCAAATGAAATATTTTTATTATCGAGTTTTAACATTTTCTTCATTTTAATTTTGTTCTTAACACAATTTTTTTGAAACTCTCAAACAGCCACTCCTGTAGCAGACATAAAAACCGTGTTCATATGAGTTTTAAAGGACATCATGATCTCTCTAATGTAAGGGTGAAAACCTCTTTATTCCAATTTATTTATTATTAATTTCTAGTCTGTAACAAACCTTGCCAATTCGCATACAGATATTACAAGTTAAAGAAAGTTGTCTGAAGAAAGAATTAAAAAGTAGCTTCTGAAGAGACTTGAACTAATCATAAATCACAAGCTCATCTATTATAGACAGCATCACAACCAATTCATATCACCCCATGCAAGGTAATATAGCCACTAAGACCCAATGATTTACTGAGTATAAAACATTAAGAAAATAGAGAAGCATTATTAAGGAGCAGGTGTTTTTTTAAAGCCAGAAAATATTTTTAGATTATAAGAATTTTTTTTGAGATAGTAATAATTTAGTGATACAAGTCTTACTAATTAACCCATAGCTGGGGAGAGAAGAGATGGATTCATACCTTTTCCAAGGGTATTTGCATGTAAGTAAATATAATGAACCTGAATGAAATTGGAACTCAGCTCACCAATTCAAATTTCCAAGCCATTATCCATTACACCACGCACACATTTAAACTTACAGCACCTGATATTTTCAAGCGATCATTGACCAGGCTCAACTTCGGTAATCATATGGAAACCAGTGTTTCAACACTATATGAGATATAAGCTGGAGATAATGATGATTTACTGAAACAAGTCTTACTAATTAACCTGTAGATAGGGGAGAAGAGGTGAATTCATACATTTCCTAAGAGTATCTGCACACAAGGGAACATAAATCTGATTAGATTTGAAACTCGATTTCCAATTCCAAGACATTATCCACTACACCACCTACACATCCAAGTTTACAGATGTTGCTTAACTTCAGTGACCATACGGGAAACAGTCTGTCAATATGAGATAGCCATAAGCCCTCATAGTTAATAAGAAAGTTGTAGAGAGTCATGATTACATTATATCCTGAAGAGACATGGCATTTATAAAACAGATTACAGTCTCTGGGTGAATATTAGTCTACCAAATACAGCAATTTCATATCTGAAATGCATTTACATTTGTAGCAGACATTAAAACTTTTAGCTCGATATGCATACATTGAAAAATCAGTCAGCAGTAGCAGCAGCAACCTCTTATTTTAGTTTTTGAACATGCACAATAAAAAACCGCAGACATGGTGGAGTAATGGATAGTGGCTCAGATGGAGGAATCGGAGAGCCAAGTTCAAGTTCCAGTCAAATCTATTACATTCACTTACATGCTAATACCCTTGGGAAAGGTATGAACCCTCTTCTCCTCCCTCAAGCTGTGGGTAACTAGCAGGACAGACTAGTTTCTATAGCCTTGGATGGCAACTGGTCTACTGCAGAAAGAAGTGGCAAACTACTGCGGGCAAAAAAATCTGCCTCGTCAGTCATGTATCTTTCAATACATGATCGCCTAAGCATGTATCATGTATGGCACATAACTGACTGATATTCTTGAGTATTATGAGAGTTTGTAATCAGATTTTTAACGGAAAAATAGGAGTCTCACTATACACAGGTAATTATTATTTGTTTTTTGATGAGGTTAAAAATCATGTATTTTCGGTGACAGATTGCTCTATACACAAGTAGATTTTTCCGAAGGTATTAAAATTCATGCATTTTTCATAACTGTAACCTACCTGGTAGGCCTACTCTCTCATAGTACCTTTGGATAACATTAATGATACCGGTAAGCTCCTTTAGCTTGCCTGCTGTAGCCAAGAATTATGACTTCTCTGAGACTAGTAGTGCTCAAGGATTATAAATAGCCTCAGGTGGAATTCGGTTGCCTATTCTGTTTTTCCTTGTTGATAACCTTTATGCCTCCCCAGCATATTTTTTTCTTGTACATATACTGTCAATGGAATCATGGTGGAGTAATGGATAACTGCTCAGATTTAGGAATCTTAGAGCCAAGTTTGAATTCCAGTTGAATCCATTACATTCACTTACATGCTAATACCCTTGGGAAAGGTATGAATCCTCTTCTCCCCCCAGCTATGGGTAAATAGCAGGACAGACTGGGTCCTATAGCCTTGGATGGCAACTTGTCTACCGCCACAACCTACTGCAGGAAAATATCTGCCCTGTCAGTCATATATTGAAAGATACATGATCGCCTATGTGTGTATCGAAAATGGTGCACAACTAAGTGAGAATAAAAGAAAGTATGCATCCAGTGAATTCCAAGATGTTAGCTTTCTTTTTTTCCACTTTGTGACAAGGTGTAGATAGGATGCTAAAATTAGCGCCCCCTTAATAGACACAAATGGCTTAGACAATATACATCAATCACTCTTTAACTGAGCAAAAATTTCACAATAAAATAAAAATTTCTATTTCATTTTGTTTCTCTCTCATCTGTCTATTTTCTCAACCAATTTAGTTTTTGTCCAACAATAGACAACACCTTCTCAACTTCAAACAACGACCCTAAATCTATTAACAACACATTTAATATTAAAGCATCTGGAGTGAGGATTGGTAGAATTACTAGCAGAATATAATGTCTGGGTAAATTCAACTTTGCATATAAGATCCTGGTGATATTTTTGGACAATTTTTTTAGGGGAAAATGTGATTACTTCTTACATGCTTCAAATATGGTAGTGTAATAGTCAAAGGTTATTCAATCACTGAAAGGAACTTCACTTCTGAATTTAAGTAACTGAAAAGTCTTTCCCAAAACCAACTCCAGCCATATGTATAATTGATAGATGATAATTTTTAAGGACTTTCTTGGGTACAGCAATATTTCATGGCAAGTAGGAAGATAAGGGACAACTTCAAAAATCAACCACTCCAGTGCTAAGTCCGCATTAAACACAGCTGTTTTGACAACAGCTTCATCAACAAATGCTTTTTGATCACAAGTGCTTCTGTAAAAATAGTGCCAACTTCAACCCAAAACTTTATGCAGTTCTTTAGTTTGATGATTTCACAAAGTGGTTCTTTTCTTTCTCGAATCAAAATTATTTGTGCATTTAAAATGGTGTGTAATGTCTGGATACATTTTGTAGGATAATAACTTGAAACAGCTGCTGAAATAATTCACAAATCTTTTAACACCATTGATCACACACATCTTAAAAAGATAAATACCTCACTCGCTACTGCAGTTTCACTCATCGGATCTTCAGGCTGGTTTAGTTATTACATACCTCATGTCACTTTGTATTTAAATATACTACCTCTGTCCCATCTTATGTGACCAAACAAAAATAAAATGTGCATATTTGTTTTCCTTTCATATTTAATTTTTACTATTGGAATATGGTGGGGTCTTTTTCTTTTAATTTTCAATTCCCCATTGGCATTGTGTGAGCAAAAGGTAGTTCCTACTCACACAATGTGAAACAGGAATTGTGCTGTCTGTTGAACAAAAAAGTCAAAATCAAGGTTGTGTCAACTTTAGTACGCCTCGAAATATGGTCTTTTTTTTTGCACATCTCTAAACTAATCTTGACTAGTCACAGTCTTTCTTACACAAATAAAAGTATGCTACTTTGGATGACAGTGGATTCTTTGTTTTTAATTGATGAAGAAGGTAGGTGTGTATAGCAAATGGTGGATACAGATTTTTTTTTTTTTTTTTTTTTTTTTTACCCTTTCTTGATTTATGTCTCTGGTATTTTTTCTTACTTTGGTCTGTTTCATGATCCAATTTTTTTTTTTATTTTTGAGATCTGAACCTCCACCTTACTATTTTACCATAAATAAGTAAATGAAATGAAGGCTTAGAATAAGAGCAGTGGGAGTGGGAGCATTCTTTGAAAATAATCAAAGAGGTCATGTAAAACTGTTGATCAATAAAACTCTTAAACAAAGAGAGAGAGAGAGAGAAAAAAAAATCTAATACATAAATAAATGTCTTCAGATAAGTACAAAAACAGATTAAAGTCTTACCTGATAATCTCCAAAGATTTTCTTGAAGTAATGTGCATCCTAGAATGAACTTTTCTAAGTTTTTTTTTATTTTTTATTTTTTACCCCCCTCTTTTTGGAATTGGTCAATTTTGAATTTAGAGTTGATCTTTGCTAATCTCAATTTTATCCTGAGCTCTTTCCACTGAGAGAAACAAAATGCATATCCACGTTTTAGGAAAGGCACTTCAATTGAAATTCTCCAATTTCACTTTTCCTGTTTGCCATTGTAACGTCTCCAAAACAAACTGAAACAAAAAGAAAACATTTATATTAACACAAATAAACAAATGTGTGTCTCAAGAATTAATAAACTTATTTTTAATCAGACAATTTTATTACCTCAAACATTATCTTTTTTCTTTTAATCATTTCATCCCCAAGAAAGGCAACAAAGCCACTAAGGCACAAGGGGTTACTGAGGATGAAAGAATATGAGAAAAAAAAACATTAAGGAGAGAAAGCAATAAAAGAACAGTAATTAAGAAGATGGAAGATAATTAACATTGCATTTAAATTTTTGGAGATCAAAGTTGACTCAAAGCCAAGAAGCTGGAAGAGTGTTCCACAAGTCAGAAACTGTTAACATAAAACTTAATGTTACATCTAGCAGCCATTTCAACTGTAAAATGATGAGACCTTGCTGCCAATCTTGTAATCGGCTTAAATTCATAGTCTAGGTACCAAAAAGGAAAGCTCATCAGAACAATTAATATTAACGTATTTATGGAAAAGGCAGAAGAAAGTTTTGTTATGGTAGTGAGAAAATAACTGAGATCAAGCTACCAGGTCAGAGCCAATAATATTGCAGATTCTTTTTCGTATTTTATCTAGAATCTTAAAATACATAGCAGAAGCACTAGATCAAATGTGGCAGCAATATTCAATGCATGGATGAATGATAGATTTATAAATGTGTGTTGGCTAGCATGGCTCAGTGAACCAACTTTCCTAGCAGAAGACCTAGCAATTGATGGAATACATTCTTTCTACTGCATGTCAGCAGAAAATTCTAGTACAAGAAGGCAAAATGAGACTCTCCTGGAGGTTAGCATTAGCCATGTTGATGGAATATGGAAGGCAAATGAATTTCTCTCAGATGGCTAAAAGAGAGCAGTTTCGTTTTGGAAATGTTAAAATTAACAAGCCATTCCTTGCCCCTGTTAACAACAGGTCATTTTTTTTTTAAATCAGTTAGCAATTTGACATTATCGAACTTACTAACAAAACAAGTGGATAGTTATGTCATCAGCATAGATGATATATTATTATAGTTGATACTTCATATTTGAAATAGATGCCCCATTTTTATTTATTGTACAGTGTGTATTACATCTATCCTATTGGTTTGCTCATTCAAGAAATCTCAGTGAAAAAAAATGTGTTCTCTGACAAGGATCAAACCTGCATCACCATTTGTAGGCTGAAACTACCATTTGGCCAAGCAGTAAAACACACCAGATCAAATGGTGGTTTCCTCTAAGATGATGGATGCAGCAGGGGAATGCATTTTCTTTAATAAGATTTCTCAAATATGCAGATCGATAGAAATAATATACAGTTTAATAAATAGAAGTGGAGCATCTATTTCAAATATGAAGTAGATGCCATAATATTAGGTTAGTGCAAAAATAATGACGTAATAATGTTGTTTTTTGACGTTATTACGTCATTATTTTTGCACCAACCTAATATATATATATAAAATAAATGTGAATGTCAGTGTGTCACACAGTCTTTCAATTAAAGAAACAACCCTCTAACTTTCAATATTTCATGTTACAGAAATTCTGGAATCCCAAGTTTTCAGGACTGTGACCATTTTCAGCAATATTTTTACATGATTTTTTGCGACAAATTTTTTATACAGTAATAATTTTTATAACTTGGAAATAAATTTGGGAAGAATCGAAAATCGAAATTAATTGTGAAATCCGGTGAAAGTAACCCATGAAATAAAAATAATTCTTTGTATAAAAAGTAAAGACCTATGTACATCAAAGTCTCTTTAAATTAAGTGGTGGCAGAATAATTATCATTGAACTTTTAAATAGTAAGCTTAAATATTAATGCAATACTTAAATGCAGTGATCAATTTTGAGTTCTTCTGTAGTTTATTGTTGCCTATCGCATATGGCAGCAGTATGCTTTGTAAAAAGAAATCTCAGCCAATAGAGGACCAGATTGCAATCGAAAGAGCTAAGGCTACAGCAAAGAAAAGAATGTCTTGTGCAAATGAAAACCCAGATCTAACTGCAGCCAAGAGAGCTTCCAATGCTGGGAATATGAAAAGACTTAGAGACTCTCAAACTCCTGAATAAGCCAAAGGCCCAGTCAAGAGCCCTCTGCAGAAGTTAGTCTAAATGTCACCTGATAGGGCGGCTTTTAAGCTAGTATTTGAATGTCAGTGTGTCACACACTTTTTCAATTAAAAGGAACACAACTCTCTAACTTTCAATATCTCATGTTACAGAAATTTTGGTTTTCCTAAGTTTTCATGGCTTGGTGGTAGAATCTCCGACTGATGCCAATTCAGCCGGGTCTCGATCCTAGCTAAAGGCAAAACGGACATCTAGCTGCACTGATGAGCTGTGATACAGTGAAACAGTGAAACAGTCTGTCTGTGGATGGCTATATATATATATATATATATATATATATATATATATATATATATATATATATATATATATATATATATATATATATACACACTTACATATAATATATATGAGAGAGAGAAAATATAGTAATATTAGCTCATAAGGAAATGTTCACCATTCATTGACCAAGCAGCCAGTATTGCTTTTGGTTAAAATTCATAAAATCTTTCTTAGGGAAAGAGTTTTCCGAAATCCGGTAACTGTTATCCATCTTTCCAACATTGATGGGGGATTTCCTTCCTAAGTTTTGTTTGATGTCATGTGGAACATCAGCATCTTAATGCTAATTTCATGTAGCAGGATTTAATTTAGACTTAAATGGGGAGATAATTTTCTGAACAATTTTCAAAGAACAAACACTGAATCACTTCCTTTACATTTTATCTTTTAACTTACCTCATATTCAAAATCCTCCATTTCAAGGAGGAGTGCAGTAAAGTCCATTTTTTCATCTCTTATTTGAGGAAACAAAAATATTTCCTAATGATCCAACAAAAAAAAATAGTTTGATTTTGAGAGGGACAAGACATAGCCAAACTTAGGAAAACAAACTTAGAAGAAATATATTTGTATTTTTGAAAAAACAAAAAAAAAACAAAAAACAAACAAAAACAAACAAAAAAATTGAAATTAATTAGTTATTAATATTGAGTGACTGAGTGGTTAGAATAATGATAGGTGTTCTGACTCAGACACCGGGGTCCAGTGATTTCAATTGCAGAATATGGCATGTCCATGAAAAACATAAATAAAAATTAATTATAATAAAATAATTAGAACAATTATAATTAATTCACTTATTTTAAACCAATGAGTATTGACCGCACTTTTCTCCTCAACACATACAAACAGGTGACATTCTCACTATCAAACAAGCAGTTCACACAGACAGGACATTAATATTACTGTCTCTAATTTCTCCAACACCATATAAAAACTAGATAATAAATAATACTTGTTTTGTTTTTCCCATGTCTTGCTGTTTCTCATTTTGATGACTATTTTTTTTTATATATAAATGTTAGGATATTTATAATTATTTACTCAGTTATAACTCTCCTAAAAAAGCCAACACAATTAGGAAGTACTTGAAAACAATACGATGAGTTGACTCAAGCCTTGTAAGTGAAATTGAGTACATAAAAATGTTTGAAAGCCATTGATAGTTGGGCTTGTACAGAATTTCTTTGATTATCCAGATACCATTGGACAGGGTTTGAAAAAGAACGGATTCAAAATTCCAGGTAATTGATTACTTAAATTATTAAAAGAAACAAAATGTCACCTTCTGAAATAAATTATATCATCAAATAACATTTTCAAATACTTTGTTCAAGGTTTCTGTTCAGTTTACTTTTCACAAAAAGTATCACTATTTACATTGTTCAAATAAGTGAGCTTAATTAGTCTCCAAAATTAGCTAATTAAAATAACAGAATTGGCTTATGTATTAGTAATATGATTTTATTTTTATTGGTTCGTCTTGCAAAGATTTTTCAATTAGAGTTCCTTTTCAAATTAGAAGAATGTTTATTGTGTGGCATATATGTTTACTTGTGAATGTTTTCACCTACCAAAGCTGTTTTGCTTTTTTATATTTATAATTTTTCATATGCTGATTGTCTGTTTTTGATTTTGTCAACTGCATTGTAGAGTAAGATCACTATTTACATTATTCAGACTATTATCCTCATTTTTGTCGCCATATTTATTATATTCCGGCCGTTGTACACTCTGGCCTTCTTCAGGTGGTTGAAATGTCGAACTGAACCCTTTATTTCGATCACTGGGGTAGACTGTTCTAGTTCCACGTGTCATGTTTTATGGATGTCAGTTATCAGTTATCTCCTGTTAATTTCCCTCTGGAAGTTCTTCACTGCCTTAACCGGGTATTGAACTCACGCTCTTTGGGTCCTGTCACTAGATCTAACTAACGCCTTTATCCACTGTGCCGTGTCTGTCTGTTTCTCCCTAAGTGTTTGAAATTGAAATTCTGAATATGGTTTTCTAAATTCTCAAAATATTTGTTTGAAAGGAAATATGAGAATGTATCCCAGAATGTATCTGAACTGCTTCTTTCTGATTGCAAGTTTTATTGTTTCTTATTTTCCTTAAAACATCCTTGTTGATCACATGTTACCTCCATGATATTCTCAGTATTCATTATATTTAATATGTTTTCGTGTTTTATGTTTTATATGTGTGTTTTATAGATATACTAGCAACCATACCCAGCTGGTCAATCAGAAAAAACGTTCAATCATAATGAAGCAAAAACAGCATCATGTTTAGATGTAACAGAGTCTATCTTTTTCAATTACTTTAAAATACTTTCATTAAAAACCATTTTGAATTGATGCAGTTACTAATATAACAGAGGTAGTCTGTATTTATTCAATCAAAGTTAGCCAAAGATATGAAGGGGTAAAACAGGCAACATGAAGACCCACTTCAGACCACAATTATTTTGGAGTTTTTGAAATTCAACTTGTCAGTGTGCTACCAGGAATGTAAAAGAGGATACATTTATAAAGCAATTGTTAAGTTTGATGAAAATTGATTGAAAGATCAGTGAAAAATAAGAAAGAAACCAGTAAAAAATCAAGTATTTACGCAGGTTTTCACTATATGGTCGGACTTAATTATCAAGTTAAATGACTGTGAAACAATCAACTTACTCTACAATTGAGTGAAGTTTGTATTAGATTGCTTGAAAACTGAGAGAGTTTTTAGTTTAAAATTTGTGTTAAAATTGATTTGTGTTGAAATCAATTTTTCATTTTTTTGCAGTTTTTCGCTAAATGCAGTGGTGTAGAAATAAAAATGGGGTATTGTTGAGCTCATCATGATGTAAGTTACCTACATACTGAGTTTGAATGAAATTGGAGGAAAAAAGTTGAATTTATCAATTTTTGATCAGCTTTATTGATGATTGATTTTTAAAATCTATCAATTTTTTTATGCTAAGAACCTATCTCTTACATACAGTAGGTTACTGGGAGTCAAAGAGGATGAGAAAACATTAGTGAAGAGAAGGTAAAAAGTATGTACCAAGTTTGCTCAAAATCGGTTCGATGGATCTCGAGTGAAAAGATATCACACAAACAGATAGACACACACATCCTCTGTTTTATATATATATATATATATATATATATATATATATAGCATGTACATGTATGTAAGTGTTATAAGCTTTGGTATAAACCATTTTCTTTAAGGTAGGACTTTAAGTTGACGGTTTCAGGATTCTCAAATAGTTTTCTCATGTTAGTTTCCTTGTAGTATTTGTGTCTTACAGGTGCTAAGTACATTCCATTGTGACTTGTCATGTTGAACATATCAGTTGATAGAAAGTTGTTTTTCTGCTGCTGGAACACAAACGAGGAGGGATGGAATGAACATCATCACCGGAGACAAACAAAAGAAAGCAAAATAAAACAGAGACATTCCTATGGCAGAGGAGACAAAGAATTCCACACAGGAACAGTGCAAATGATTGTCAAAAGTAACTGGGGCACAGAAAGCAATGATGAACAAAAAAGGAAATCAGAATCCCTACAATAGCAATACTGGCAGTTCACTGATGAAACAAAAATCCTGTTATATAGGAATAAAGTGTTGCTAGCAACACTGGAGTATGAACACAGATCACAAGACAGATTCTGAAAGAAAAAATTGGTCTGGCATGATAAGTAAACCAGCTTTCATAGCAACAGACCTAGCAACTGATTCATGTCAGTGGAAAACATGAAACAAGGAGGAGCAATGGATTACTCTCCTAGAGGTTAGCATCAGCCATAGTGATGGAAAGCAAAAATATTTCTCGGTGATAATTTTTCCACAATCGTAACTCTTCTTGTTAGAAACTGATGACCAAAAGCAACCTCGTCCAATATATACTGTAGCATCAATTTGTTATCTTCAACCTTTTGACGTGAACTACTGAAAGTAGGTATATCTATAAACAAAAATCGAAAATGGAGAGTGCATATTATTTTTCTAATAAGATTTTCAAATATTCAGGCCGAGAGATGAAAATAAATAGATATACTGTTTAATAAATGAATGGGTATCTACTCAAATACAAGTATCCACTAAAAATACCATTTAAGTAATACAAATGCAAAAATATATAAAATGAATGGGGTGGGGAGTGCAAGTCTAAGAAAAACAGTCACTCAGTGCTGTATTGAAAAAATTTAACATGAAAGAAATAGCAAAGAATGGTAGCAGGTTATCTCTCCTTGCTCTTCAGGGTCAATTGATGGCAAAAAATATGTTTAGAATGGATAAAAAAGGAGAGATAAAAAATTGCTACCAGAGAATGAGACAGAATATATTGCGACCCAGCAGTAAAGAAAAGGAATGGCTGGTTGGTCCAACTATAATCTGTCTGTGATTTAGTCTTGATTCTGTTAAATTTTTTTTACTCCCCTTTTTGAGTCATTGTGCACATATTTATATATTTTTGTCTTTGATTGACTCTAAAGAGTGAGAAGCAGTTAGCCATTTTACATTGTTTCTTTTTGTTGTAATATTTTTGATCAACCACTTAACAGTAATTTTTATACTTGCCCTTCCTTATATATATATATATATATATATATATATATATATAGGGTGCAATGGGTAAATTATTGCCATTTCATGCATGTGCATTGTTTGTTTTCATTTTGTCGGCTGCACACTATAGTAGGGTCACTTAGGCACTGTGAGAAAAAGAGCATCACAATGCAATTCACTCCACCAGAAATTTGGAAGCAGCATGCTGTACTGCTTGGCATTCACATCAGAAGCTCCAATGTGAATATTTCAGAGTGTTTGGGTATTAATCTGAGGACAGTGCAGGAGATATGGAAAGAGTTGGATGAGTCTAATGGTGATTACGAAGGTGTTTTGAGGGATCACTAGTGATAGTAACATTATGCCTTCATTCATCTTCTCACAGGGACTCAGACTCAAAACAGAGGCCTACATCAAGTGCAATGAGGAGGCAGTTCTGACCTGGGCTAAAAGGGTGGTAGGTGGAAAAACCTATGTCTGACAAAAATACTCTACACCATGCTACACAATCAGGAGAACCTAGTCATGGCTGTTACATAATTTTTGCAACCACATCACCTCTTATTTATCTGGCCAAACGGCAATATCCTTGATTAATATGTTTAGAAATTCGAGATATTTTTGTGAAATTTTGCTAAATATATCTGTTAAAATGAGACATCAGTGTTATCTTCATTTTTGCATCATTTAGACGACAATTTATCCATCGCACTGTGCATATTTCTTCATATTTATATATACTTTTAGAATGTACATTTTTAAAACACTAATGATTCTAGCACTTGATCAGAAGTAGGATGGGTGAAAGTGGTCAGTCACATCAATTCACACAATAACCATACTGATTGGATGAAAAATAAATCAAAGATAATCTTTAAAAAAACTGATAGACAATTGTTTTTTTAGCTTTTTAGTGAAAAAAAAAAAAAAAAAAAAGAAAGGCATTATTACCTGTGTTATACTCAACTTCAGAGTAGATCTGTTTTTGATTTAGTCAACATCAAAACCTATTGGTATGAATATGAACGATAAGAATGTCACTTTCTAATAAAAAAAAAGTCACTTCCTGCACAGAAGCTTCGAGCATCACATTCAACTCACAAAACAAATCCCTTCAAAAACTATATATATATATATATATATATATATATATATATATTTCATTGAATACAACAGACAGGATGATTTGATTTAGCTTTTTATACAATTTCTCATGTGATCTAATAATTTTTTCTTTTCAGATGATAAATTATATAAAAACTGTCCAAATGTTCTTTTAATACAAGTGCTTCTCAATTATACATGTAGCTATTTTCAAGGACAAAACATTTTAATGGTTAAAATATTTTGTCCGTTAAAAATATTTCATCCTTGAAAATGGCTAAAAGCCTAACCAAAAGCACTTGTATTAAAAGAACATTTGGACAGTTTTTATATAATTTATCATCTGAAAAGAAAAATATTATTAGACCGCATGAGAAATTGTATGAAAAACTAAATAAAAGCACCCTGTCTGTCGTAATCAATGAAATGTGCATGAAAGAAGGATTGCTGCCTAAATACACAAATTTTAAATATATATATATATATATATATATATATATATATATATATATATATATATATGTGTGTGTGTGTGTGTGTGTGTGTGTATATATATATATATATATATATATATATGTATGTGTGTGTGTGTGTCTGTGTATATAAAAAGACGATTTATGTTGCGTCATCAGCCACCCCATCTGCTTTTAAGAACTCTGCTCATGACACTGTCAGCAATTGCAGTGAGTGGGCAAGCTGTAAACGTCATCACCAATGAGCTGAGTCAACAAACCTGACGAGCGCATCAACTCCCATCTCAACTGACTCTCCCCATCTTCCAGGTTCCTTCCCTCTCCCACAATGATACATTCTGCTATGATCCTCTATATCAGCAATGTTTTCTATTTCCCTTACTGGCAGTACTTGTTTGAGTTCTTCTTTCATATTACCATATGTGTGCTTATAACGTCTATCGTTTTTCAAACAAAGGATGTATGAGGAAGTCTTAACGAAAAAAGAATGAACAAGGAAACATATACTTTGCCTTATATATTTATATATATATACACTTTTAAAATACCTGTTTTTAGAGCCCTATAAAAGTGTTATGTACCCCCACAGATTATTTAAGTACTCAATTTAAGAAAATCAAAATATAGATTGTATGATTTTTGTACAATAATGTAAAAGCAATCAATAACAAAAATGGAATTGACAAGCTGAATTCAAATTCCAGCCAAGACTGCTGGATTTACCTTGGAAAAGACAAGAATCTATCTCTTCTTCTCAAGTTATGTGATAAATGGCAGCCAGTCTAAGCGAGGGACAGCTCTAAATTCAAAACTGTGGGAAAGACAACAGAAAACCAAAACCTTCCAAGAATTCATAAGTATTTTTCTTCTTTAAGAACATTCGAAGGAGGAGGAAGTGGAAGGGACAAAAGGGAACAAGAATCATAGTATTAATGACAATAACAAAATATATCAGTAAACTGTAATATTAATAAGGGTATTAACCTTTATCATTCTGGAGATGGTTTTCTATACAAAGCAAAATTTTTATCCTACCACTTTGAATTTGACATTGTGTTGTCATATCCTGCTATGGCAACAGAAAATGACAATGGCTGAAATTAAGTAGCCTTGAAAAACAATGTTGTAGAAAGGAAAGTGGTGAATAATGCAGTGTGTCAAAAGTTAACATTTTCATCTTCTATGTGCTATGTCCTCTCCACAACTTCCTGTCCTTTGTAGCTCTTAATAAATTTTGTCTTTTATTTTGGTGATTGCACAGGATCCAATGTTTCAATGTGAGATGGCCCTAAACCAGGAGGAGAAGAAGAATGTTGAAAGGAGGAGGTGGTGGAAGAGGGGATGTTGAGAAAGAAACAAGAATTATAGTATTAATAAAAATAACACAATATATCAGTAAATTGTAAACTAATAAGGGGATTAATATCTTCTACATGTGTTGTCCCCTCAGGATGTAGGCGATCATGGTTCTCCACAATTTCCTGTGCTTTCATTAATTCTCTTAAACTCTGTTCTGCTATCCATTTATTAAAGCTTATCAAGTATGTTATGCAAGGTTTTCTTCTCGCCCTCAATCTGTCTTGTGAGTATCAGATTTTCCAAGCCCTCCTTTCTCATTATGTGCCCCAGAAATTTCAACTATCTCTTCCTGATATTAAGTATAGTTTTTGTTTCCATTTTCTCTAAAACTTCCTTGTTGCTCACATGTTAGGTCAATGATATTCTCAGCATCCTCCTTTAGAACAACATTTCTGTTTCTTCAAGTCTGTTGCTTCATCTTTGAGGAGATTGTCCAGCATTCACTGCCATATAGGAAGACAGATATCATGCAACAATTTAGTACTTTTTTATTGTTTCTAGCAAAGTTTTTCTATTTCTTAATACTCTGCTTAGCTTTAGGAATTCATCTTTGGCTATCAATAATTATTCAGATATTAAAATGAAAAAAATACTGTGGAGAGCCACAATCATATACATCTTGAAGACAATAGCATTTTTTTAATATACAAAAAAAATTAACAATGCCAAATTAGTGAGCTTAATTATGCTGCAAAATTAGCTAATTAAAATAACAGAATCGGCTTATGTATTAGTAATATGATTTAATTGTTATTGGCTCGTCTTGCAAAGATTTTTCAATTAGAGTTCCTTTTCAAATCAGAAGAATGTTTTAAATTGGGTGGCATAGATGTTTATTTGTGGATTTTTTTTTAACTGACCAAAGCTGTTTTTCAAAAAGCATATATCTCTTTATTTAATTGTGAACTAATTTATTTGAATGAGTTTGTATAAATTAAATTAAATATTCTCTAAAATCCATGTACGTAAATTTTGAAGCACCCAACCATTATATAACTAGTTTAGCATTGCTGCAAAAAATTACTGTTTATTTTCTTATTACTTTACTATTATTTGGTTAACAAAAAAGAGTCTTCAAAGAAAGTGCCAATGTAATGAGATAGTAGAGCAAAAAGACAGACATATATATATATATATATATATATATATATATATATATATATATATATATATATGACAACGTGGAAAAAGTTTGCTTTTGACATGTTTCACCCTTTAGGACTTCAGATAAAATTTGTTGGGTTGGTACAACTATACATGCTCACAAATGAGGGGTGGAATTTATATATATTTATATTGTTAGAAAGATTCTGTACAAAAACTTATTGTATAGACTAAAATGAGAATTGGAAAAAAAAGGGTACTTAATATTTAATATAGTTATATTTATTTATATGTAATTTTACAGAGAAGAATTAAAACTGTTACCTACAATTGGATTTTCAATGTTTTTTCTTAGAAAAATAATTTGTTGTTTTCTTTTTTTTACTTTAAGTGGTTTTGCTTAGCTTTTCAAAAAGTCTTTAACTGCTTCTATCTCCACATGTTGACACTTATGTTTTGAACAAATGAAAAAAAATGAAAATCAAGGTGCATAACTGACTATATATGTAGTTTATGGTAAGGCGAATTTGGTAGAATCTATTTATGCAATGAATTAAGTATTGGTTTGAACTTGATGAAAAATGTTTTCTTATTAATCTGTCTTTGAATTTTTTATGATGAACTGTCATCCTTTGCCGGAGTGAATGGACAGTATGGCAAATGTAATGATCATGGTAACCTTTGCATGTAATTATGTATATTAAGTTCTCCGAGTCACATGAGAAAACATTTTTAATTTTGATCCATCTTTGAACTGAAATTCATGGCCCTCTAATAGGTAGTTGCATCCTCTGCGAAGTGGTCGGTTGCATTTTTTTCACCTGAGGCTCTTTAATTGCGTTCTGCAGTTTTGCACTAGTCAGTATCATTTTTAGCGATTTTGTTTGTCGTTTACTTTTTATGATTGGATATTTATGTAATAGGCTTTTCATTTTTTTGTCCTGTAGTAGGATTGGTAGATTTAGTTGTATGTGTGCATAGATTTCTGTGTTCTTTTGGTTGAAGTCGAGATATAAGGGATGGTCTTTATTTTCTTTTTTTACTTTTGTTTCTCACAGTATGTGGATGTTAATTTGTTTTGCTTTTTCTATACTATTGTCGATCAAACTTTGAGGGTATTTTCTCTTGACGAGTATTTTTTTTCATTTCTTAGTCGGTGGTCTCTTGTGGTTATGTTTGAGACTATTGTACATATCCACTTGGCTAGGTTGAGTGGAATGTTGTTACGAGTGTGTTTCAGGTGAGAAGATGTAAAAAGGAAATTTTGTCAAAAGTCAGTTAGTTTAAAGTATATGTCGGTTTCTATTTTAGTGTTTGTTTTATTAATATGTCTAAAAAGGAAAGTTTTTTTGTTGCTCTACTCCATAGTGAATTGGATACTAGGATTTATATTAATTAATGGATGCTTGGAATGTCTTTAGTTTATCCAGACTTTCATTCCCCCAGAATGAAACGGTCATCTATTTTTCCAGTTTTCTTTTATGTTACAATTGAAGTCATTCCCATAGATTTCCAAGGTTCTATCATAGATTTTTAGTTCATGGTATCCCATCAGTAAGTTGGCATATGTTGGTGCAATCTTTGTCTCCATGGCTGTTCCTGATTTTTGTCAGTATGGTGTTTTATTGAATATGAAATAATTGATTTTAAAATGAATTCTAGGCTTTCCAAGATGAAATTTTCCTTTATACAATTTGCTAGCCCATGGGGAAACTTTTCTAGCCAGTATTTAATGGTTTCTATTCTGTAGTCATGTGGAATGTTGCTGTATAAATTCACAACATCCATTGAGACCATATAAGTATTTTGGTTTATTTCGTTGGTAAGACGATTCAGAGAATGAAGCTCTGAATGTCTTTGATAAGAGGTTTCAATAGGATGTCTAGAAAATTGCTTAGACGGTGTGTCTTGCAAATTGGGCCTGCTATTATAGGCCTTAGTTTTAGGTTGGCTGATGCGGGTATATTCACAAAATCAGTTTTTGTAGTATTGCATATTTCGGTAATGAGCTTACTTTTGTGTATTTTAGGTAGTCCATAAAAATTGCTTGTTTTATAACTAAAATTTATAAGGTAGACATGTTCCTTAGAAGTAAGACAGTCTCAGTATGAGTGTATTAAATTGATGATTTTTTCATCAATTTGTGAGGTTGGTATTTTCTGTCTTCTTCATGGTAGGTATCATTCTGTAATATATTTTGTATAATGCTTGTATACTGTCATTGCATAAATAGATTCTACCAAATTCGCCTTACCATAAACAACATATATAGTCAGTTACACCCCTTGATTTACATTTTTTCATTTATTCAAAACATAAGCATCAACATGTGGAGATAGAAATAGTTAAAAACTTTTTGAAAAGCTAAGCGAAACTGGTTAGAGTAAAAAAAAAAAAACAAAAAAACAAAACAAATTATTTTTTAAGAAAAAAAAACACTGAAAATCCAACTGTAAGTAACAAAGTTTTAATTCTTCTCTGTAAAAATTCATATATTATAAATAAATATCACTATATTAAATATTAGGTGACTTTTTTTTTCCAATTCTCATTTTAGTACATATATATATATATATATATATATATATGTATGAAGAAATATAGTCTTAAGATGTGCTATATTTATGGGATAAAGTGCTTAATATCAGATAGAGTGTGTGTAAATATAATGGCTTGACGATTGCATCTGGCATGAAACATACTGTCGCCTCTAAGTGTTGACTTCTATGTTCACACACATATATATATATATATATATAACCAAAACAAATAGAATAAATAAAAATATACAAAACAAAAAATAGGTAAATAAATAAAAAAACTAATAATAATTAATCCAAATAAATAAATGAACAAATTAACAAGTCACCCCCCCAACAAATAAAAATAAGCATAAATAAGCAAAAACAAGTAAAAATAATCAATCCAAATAAATAAATTAAAAACTGCCCACCCACCTAAATAACAGAATAGACTACTGCAAGCAATCTAAACATTGGACGAATAAATAGCTTTAATTATCTTCCCTGACCAAAATAAACTATTAAATAAGCGGCCCAAGCAAATCCCCCACCCCATATTTTTACTACGTTAATAAAACATCAAAAAACGAAAAGAATAAATAATACAAAATGAAAAAGAAAAAAAACCAAGTAAAATAAATTAACCCCAAAAAATAAATAAGTAAATAAACAAACAAGCCACTCCCACAAATAATCGCCAGAATAGATTACCCACAATGCAACACTGACCCACATATATAAATAATCAAGGAAAAATCCAGCATTTGTAGCCTGACGATTGGGTCTAGCATGAAACAGCCTGTTGCTTCAATGTTTACTTTTATATTTACATACGATTTTTCTCTGATATTGAGCACTTTATCTCATAAATAGAGCAAACCTGAAAACTATATTTATATATATATATATATATATATATATATATATATATATATATATATAGATAGAGCTGAATTAAAAAAAAAAAAATCTAAAAGCTCCATCACTCCTCGTTCATGCACATGTGTAGTTCTGCCAACATTGCAAATTTAATGTGCTGAAGGCCTGAAGAATGAAATGTGTCACAATTAAAGATTTTCCTCTTTGTCATATATTTTCCCCAATATTTCATTATCTCATATATATATATATATATATATATATATATGTGTGTGTGTGTGTGTGTGTGTTGTTGATTTTGAATCAACCCATAACAAAGAAAAAGTCAAGAAAATTTTTTAATTATAAAAATATTAGATATTTTTATTTTCCTGTCTTTACAACTAAATTTTACTAACATATATGAATATTAAAGTTCTTAACAGTCCTTGTTTACAGCTGTTTGTTAAGATGAAAAGAAATGTGATTTCTCTGAGTGTATGCATAAAAAAGAGTCAAGGGAGAAAGTGAGGGCGAAGGTGTAAGTGTCACATAGCTTGGTTAGAAAAATGGGTTAAAAAGTAAGGGAATTTCCTTTAAGCAACACCTTCATGCTGTTGTTGCATGTATCTCCTTACTTGTTTGTATGGTCAGGTAACTTTGCTTATATATTCCTCAAAGGGATCACAAAGCATGTTTTTATTATCAGCAGGAACATGATCTGTTGGTTGAAAAATGTTAAATATTTATTTTGAAAGGATTAATTTATCAACCAGTAGGATATGTAGATTCTCCTACTCAGAAACCATTTTTTTTATCATTTGATGATTGACTGTTAAACACACACACACACACATATATATGATAAAATATAGTTTTAAGTTATGCTATGTGTATGTAAATATAAAAGTTGATACTAAGATCAACACCAAGCTGTGACAGTGATTCACGCTTGAATGTAAACATGAAACATGATATGCAGCTTGAAGATTGCATTCAAGCATAAAATAGACTGTCACTGCTTGGTGTTGACCTCAGTGCTTCAGTATCAACTCTTATATTTATAGATGCTATCATTGATATTGAACCCTTTTACAAATAAATATATCATACATTAAACTATATTTTTACTAATATATGCATACCTCTCATTCTCCAACAGAAAATACCCCAACAGCACCACACTATTCACATATATACGGCAACTAAAAGACAGAAACATCATACCAAAAATAAGCTCGAAAATCATGAAAACTACACCTACCTACAATAAAATATCAAAGAGAGGTCTACTGAAAAATGGCAATAATCCCTCATGCTCAACAAAAGGAATTACTAAACCAAAGACTGGAAATAATTTTAAAATGCAGACATGAAAATAAATCTCTCTTATCGCACTTCATACCAAATGGATAACACCTACAACAAAACTGAGCAAAGCCAGGAATGAAACAACCAGAAAGAAAAATGGTAGGACACTAAAACGCAAACACACCAAAACACAACCACCAACACCTGCACTGTTACCAACACTACTACTACACTCACTAACACAACCACCACTATAACAATCAACACAGACTGATAAGACTATCAACACCATTATCTACACTACCATCACTCCTAATACACTAGGCACAATCACTTATTGTTATTTCCTATTAATTCCCCTCTCCAAGTTCTCCACTGCCTTAACCGGATATTAAACCCACACTGGGTCCTGTCACTGGGTCTAACCAATTTGTTTATCCACTGTGCCGTGTGTCACATGGCACAGTGGATAAAGAGGGGAATTAACAGGAGATAACTGATAACTGACACCCATTAAAACATGGCACGTGGAACTAGACCAGTCTACCCCAATGAGCAAAATAAAGGGTTCAATTTGACATTCCAACCACCTGAAGAAGGCCGGAGCATACAACGGCTGAAACGTAATAAATATGGCAATAAATATGAGGACAATATTCTGAATAATATAAATAGTGTACATAATACCTCATCACAGAAATATAGACAGATAGAGTAAGAGCAGTTGGATAATGTGATAAAAAGAGTACATAACACAATTCACTCTGACAGAAATTTGTCAATGCTGTACTGCTTGGAATTCCCACTTGAAAGTTCACATATGAAACATTGCAGAGTGTTTGGGTGTCGAGCTAAGGACAGTGCAGAGGATTCAGAAATGTAGAATAACAAGACAATAAACAGCACTTACCGGTGTAAGGGTCCCAGCTAGCATCCAGCTGGCAGACAAAAATAAAGCAGGTTGTAACTTAATACAAACCCTGCAAACTAACTGATGAATCAAGCTGGTATTTATATAGAAATACCTCCACTCAGGTACCAGCAGCCAATCACAGCCCAAGCAATGGACTATCCCACTTTAGCACAATGAGATGCTCCATTGCACCATAAATAGATCTCTTTCTCAAGGTTGAATTACTTTTTACCTCAGCTTGCTCCACAACTGAGTGTTTATCTTGACCACGTGATTGTTCGACAAGAAAGAGTTGGATGATATATCCAGTCAACATCATGTTGTTTGGAATGATCACTAGTAATGGTGATGTTATGGTTCCATTCATTATCCCACAGCACCTCAGACTCAACACACAGTTCTACATCAAGAATATTGAGGCAATGTTGCTGCCCTGGGAAAAGAAGGTGGCTGCTGGAAGACCCTATGTCTGACAATTTCTTTGACCACATCACCACTTAGATCTGGCTACTTAACTCCCCACTGCAACCCACTTGATTGTTATGTGGAGGGTGCAATTGAGTGAGACCAACAAAACTTGTTGTAACGCCAAAGATGAACTCAAGGCAAGGATTATGGCAGCATTCACCAAATTAAACAAGGGCACAAGCTGGAAGAGTTGCAGAAGATTACAAACTCATCTGGGGGTTGTGGTTGAAACCAATGGTGATTTTATTGAATGAATTTATTCTTTACTATTTCGAGATATTTTTGTGTGATTTTGGCAAATATATCTGTTAAAATGAGATGTCAGTGTATTTTCATTTTTGCATAATGTACAGGGAAATTTATTGATCACAACATACATACATTATATATATATATATATAAAATGGACTCTCCCGTTGATTTTGATGTATGAGGATCTGATAGCTTAGTTGATTCAGTTATGAAATTTTGTGCAATATGGCATTTAAGACCCGCTAGTGATTTACAAAGGAGGCCACATATGGAGCAAAAGTAAGGATTATGTTAGATGAGATCACTGTTAGATTGGCTGACCTTTCAGTTCTTGCTCTCGCTTCTTGAAGATGATTCAGACAAGCAGATTGAAAACTGCTGAGTCCACTAAAACACATTGATCTACCCGCTCCAAGGCTAAGCACTCAATTTTATATATTATATATATGTGTGTGTGTGTGCGTGTGTTGAATAACTCAACCCAGTTGCAGTCATCCCACAGTGACAAACAGGGCACTGTGTAGTTCAATGGCAACACCTTCGAGCCCTTCAACATCTGCAGTGGGCTTAAACAGGGCTGCGTCCTTGCTCCCAATCTATTCAGGATTTTCTTTGCGTTGCTTCTGAAGCATGCATTTGGTACATCTAGAGAAGTGATGTATCTGCATACGAGATCAGATGGCTGGTTGTTCAATCTCGCTTGCCTCAGAGCCTGGATCAAAGTACGTGAAGCCCTTGTTTTTTGCCGATGATGCAGCGGTAGCAACTCACTCCCAGATGCGGTCCATCAGTTCACGTGCCTTGGCTCAACCATCACTGACAACCTCTCCTTAGATGCAGAGATTGAAAAGAGAACCAGCAAGGCAGCCACAACATTTGTGTGGCTCAGAAAATGTGTGTGGACCAATCCTAAGCTGTCAGTGAAGACCAAGATGGCAGTGTACAATGCCTACATTATCAGCACACTGCTATGTGGCAGCAAGGCTTAGATCACATACACCAGACAAGAAAGGCATCTGAATACCTTTCATATGAGAAGCATCTGCTGCATCCTGGGCATAGCGTGGCAAGAGAAGGTGCCTAACATTGAGGTCCTGTCTTAAGGAGGTTTGCCCAGCCTGTTCACACAAGTCAGAGAGCAAAGACTCCATTGGTCGGACCATGTCTATCGCATGCCAGATGGCTGCATCCCCAAAGACCTCTTGTATGGGGAGCTAGCCAAGCATGAAAGCTGTGGACATCAACAAAGAGTCCTGGGAGAGCCTGGAAGCCATAAAATCCGGATGGAGAGGAACCCTGACCAAACACTTCAAGTCAGGGGAGGAGAGGCTGTCACGTCACCACAGAAAGGCAAGCCCACAGAAAGCAAAGTGACAGCTCCATCAGACCAGAGATAGAACATATATGCAACCTCTGCAACAGAGATTTTCACTCTCACATAGACCTCTACAATCAGAGACACCGATGTTCCAGTCAAGCAGACAATTTGGATGCTACCCATGATCAACCCTGACTGACAGAGGTCTACATACATTATATATATATATATATATATATATATAGATATATCATACATACATACATACATACATATCTAATATTTATGTATATATATTTTCATAAAATACATCTACTGGATGCTTTAGTACACATCTTCAGTGATGTTTTTAGCCATGATTCATTAAGGGTTTCGAGTCTTTCACCATCATACCCCGTCTCCACAGTGACCCAACCAATACTGATCAAGTATCAACTGGTGTACCTTCTCTTAGCTACAATTTTTTCCATCTTCCTAACTACACACCTCTTGGCAATATATATATATATATATATATATATATATATATATATATATATATTAGTATATTTAGGCAGCAATCCTTCATTCATGTAATTAATATATGTAATTATTTATGAATTGAATTTGATCAAACTGAATTAAAAAATCTGACGACAGCTCTATTAGAACCCATTTAAACACACACACACACACACACACACACAAACTAACCAGGTGCCAGCTGAAACATACTCATAGAAAATACAAACATAATAAACTCATTCACATGTAAAAAAAAAGATAATTGAAGCCTTAATAATAAAAAAGAAAAACCAACACTCAATAATATTAACTATGAATATGGTCACAATGTGTTAATTGTGTTTAGCAAATAAAACATCCCTATAACTCCAGAAACATACTTGCGACCCCAACACCGAATTAAAAAGCAAAAATAAAATCATCCTTGATAATGGCTAAAAGTACAGCTGAAAGTGCTCAGAATTACAGAACATTTGGACAGTTTAAAACAGTGTCCAGAAAAGTAAACATTTGTTTGAACTCAAGAAAAAGTAAATAAAAAGCTTAATCACATTACCTTGTCTGCTGTCTAATGAAATGTGTGAGTGTGCGTGTATATATATATATTTTCCTCGTCATTAGCATATCTGAGTTTCATGCACAATGAAGTCCTGCTATTGATGAGGAAAAATTAAAATATTAAAAAAAATATATATGTTATATTAATACATAATTTATATCCCTGTTATTTTACATCAAGCACTATCTTAATACAAACACTCAATGTCCAATATTATATACATATTTTTCTAAAGGCGTAATAGATTACTTTATTTATTAATCTAACATGTTTTTATCAGTTTAAATGTTATTTTAGTGGATAATTATATTTGTTTTGACACTCCATTTATTTTTTCAAACAGTATATTTAGTTTCATCTACTGACCTGAATATTCAAGAGATCTTACTAAAAAGAAAAATGCACCCTCTAGCAGGATTCAAACCTAACCCCCAACCCCTGCCCCTTGCAGGAGAATCCACTGTTAGATCAAACATGCTTTTAACTGAATTGGCCACAAAGAGTGTCATTGATTAAGCAAGGCCTTTATGTTTCAGATATGAAACCGAGCAGTTATGAACTTTCAGGGATCTGAAACGAGAAGGGTGTGCTTAAAAGGCAGTATTCAGTCTCACTTACCTAGCAACGCTCTTCATGGTTGAATCATTAAAAGCACATCAGATCTATTGATGGTTCTTGCTGTTTTTCCCTTATTCAACATTATTTGGACAAATATGTCTTTGTATGTACTGCAAATTTTCCATCATCAATTGAGATCTACCCCACCCACTTACACCATGTCATAAGATTTTTTTTTTTTTTTTCCTTCAGATATTTCAATGATCCTGATTTGGCTATTGCAAAATTTTATTAGTTGTCTCTTGAAGATATTTTAAACTTACCTCAGCTCCTACAAAGAAATGTTAAATTCTTGAAAAAAACAAAAAAAAACAAAAACCAATTGAATTTTTATGGCCACATCTGTGTCTCCAATAGACAAGGTTTTACTGAAAAGTAATGAGACTTATCCATTCTTTGATGTCAGAAGCAGCATCTACAGGGAATTCTTGCCACTGGACTGGATGATTAATCAGCAAATCTACAAAGAGATCCTGTGGTGGTTGCTATGCTAAGTGTGCAAAATGAGATGAAAGTTGTGGCAGCACAAATCGTGACTGCTTCACCACAACAATGCAACTGCTCACAATGCCCTGAGCATCCAGCAGTTCCTGACTGAGAAGAACATCACTGTACTGAAACACCCTTCCTCTTCACTTGATCTTGCTCTGTGTGACATTTTTCTTTTCCCCAAGCTCAAGGGTATCATCAAGGGGACCTGTTTTGAAGGCACGGAGGCCATCAAGAATGCAGTAATGATAGACCTGAGGGGTATCAAAGAAGACTCCTTCCAGAAGTACAGAGAAGTGTGGCAGAGAAGGATAAAAAAGTGCATTAGACTTGAGGGGGATTACTATGAAGGGGAAACCATGTAGTTTGTCGTTTCAAATTGCAATAAATTGTTTGTGACACTAGTCCCATTACTTTTCATACAGACCTTGTATATTAAAGTTCAACTCCATTTTGGTTGTAAATAGACTTACTATAATTTTGAGCATCCAAATGACACTGGATGTGTCAATGGCATATTATCAGATGCTATAATGTTCAGACCAGCACGCTCATGTTAGTTATTCGTGCAAACAGTGTTTTCAGCCATTGTACCATCCAACTTTCTTCAGAAGTCTGTCACCATACTCAATAATCAAGAGACACATAGCCTAAAGCAAAGCCAGTGCAAAGGTCTTGTGGGCCCTTCCCGAATCTATGATACAAGGCTCTCTACTATATCCCAATCTAATTATGTACAATAACAGATCATATGCAATATAGGTGAACAATTCAACCAGAAAAATTGAAAATAACACAATGTCCTTAAATGCTTTGGAATACCAAGTGCTGTAAGCTTGGATACGTGGGTGGTATAATGGATAATGGATTGGAACTAAAAATCAGAGAGCCAAATTCCAATTCCAGTTGGGTTCGTCATATTTGCTTATATACAAATAGCCTTGGAAAAGGTAGGAGTCCACCTCCTGTTTGCTATTAGTTAATTTGTAGGACTTGTGTCAGTAAATTATTATCTCCAAAAAATTATATTCTAAAAATATTTTCTGGCTTTAAATAACATGCAAAGGTTGATAAACCATAAAAAAAAACAATCAATCAATAACAAAAATATTAATAACTTTTCAGACAATATTCCATCAACAGAAAATGTGACAGAAAACCGAAAGCATATTGTAATGACAAAAGACACGTTCGAAAGATTCGAATGACAAAAGACACGTTCGAAAACTAAAAGTATTAAGATCCAAGAAATTATCATTAGAAATAAGGAAAAGTTCTGAACTGCTAGTATTGTAACCTAGGGAAGGTTACTGAATAAGATAGGACAAGAACAACATATATAAGATTCGCCAGTCACACATAGAAAAAGTAGTCAACTGCTCAGTCAAGTGAATTCCACAATGAATCTCCAACTGCAGACCAACATACAGTATTTACTACTGTATTTATGCGAATGGGGACATACCCATTATCACCCGTAAGTATACTACAACAACTAGGTAATCTCAATCCTCATATATGGCAGTGAATGTTAGACAATTTCCTCACAGAGAAAGAAAAGACTCGAGGTGAGAGAAATGTGATTCTATAAATAAATGCGAAGCGTACCATGGATAAAATATGTAAGCAACAAAGAGGTCTTAAAGAAAATGAAAGCAAAAAATGACATTTATGCTTACAATCAGAAAGAGACGATTGAAAATTCTGTGAGAGAAAAAGGGCCTGGAGAATTTAACACTCACAGGACATATTGAAGGCAAGAGAAAACAGAGAGTAAGCTACTTTGTGTGAATAAATAGGGAAACAAGGATGAAAAAGTATTATGGTAAAGAATGAAAAATGCTTAGAGAAACAAAAGTTGTAGAGAGTCACAATCACCCTGAAGAGAGACAGCCTAAAAAAGAAATCAACGAATAAATTTAATGTTCTTTCATACCTAAAAAAGTAAATATTAGACTTTTTTTAGGAACCAATTTTAATAATGAATGTATCATTCTAACTGAATGTTCCTTCAATCTTACTTATAAAATGCAGATTGTGTGTGTGTGTGTCTGTACGTTTATATATTGGTTCGGATTTCCAACCGATTTCAACAAAACTTCACAGGACGACGTAAAATTACCTTGCGGTGGTTCTGACAGCGCCAAAAATTGGAAAAACAATTGTTTTTGCATGAAATTAATTTGAAAACACGATTAAGGCATTAATGAAAGGGGGACAACTTATATAGAGTTATACTTATTAATATCGAGTTATACTTATTATAAAACCCAGGTTGGTGTGTGTGTGTGTGTGTGTGTGTGTGTGTGTGTGTGTGTGTGTGTTCGTTTATATATGGGATCGGATTTCCTACATTTTTCAACCGATTTCAACAAAACTTCACTTTTTTTTTTTTGGCAGGTAGTGTTTCTTATTGTCTTGCACACTTTTTTCTTTATTTTTACATTCAGAATGCTTTAAAAATTCCATTTACAAGACAATTGTTTATAATAAAATTCTATTCAATTGGTAGACTCATTGAAAAACAATGTTTTTGTTTGAGTTTGACCAATTCGTAAAAAAAAAAAAATAAATAAAATAAAAAAAAATGAATAAAAAATAAAATAAAACTAATTAAGACATGAGTGTCTGTCAACCTTAAACAATAATCTTTGTCAATTTTATTTTTCAGACTTTATGATGGTCGATACTTGATCTATCTCTTACTGTTATATCCCCGGGCAATGCCAGGCTCTACTGCTAGTATATCATAAGAGGTGATGAAAAATGGTATAAGAAATAAACCCTATTTCCAACACAATTACATAGCCACATACACACCATATTAAAACACACCCAACCTTTATTTTCTACCCAATAACAGACAATATCATGCACATACCAAAAAGATTCCACAATACAACACACACTGTTTAAATAAAAATGACTATTGTTTGGAAATTTATATCACTATATGAAATATCTGACCAATCAGATAAAAACTAAAACCTTATTTTTCTTGAGCTTATTTTTGGAAGAAAAATTCTTACAAAACCCCACAAATTTTGACTTTCAAGAACAGACAAGCAGCTATCGCCAAGTCAAAGTGAAGATGTGGTTATATGGTTTTTCTTTCCCTCACAGCAGGTGCTGAAGGAAACTGGAGTCAGTGACTTCATACAAATCATCTTTTACAACAGCATAGGTAGTCAGTGAAATTTTCCTTATGATAAAAGTCTTTTTTCAAGCACAGCTTTAACTGTGAGCCAATTACTAAAAGTCTTTTCTAAACTAAAGATTTTTTTGTGTACCAACTACACAAAGACTGATTCAACTAAAGTCTATTTTTACACTATTGAATTCATATGTTTTGTAAATACAAATGATATATTTAACAGGAATATCCATGTTTTCTTTATTTTTCTTTTATTACTTTGGAATATGAACATTCAGATATTTAATATAAAAAACCTGGGCAAACTTCTTGCCCCTCAAAACAGTGTGTCAACAGGATGGTTTTTCCATTGACATTGCTATTATTTTAATTACCTTCAGTCCACAGCAAGGTTTATTGTTTTAAAAAGAGATGATTAGAATTGTAATAAAACCTAAACATTGAAAGTGAATTTATACATTTGCTTTGTTCTTGAGAATTGAAAACAAAAATAATAAACACTATTTATTATTTACCGGAATGTTTGGCAAAACATTGGCTAATTGTCAATTGATAAATATTACATTGCATGTTTTAATTGTATTAGTTTTTAGAATGATGTAAATATAAAATTATTGTCGAAAAGAAACAATCTAATAAATAGTGGTTAATATTTTCTTCTGTAAATTCTCAAAAACAAACAAATGTATAAATTTACTTTCATATGTTTAGATTATATTAAAATTCTAATCATTGCTTTGTAAAACAATAATCATTGCTGAGGAGTGAAGGTAGTTAAAATAATAGCGATATCAATGGAAAAACTGTCTTTTTGACACATTTTTTTTTTTTTGGACACAGAGGTCCAAGTTTGGTAAAAACTGAACAACCAAATATCCAACAATAGGATACTGTTCAATTCAAAAGCTAGGGAAGAGACAAGTACAAATCTCAACAACTGTCTTCCAAAAAGCTGAGCTTCATTGAAGTAATGTTGTGAATGTGATAATATTATCAGTGTATTCCTCATTCAGAGTTCTTAAAAATGCAATAAAACACCAAGTGTATATTTTTATGTCAATAAAATAAAAGTATCCTGTGCTCTCCAATAGGAAAAAAAATGTCATTCTCTTTAATGACAATGCAAGAATAACAAAGAAAAAAAAAAAATGGAACTCGGTTGGTCTGTTCTACCTAACCTGCCATATCCTCATGACCTTGCAACAACAGATTATTCCCCTTGTTTCAACTATTGCAAAACACTTTGACAGGGAAAACTTTCTCTAATAAAAAACAGATTCAAGTGTTCATTGTAAATTTTTTTTCTATATCAAGACTTGCAGGATTTAACTTAAAAAGCATAAAAGATCTGCTTAAAAAGTGACAACTGGTCGTTGCAAATAATGATGAATGTATAATTGAATAAGATAAAATGTAACTGAGGAGGTACGGTGGAGTAATGGATAGCTGCTCGGATTGAGGAATCAGAGAGCCAAGTTCAAATTCCAGTCAAAACCATTACATTCACTTACGTGATAATACCCTTGGAAAAGGTATGAATTCTCTTCTTCTCTCCCAGTTATGGATAAATAGCAGGACAGACCGGGTTCTATAAACTTGGATGGCAACTTATCTACCACAGAAAGAAATGGCAACCTACTGCAGGAAAAAAAAATCTGCCTTGTCAATTATGTATTGAAAAATACATGATCGCCTAAGTGTGTATCATGCATGGCACATAACTGACTGACTGATAACTGTGCTCTACAGTGTTAATAGCAGACATGGGAAGGAAACTGCAAAAAACTCCTACAGGAGGTAATGAAGGAAAACCAGATGAAAGGACTAAACTATTAATTGCAAGAAGAAATAATGTATGGTTGTCAGTAAAAGGAATAGCCTAACACGTATACTACAAATTGGCAATACCAAAATCAAGCATGTACAACAATTTAAATATATGGTAAGTGTGGCACTGAAATCCGAAGACACATTAGGTGAGGAAAAATTGCCTTCCAAAAGCTAAGCAAAGAAACAGGAAAATTTTGTTAGATAAAAGGAAAAGAATACTTAACAGTTGCATAATGTCAGTCCTCCTATTTAATAGTGGACAATCTCCTCACAGATGAAGACAAGACTTGAAGCAACAGAAATGTGGTTCTACAGAAGGATTCTGAGAATATCATGGATTGAACATGTGAGCAATGATGAAGTTTTACAGAAAATGAAAATAAAAAGGACATCAGAAAGAAATAGTTGAAATTTCTAGGGTGTATAACAAGGAATGAAGGCTTGGAGAATTTGACACACACAAGACATATTGCAGAAAGAAAGCACACATAGCCTACCTAATGAGCTTGTATGAGTGGATGGCAGAAAAGTTTTAGGGAGAGATAGCAAAAAGACAAAATTTACTAAGAGTTACAAAGGATAGGAAATTGTGGAGAGCCTTGATCGCCAATGTACTGAAGAGACACAGCACATAGAAGAAAACGAATAATGTCAATAAACAAAAACAGCAATTATTTACGACAACGTAATAGTTTAAAAATAAAAACATTATGTCTGCTTTTATAAAACCTCCTAAAATTACTTTATGATGATGATGATAATATGTACCGTCCGTTTCATATAAAAAGGAGACACAGAAAGATAATATATACATCATGGCATTTTAAATGTCTCCCAAATGTCTAATGTTGCAAAATTAGAGTATAAAGTTTTCATTGAACACATTCACAAGTTAGGGAGAGATAAGTTGGGTGAAGCAGTCACTGTAGCTAATGAGCATTTGATTCAATGTATTTGTTTGTCGGGGAAGGAAGAAAAGATGATGGAGTAAGCTGGTGCCATGAGAAACCATCCACCTCTTGTTTCCCTATAAACAAAACGTCACATTGTTGTCAGCATTTAAGTCATAACAATGCGATTTCCAAGAACAAAATTCAAAACCCCCACAAAGCAATAAATCAATGTTCCCAACTTTGAATAAATAAAAAAAAAAAAAAAAAAAAAAAAAAAAAAGGATAAAGAAAGAAAAACAGTTTATTTTATGGCAGGGACTACAAAAATTCTATATAACTTCCCCTTCAGGACATAGTGAACATGGCTCTCCACAATTTCCTGTTCTTCATAGATTCTAATATTGTTATCCATTATACCAACCCCAACAGCTTTTTATAACTATCTGTTGTTAGCCCAGAGTGATTACAGATTGTCACACACTTGAGAAGTATGTGAAAACCACACATGGGTTGACTCAAAAAATAACTGAAATTGAGTCGACAGAAGCTGTTAATGGCTGTGATAGCATAAAATTGGAAGTCATCTTGACCGAGTGTTTGAGCATACTAGTCATGTTCAAAATGTTGATCACACACTATATATATATATATATATATATATATATATATATATATATATATATATAGTGATTTACTTAGCTTAGATGTGGCACAAGGTTGAAAGTAAGGAGCACACAGTGAGGATTGAAACCAGTGAGACAAGCTTGCTAACCATTACATAATGTCAAAGTGCCCAATGATTTAGTAAGCATAGCTTACACGTGGCACAAAGTTGGAAGTATGGCGGACCCAGTTAGGATCAAACTCACAATTCAACCATAATTTGAGAAAAGCTTGGTGACCATTGCACCATGTCAAAGTGCCACACACCATATAAGGTGTTTTGTAAAAAAAAAAAATATTACTGCCCTTTTTTAGTAGACAGGAAAACAATTTTATTTTGAACCAAAATTTACATTATAGAAACAAAACATTTTACAATAAACATCTAAAGAATACATAACTGTATAGATTAGATTTTTAACTAATTTGTTTAGAAGTTAGATTTTTATCAAATTTCAGTCAATTATTAATACAATGACCACCAGAACTCAATTACGAAATCCAACTTCAAACGTCAGCTTTAATAGCCAACTTAGGCTGGGAATAAAAAAAATTATGAGTTGACTTATAGATTCAACAGAAGTTTTAGCATTGTTTTCATATTGAAAGTATTACTGCATATAAATGTGTTAGTGCCAGCAGATGAAAATGTATCAGAAAATGCCAAGAATGAGATAACTTGTAGTCTGTACCATAATAAACACTGCCTATGACGAGTTAACTCGTTCTTGGGAGTCAATGCGTTCAGTATCAATTTAATCAGAAGTGTAGATCTACTGAAATATCTTGGTGGTACATTAATCTTGGGAGATTCATAAATCATAGCATTTTATGGAATTTAAAAATTTGTGTTGGTGCATGCATAAACAAATAAATAAAAAACATCCAAAAACTTGGGTTTCTACTATGTGCCATTTATTCTTATATATATATATATATATATATATATATATATATATATATATATATATATAAGGAAACAAAGTTCTCAATGGCTCTAAGACAAGAGGAAAAGAAGAATGTTGGAAGGTACAGAATGAAACAAGAATTATAGTATTAATAACAATAACACAATATATCAGTAAATTATAACACTAATAAGGGGATTAATATCTTCTTTTACATGTGGTATCCCCTCAGGATGTAGTCGATCATGGTTCTCCACAATTTCCTGTCCTTTGTAGCTCTTAATTGTCTTTTCATTATTTTTCCGAAACCCTGTTCTCCTATCCATTTACTTAAAGTCATCAAGTATGTTATGCAATGTTTTCCTCTGTACTACTTACTCTCAATCTGACCTCTGAGTATCAGATTTTTCAAGCCCTCTTTCCTCATTATGTGCCCTAGACACTTCAACTGTCTCTTCCTGATGAGTAAAAGTATACTTTTTGTTTCCATTTTTCACTGATTATATGGTAACCAATGTTTCAATGTGACATGGCCCTAATCTGGGAGGAGAAGAAGAATGTTGGAAGGAGGAGGGGGTGGAAGGAGAAACAAGAACTATAGTATTAATAACAATTGTAACACTAATAAAGGGATTAATATCTTCTTCTTCAGGACGTAGGTGATTATGGCTCTTTACAATTTCTTTTCCTTTGGAGCTCTTAATAAGTTTTCATAAATCCTCTCCCACAATTCATTTAATCAAGTTATCTAATTCTTGGCAGTCAATGTGTTAATTATTCTATACTGTTTCAGTATCAATTTACTCAAAAGAGTGAATCTAATGAAATACCCCAGTGGTATATTAACCTTGAGAGATTCAGAAATCATAGCATTTATAGAATTTAAAGGCTGTGTGTTTGTGTATTATAGGTGGGTGCATAGTAAGTATTAAGTAACATTGTCAATAAGATTATCTTTATATAATCGATAAGCAGTCATCTTATACTACAGGTATGGGAGGGCACCTTGAGGCAGTGTAACAGTCAGCAAGCTTGTCTCGCTAGAACAGTTACGACTGAGTAGTGAGTTCAATCCTCACTGGGTGCCCCCTACTTTCGGCCTTGTGCCACATCTAAGCTACGCTTGGAAAATCACTACTACAGGTATAGGATAAACTCATGAAAATTTGATATATTTTTTGAACTCATCTTATCTAAAGGTTGCTTTATACACGGAAATATACAGTAACTAATTTTACATCAGAAGCAGGAGTGTACCAAATACAATGTAAACACCCCCTCCACACACAAAAAAGATTTAAAGAAATGTTTATAGATCAATAAAATAATAATAATGGATTTATCAATATATAAAATTCTATAACACATTATGAAGTTCAACAATTATTTTAAAACATTTTTATGTTTATACACTATTTTTATAGATACAAATATTTAAGTAAATACTGTTTATTATAAACAGAGCATTTACTTAAATATTTGTATCCATAAAAAGAATGTATAAAAACATAAATGTCTTAAAATTTTATAACTTCCGTCAGTCTGTCTATCAGTTACACCCTAAAATAGCTATACATTGATCAAAACCAAATTCTGGGGTGAAGGGCAAACAGATCAATGGGTACAAAGTACAATTGGTTTTACTAAGGTGTGTAGCTTAGTACAATAAGTTTTCATTAATTTTTGCGGAAAAATGAAAAGTTTTTATTATTTAATATACAAATACTCCCACTATTTTAAAAACAATTTAATGATTAAAATAACAAATACATATTCAATAAAAATACAATATTGTTTTTTTTGCATATCTTGAAGTTTTCATATTTTATTGATTTGTTTGGGAAATTGTATGAAACATATTTTGCAAATCTTGACAAAAAAATGTTAGTGATAACTTCAACAATATTAAATACTGCGAGGATTTTAAAACATGTCAGCATGTTGCAAACAATTTCTTGTAATAATAAAAAAAGAAAAAAAAAACATTTTCCCCATGATGCTAATAATAAAGGAACTTGGCTTCATCAAACACCCATTAAGTGGTGCTGTTTAAGTCTATAAGAAGATAAACATATATAGCACATGGTGGAAATTACATCCCTGCCAGGAAGAGTTCACATCCCCAGTCCAATAATGACTAAACTGTCTTTTCACATTCCAATGTATGGCGATTGCATGTGTCTTCCAAAACTATGAAGTAAATCAGCATTTTCTTTGGTCGTTTCAACTCGGCGCAAGGTTGACTTGAGCTTGACCATTATAACCATGAATATCTTCTGCGCAAAGCTGACTTGAGCTCAGACGTTTTAACCATAGCAAACCACCTGCATATGGAGTTCGGCAGATATGCAAAAATAGAAAGGGGTGCAAGACAAGGATATATCTTCTCACCAGACTCATTCAACCGGTTCAGGGAGATGATTCTGAGAGAATTATATATCCTACCAGGATTCACTATTGAAGATCATAAACTTAATGTAAGATATGCACGTGACACACTGTTCATAGCAGACAGGGAAAGAAAACGACAAAAGCTCATACAGAAAGTAGTGAAGGAAAACAAGATGAAAGCAGTAAACATAAACAGAATGCATGTTTGTTAGCAAAAGGGACAGTTCAAAATGTGAATTACAAATTGGGAATACCAAAATCAAACAAGTACAAAAAAAAATTAAATATCTGAGAAGTATTCTAACAGATGGTAGAAAGTGCTACACCAATTACAAAGACACAATGGAACATCCAAAGATGCATTTTAAAAGCTGAGCAGTGTATTAAGAGACAGAAAACATTTGTTAGAAACAAAGAAAAGAGTTCTGAACTGTAACATGATATCTGTCTTCCTATATGGCTGTGAGTGCTGGACAATCTCCTCAAAGATGAAGAACAGACTTGAAGAATCAGAAATATGGTTGTATAGAAGGATGCTAAGGATACCATAGATCAAACATGTGAGCAATGAGGAAGTTTTAGAGAAAATGGAAACAAAAAGGAATCCTATACTTAACATCAGGAAGAGATAGTTGAAATTTCTGGGGCACATAATGAGGTGGGAGGGCTTGGAAAATCTGATACTCACAAGACAGATTGAGGGCGAGAGGAAAACCTTGCATAACATACATGATAAGCTTTAATAAATGGATAGCAGAACAGGGTTTAGGAGAATTAATGAAAGACATAATTAAGAACTACAAAGGACAGGAAATTGTGGAGAACCATGATCGCCTACATCCTGAGGGGACACCACATGTAGAAGATATTAATCCCATTATTAGTTTACAATTTACTCATATTTTGTTATTTTTATTAATACTATAATTCTTTCCGTCTGTCCTCCCACCTTCTGCCCCCACCTCCTTCCAACATTTTTCTTCTCCTGGCTTAGGGCCTTCTCACATTGAAACATTGGTTCCTGTACAATCACCAAAGTTAAGCAACATCGAGCTTGGTCAGTATCTAGATGGGTGACCACTTGGGA
Source organism: Acanthosepion lycidas (assembly GCA_963932145.1). NCBI lineage: Eukaryota > Metazoa > Mollusca > Cephalopoda > Sepiida > Sepiidae > Acanthosepion > Acanthosepion lycidas. Next base: position 120,798,824 of record OZ010572.1, read on the forward strand.
ATACCAGGTTCTGTAAGCTTGGATAGATTTTTATCTCAGTCTGTTTATTATCCACCAATCTATTGTGAGTTGCAAATTAATTTTCTGCCTGAAAAATCAGAATTAAGAATTGTCAGGTTTGGAGATATATATATATATATATATATATATATATATATATATATACACACACACACACACAATCAGCCTAAGAAATTAATGAAAAACATCAACAATGGAATCACACACGCAACTTTTTTGGCATGTAGGAAAATGAAATAAAAATCAATAAATAAAATAATAATAATAATAATAATAAAAAAGATAAAGACATCTTCCAATGGTGCTAGCAATAAAATAACCAAAAATTTTATTGCTCCACTTGGCTTCGTTAAACACCATTGAAGTCTATAAAAAGACAAATATTTTCCATCCTTTCTCTCTTTTACACCCTCTTACTCTCAAGATGTAGCATAACATGGAAAAAAGACAGCCTACTGGAGTAGGTCTCATTTCCCCAGCCCACCAACAATTGAACTCTCTTTTCACTTTCCAATGCATAGCATTCGCACATGTCTTCCAAAAACCTCCACCTATGAAGTAAATCAAACTTTTCTTTGGTCGTTCCCACTCTGGGCAAAGCTGACTTTAGCTGAACCATTATACTGTTGCTTATACTTATTTACTCTGGACCAAAAGAGAACAGACATACCCAAGTGACATTGAGAACTTTATTTCACTACAGTTTATATATGATAAAAGAGAATAAACAGTCCTTAGTAAAAACCCAAGTTTTTGTAAGCTTCTTCAATTGTTTACATACGATTGGGCATACACTTAAAATAGATGCCAATACGTAACATTTTAAATCTCGTAGACCCCCTCCCCAGTATCATCCTTCAAGATATAATTATGGAAGAATTATTAACATTTAATTTGATTTTGATGTATAAAAGTGTGTTCACTCCCCAAGTTGGGCAGCGTGTACTTGTAATCAGTGGAAACAGAGCTAGCAATAACTGAGAAAAAATAAGAACTAGACAAAATATCCCTAGTAATTTTGAGTTCAATCCCTGAGCTAGGTAGTGCATACTTGTACTCCATGGAAACAGGGCAAACAATAACTGAGCAGAACTAAAAATAAGAACTAGACAAGATATCCCTAGTGATTTACATAAGGTAATTTCTTCTCTTGTGTTAATCTTTTAATGCCTGGACTCTAGTTTGAAGAAAAAAAAAAAAAAAAAAAAAGAGGCAAATCAGTACAAATTAATAAGTGATAAATTGTATTTTAACACAATGTGGAAACACATATTTCAGTTTAGACTATATATGTATATTAATAAAAATCAAATCAAAATTAATGTTTCTTGGGTATAAAAATGTTTTAAAATATATTCCAACAGAACAATGGACATTAAAAAAAATTAGAGCTAATTCAAATACAGAAATATTCTTCAGAACAAAATTATAATTTCACAACTTCCTATCTCGTGATTCTTAGCAGTTTTCCTCCCTTTTCTAAACCGACTTCTATTCTACCATCCATTCACACAAGCTCATCAGGCAAGTGGCTCTCACTTGTCCTCAATACACCCCTTGAGTGTTAACTTTTCCAAGCCCTCCTTTCTCATGTGTCCAAGTCTTTTCCAGATTTTGAGTATAAGTGTTCTTTCTGTTGCCATTTTCTTTAAGACTCTCTTGTTGTTTACTCACTGTGTATGTAATTCTCAGTAATCTTCTATAGAACCACATTTCTGCTGCCTCCAGTTGTCTCCTCATCCATGGAGAGATCATCCAGTATTCATTTTCCATATAAGAGGATGGTTATTACATAGCAATCAAGCACTGTTTTCTTTGTTTCTAATAAAATTTTTCCAAATTTCCAGCACCTTCTTTAACTTTTGGAATAATTCTTCTGTTCATTATGTCCATTAATTTACCATCAACAGTTTATATGCATATTTCTGATGATCTGCGCATATTGGAATTGCATGTATCTATTTGTATTATCCATTTGTATGAATATAAAATTATTTAAAAAATAACTAGCCCATTGTTAAATTTTAGCAAAACAACAGCCAACTCAACAAAAACCGCAAGACTTCAAATGAACACAACACTTACTTACCATGGAAAGAATGTACCAGTCCTCAACTTCTACATTGAGTCAGAAAATTCACTTTTAGCCCTGTCTTCAGATGCAACTTAATTTTTTTTTTTTTTTTTTTTAAGCATTTCACCCCGCAAGGTGCAAAGCCACTAGGGGTGCAAGGGGTTTCAGAAGATTTGGAGCAAGATCAAATAAGAGTGATAGAGGAAAGGATGGGGAGAAGGATAGTGGATAGATCAAGGCAACTGGAGATGTCGATTGACATTATATTTGAATAGTTGGAGATTATAGCTCTCAGGGAAACAGGAATAGGGAAGGGAGTTCTACAGGCAAGAGGTGCAAGATATGAAGCTATTGGCGTAAAAGAGACGGCTACATTTAACAGTTTCAATAGTGAAAGGGTGAGTGTGGGATGCCAGCCTCGTAGGGCGCTTGAATTCATGAAGTCTGGGAACCAGCAAATGCAGCTCCTCAGAGCAATTACCACAAAAGTATTTGTAAAAAAGACAGAGAGAGGCGACGACACATCTGTGAGAGAGCGACTGTAGATGAGATGCCAGATCAGGGCCAATTATATTGCATATCCGCAACAATCTTAATGCCTTTCCCCAACCATGAAGACAAATGCACTACACACCTTTGTAGCTAGGTTTTGCACAAGGTCTCTTTGTGAAATGGAACTGATATCACTCAGTCCTCAAAAAGTTTGACGAACAAGATACATAAAGTCGATGAGAACAGACTATAATTATATTTAAAAAAATAAAATAGAATACAAGCTTACCTCAGTAAAAAACTAACAATGATTTATGAGTGGTGTGAAACATTTAGCGTTGTTTATAGTCTGCACTTTGCTCCTATTTGCGTATTTTTTCTTCCTTTTTTGTCATGGCCAATTTTATTTATCTCACGACCCACTGAAAGGACATGACCCACAGTTTAAAAAACCTGGTCCAGTGGTTAGGAAGTTGGTCATGCACACCATTACTACTGTAGAGAATTTAAGCCATACTGAGTTTTCCCCACAATTGTGGCTCTGTGCAAAGCTAAGCCACGCTTAATAAATATTAGGGCGAATACCAGAAAAGATATAAATACAAAGGCAAGTCGGATTTATTTAAATACTAGCCTAGAAGCCGCACTTTGGGCAGATTTTAGGTTAGCTCCTCTGAGGATTTTCAGGCCTTTAGCCTTTTACCTTCAGCATCCTATGTACATAAAAGTTGTAAGAATTTAGAAATATTAAGATTATTTTATCTTTATTTGACGCCTTAATTTGGCATAATCTTTCTTCATATACATAACCAATCTCTGTAGTTTGTTTACATTTATTTTGTGTGCAATTTTTATTTTCTTTTAAAAATCACCATTCTTTATGATCCCTTCACCCAAAGTCACTCTTAAAAGACATTAGGGAACACGAACTATGTAATATTTTGAGTACGTCACAGTACGCTTGCTAGAAAAGGAAAAAAAAAAAACATATCAGCAATGTATTGTCCCTTGCTTAAGTTTTAATTGCTGTCTAATTAGACAATATCAATTGCAATTGTGATGAAAAATTAAATTAAAGTTAAACCTTTAATAAAGAATTGTTTTTAAACCTTTCACTCTGTTTGATATTTAAATTTAACTGTAAATGAGTTATTTATTTAACTTTTAATTGTGTGTAACTACAGTAGTTACTTCCCGTTACTTCAGGGTGTTTATGATTTGCCGAGACCAAAAACAGTCAGACAGACGGACACACATTGTGGTGGTGTTATCCCTCTAATGAGTCTATTGTGGACTCTTTCCACTAACTATAAAATTAGTAGGAAAGTAAACCTCAGGGGAACAGTAGTATATTTTGAATCCTGGTCAACCGACACCCACTCACAAGTCGTGTAATACTCTTCTGTTGTATTTACTCTTCAATATACAAATTATCTGTAAACTCTTGTTTTGTTAATTCTTAACCATTTACTTGGTTGCAACACACATACACTGAGCTAATGAGGTTTTAGCAGAAAGGACGTAAAAACAAAAAGTTAAATTAATTTAAACATTATTTTACAGAAAAATTTTACCACATTCACCTTCAATGACTGTGTGTCGGCTTCCTGGTCAAATCATGTCAGGAGGATGCTTCATGGTCAAATCCCGTCAGGAGAGTGCTTCATGGTCAAATCCCGTCAGGAGAGTGCTTCATGGTCAAATCCCGTCAGGAGGGTGCTTCATGGTCAAATCCCGTCAGGAGGGTGCTTCATGGTCAAATCCCATCAGGAGGGTGCTTCATGGTCAAATCCCATCAGGAGGGTGCTTCATGGTCAAATCCCGTCAGGAGGGTGCTTCATGGTCAAATCATGTCAGGAAGGTTTTAGCAATTTTAAGGGAATTAGATTGATCTGTTTTCTACAGCTTATCAACCCTTTGCAGGTTATTTAAAACCAGAAAATATTTTTTAGATTGTAAGAATTTTGGGGGAGAAATAATAATTGAATGATACAAGTCTTACTAATTAACCCATAGCTGGGGGAGAAGAAGTAGTGTCATACCTTTCCCAAGGATATTTGCACATAAATTTGTTTTGTTTAATGGCATATCAACATGTAGTGAGTCATCTAATGCTAAAGCAAGTAGGGTTTAGATTTCATATTTGTGTATTATTATTTCATAGTGAAATTAAGTTTTTCTTTTTAACATTATAGTCGTGTCAAAAGTTGTAGTTAGTTTTTGTATTTATATACTGCAGCATGTAAGTTGAACCCAACTAGAATTGGAACTGGGCTCTCTGGTTTCCAATTCTGAGACATTATCTATTACACCACCTGCACAATCAAGTTTACAGTAGCTGGTATTCCCAAGCAGTCATCCACTTAGTCTGAGCATTGCTTAATTTCAGTGATCATACAGGAACTGGTGTTTCAACATGACATGGCTGTAAGCCCTAAGGGAATTAGAGTGACAATTTTCAAAATAAATGGATTCAAAACATACATGGGCTTTTTATATATTTATATTCAGACCAACATAGTTCAGAAATAGATGGAGCTATATATATATATATATATATATATATATATATATATATATATATGTATGTGTGTGTGTATTATGTAGTTTGTTTAAGCTTAAAAGGGTCCACTAAGTGATATGTCGTATGCCTGGGGTTTAAATTTTCCCAGGAAGGAAACAAGACTAGTCTTGTCATTATAGCATCTTTGGTTCGAAAGTGAAAAAGAGTTTGAGTCCTTCAGTTTTGTACAACGCCATCTAGTGGATGTTAATTAAGAAAAGATTCTTAATAGACAAGGTTGGATAATCCCAAGGCTGCTGCACATCAGGAAAGCACATTTTCAACAACAAAAAAAAATATTTTCAACTTCTTTATTTCTGAATATGTCTGCCACTTGTGAAATGTCCTCATGATCAAAGCAGATGAAGATTTGGAGGTAGTAAATCTGGTGAGTATAAAAGATGTGGAAACATCCTATGGAATATATTTTTTCTTAGATTTGTTTTACAGAGTGTGCAGGATCCATAACTATTATTTATAGCTTTGCTATGGAATAATTACAAGCAAGCTCATCTCATAGACAATCCTTTAATAAATGTGATTCATAAAGAATATCTCATGATTAGTATTCATAAATATTTGGATGCTTTGATATGTAGTGGTTAACAAGCTAGTTTTGTTATGACCATGATGAGTTATGGGGCCTTGTGCAAGAATAACTCATGCTTAACAAATATCTATACTGAACATTAGAATAAATTTATTTAAAAAGAAAATAGATATCTTTTGACAGAAATATTGAAAAAGAAGAAATTAATTCAAATACTAAGTCTGGATTAGTTTCATTGAAATAATCTTCATTTGTTGCACTTGTAAAAAGGTTTATAGCTGGTTTGCTTTACACAATTTCAGAACAGGGGGTAAATCTTGTGAGCCTTGGGGACTGGGGATGCGCTAGGGTTTTTCTCATGTCTCTATAAATTGGAGGCTAGTATTCACATTTTGCATTAGCTGATAGTTTCATATATCCACACTTTGTAGAAATTATGATTGATAACTTTATTGCGTTTTGGAAGACAGTGAACAGAGGAAGTGCTTGCAAAAAATATTTTTTTACCCACTGATAAAATTCCTTTCAGATATCGTAAATATCAATTTTCATTGGAAACTTGATGTGTCATATTTTTGATGCACCTGCATATTTTTATTATATGTGGGGTGCTGAAAAGTTATTTTTGTGTGTAGACTTTGGTTTGGTTTGTTTTACGGCATATCAACCTCAATGAGTTATTTAATGCTGACAATTTTTATTGCTGGTAATATTTTGTTTTGTCAAAAATATATTTCTGGTAATATTTTTCTTCAAAAAAATGTATTGCTGGTAATAATTTTTTTCCAAAGTATTTCTGGTATTAAAACCTATTTTTTACACTTTCATAGTGTTTTTACACCAGTTTGTGCGTTAACTATTTGCCCATATCTGGGACCCTAACAGGTGCTACCACCCCGAGTCAGGGTGGACCTGAGAAGACCAGCTATTAAGAGGTGGTTCCACGCTCCTCAAAACCTCCTGATCAGAAGTCTTACTGCTGGACGTAGTTTATTGTCTTACCCAGGAAAGTGTGTGGAGACAACAAAGAAGGAATTTCAAGCAAAAACAAAAAAAAAACAAAAAAAAAAACAAAAAAAAACTAATGTTTGGTCATGACCAAATTTTGGAAAGTGATCAAGAAATTGACAGCATCACAGAATACCAAATCCAAATTATAATTTTTCATTCTACAAACACTCTTGGTACCATATTTTTTTCTTTTACACTTGTAATTTTTCTACAGAAGGATGCTGAGAATACTATGGACTAAACATATGAACAACAAAGTTTTAGAGAAATGGAAAAAAGGCCAATTATACTTAACATCAGAAAAAGAAATTTCAAGACTACATAATGAGGAAAGATGGCTTGGAAAATTTGACACTCACAGGACATATTGAAGGCAAGATGGACCAAAGTGGGCAGCACATAACCTAGCTTGTGTAAATGGTTGGCAGAACAGAGTTTTGGGGAGATAACAAAAAGACAAAATTTACTAAGAGCTACAAAGGGACAGGAAATTGTGGCAAGCCATGATTGTGAACCTACAAAAATAAAAATTCATTAATTTGCTTTTTACAAGATGAAATAAAATAGTAATAAAAATATGACATCACATATAAATAAGACTCAACTTATTACTCTAAATTTATATGCAACTTATTTTATTGTTATATATTAAATAAATAAAAATATTAATTATTTTTTAACTATTTTTATTTTTTTAGCCAAAAGCTAAGCTTTTAACATTTTTTTCCCTAGCCTAACAGAGTATATTGTATAACCTTTTCAGCTCTATATCTTATAAAGTTTTTTGGCTCTAATACCTCTTAACATAGGCAGGCTATTTTTGAAAGAAACAATTTTAATGGGGGCCTACTGACACAAGTAAAAAGAACTCAAAGAATCATATCACATGTACTGGCTTTTGAATCTAATACAAAATTTTGTGCATAAAATAATTACTCCAATCTTTGTTCAGACAATTAAAATTCTCTTTAATTATTGATGTAGTAACCACAACTAATCAGTGGATTCATTCTACTGCCTTCTACAGGTGTATAATCTATAAGGAAAGAGAGAAACCTTATTCTCTATAAGCAAATCGACTGACTAAAACATGGTAATATCATTAACAACACAAAGGTGTTCAAATGTCTCAGAAAAAGAGCTTGGAATGTTAATGGCTCTTATCAACAGTTACAGACAACACAGTAATTGCTATAAAGCATGCTATAAAGTCATGTAATTAAGAATAATAATTGTGCTAGTCATGATTTTAACAAGTGTCTTTTTTAATATGATAGCTTAATTTTCAAGTATGGGATTTTTTTTATCATTGATATGAGAGATTGCTTTAACATCTTACCTCTTGACTGGCTTTGTGGGAGAGATGGGTAACTTAAAATTAAGGGGATGTAACTCATGTCTGACAACATATTCCAAACCATCATTCTTTATCTGCATGTAAAAGATATGTTGCTAGCAATTCACTTGATAAGTTCTCTTAGAAAAGATTTTTTTTTTCTGCATTTCTATAGTAAAAGCATTAGTAATAACTTTATACATATAATAGGCCCATTCTATCAGTAACGCTTACCTTAAATTCTCATCATTGACAATCTTTTACTTCCAGATTTTCAATGCGTTTCTATAGTAAAAGCATTAGTAATGACTTTATACATATAATAGGACCATTCTATCAGTAATGCTTGCCTTAAATCCTCATCATTGACGATCTTTTTTCAATGCATTCATATACTAAAAGCATTAGTAATGACTTTACATCGTACATAAATTAGGTTTAGTCTACCAGTAATACTTGCATTCATTCTGTACCACTGATAATCCCCTTCTTCCTTTTGATGTATTTCTGTATTATGTCATTAGCAATGCATTTACATCATACATGTATTGGCTTTAGTCTATCAGTAATGCTTGCTTTAATTACTCATCTATGACTCTTTCTTCCTGACTTGCAATGCATTTCTATAATAAAACATTAGCACTGTATTTTCATTTCACGTATCTATCAATAAGTTATCTTAAATTCCAGATTATTGACAATCCCATGCTTCTTGATAACAATGCATTTTTTTTTTTTTTTACCAAAATTAGCACAAAGTATTTCTATATTAAAGTTAGATGCATTTGTATTCTATAATACAATCAATAACAATGTACTTATATAAATAAAAGCACTGATTTGTCTATATTTCTGAGATGAGGTATTATGTACACTATTTACATTATTCAAACTATTGTCCTCATCTTTGTTGCCATATTTATTACAATGTTTCGGCCATTGTACGCTCCGGCATTCTTCAGGTGGTTGGAATGTTGAACTGAACCCTTCATTTTGCTCGCTGGGGTAGACTGTTCCACGTGCCATGTTTAATGGATGTCAGTTATCAGTTATCTCCTGTTTCTCCACTGCCTTAACTGGGTATTGAACTCACACTCTTTGGGTCCTGTCACTGGATCTAACACATGGCACAGTGGATAAAGGGTTCAGTTTGACATTCCAACCACCTGAAGAATGCCGGAGCGTACAATGGCCGAAACATTGTAATAAATATGGCGACAAAGATGAGGACAATAGTCCGAATAATGTAAATAAAGCACTGATTTGACACTAACATTTGTCTTAATCCCAGACCACTGACCATTTTTCTTTGTGATTTTCAATGAGGAGGAGCTGAAACATTTTTGGGTGACCCACATCTTAAAATCTGATCAGATTTCTGTTTTGGCAAGGAAGAGAATTTTTAATCAGACAGAAAAATTTACATCACCTATTTCAGAAAAATTACCTTAATCTAGTGGTTCCCAAACTTTTTTCTCTGGGCTGCATTTTTGGAATTAAAATTTGCACGTGACTCACCGAATTTCATGTGATAGAAAGTACATTTAAAAAAAAAGAAAAGACAGTTAAAGGAGGAAACAATGGATTTGATGTCAGAACATTATCATTGATAACTCTCTCCTCCAATTTGCGGAGCCTAGTTACTATATTCTTAATACTTGATATAACGCAAAAATATCACAATGATAAAATCAATCAATAATTATTTATAACTATTTATACTGGGACTCACGCATCCAATTACAAGTAATGTATAATAATATTTTATATTATAAAATTATACTTATTTGTGGCATATGAATTCCTTGAAACCGTTTCTATATCTTTGATCGTCTTTCAATCATTTTGCCTCACCTGATATTCTCTTTCACTGCACCGATAAGGTGTGCTACGCCATTTGGGAACCACTGCCTTAGTCAGTAATCTTTGCCACAATTCCTGACTACTAACAATCCATTTCTTTGATGTTCTTGGACAACATACAAATGGAGTCCTCTTGTATGGCAATATCCTCACAAATGAAGAAGAAACTTGAAGCAACAGAAATATGGTCCTACAGAAGGATGCTGGGAATACCATGGACCAAACATGTGAGCAAAGACAAAGTTCTACACACAATGGCAACAAAAAGGACACTTATACTGAACACCAAGAAGAGAAACCTGAAATTTTTGGCATACATAATGAGGAAAGATGGCTTGGAAAATTTGATACTCACAGGACAGATTGAAGGTTTGAGAAACAGAGGAAAGCTGCGTTCAACCTATTTGGCAAGCTTGAGTGAGTTGATGGTGGTCAGTACCCAGATGTAGGACTGCTTCGGAATACCAAGTGCTGTAAGCTTGGAAGTGCAGGTGGTGCAATAGATAATGACTTAGAATTGTTAATCGGAGAACCGAGTTCCAATTCCCATAGGGTTTGTTTAACTTATGTGCAAATGCCTTTGGGAAAGGAATGAATCAACCTCTCCTCTGGCCCCATCTATGGGTTAATTAGTAATTAGTTAATTAGTATTTTGTATCACTAAACCATTATTATCTCAAAAAGAAAACTTCTTACAATCAAAAAATATTTTCTGGCTTTAAATAACCTGTAAAGGGTTGGTAAACTGTAAAGAATTCCACTTCTCACTTGTTAAAATATTAAGGAAAAACATTTTGTTGAGTGTTCAAACATCCAACAGTATCAATAGAGGGTTAAAGAAGACAGAATCGAGATTGCTGTTTGTTTGTTAATTGTCTATAGCTACCCCCCACCAAAAAAAAAAAAAAAAAAAAAAAAAAATCAAGAAACATTGGTTTCATTTTATGAAGCTACAGAAGTAGCAATTCACATCTCTGCTAGAAAATCTTAATTTTCATGATTTTAACACAAAGAACTATTTGAACTGCAAGGTAAGCTTAACTTATTTTGGAAAGATATTAGAGTAATCCAGAACTTGTATTGGCAGCAAACTATCTGTATATGGATAGAAAATGAATTCAGTAAATACACAAAAATAAAAAGTGGCATAAGACAATAATGTGTTTTCTTACCGGATTTATTCAAACTATACTGAGAGAATTAGAAGTCCTAACTAGAATCATTACTGGTGGCCATAATCTTAACATAAAAATATTTTCATGTCAACTCCTCTGACAAGCTTTTTTTCCTCTGATCTCCCAATTACATGAATATAAGTATGCTATTAAAGTGCATCTAGGTCCCACCCTTTTACTGTTGAATACTTCTACTCCAGCATTTTCTTTTCTCACACTTCCCTCCTGTGGAACTCCCTTCTGTTTACTTTCTTCCATAATAAATACAATGCTCAAAAATTTAAATGCAATGTCAGTCGTCATTATTTACGTTATTTGGACTATTGTCCTCATCTTTGTTGCTATATTTATCACAACGTTTTGGCCGTTGTACACTCCGGCCTTCTTCAGTTGGTTAGAATGTCGAACTGAACCCTTTATTTCACTTGCTGGGGTAGACTGTTCTAGTTCCACATGCCATGTCTAATGGATGTCAGTTATCGGTTATCTCCCGTTAATTTCCCTCTCCAAGTTCTCCACCACCTTAACCAGGTATTGAACTCATACTCTTTGGGTCCTGTCACTGGATCTAACATTAGTTAGATCCAGTGACAAGACATTAACTGATTAAATAAAGGGTTTAGTTTGGCATTCCAACCACCTGAAGAAGGCCGGAGTGTACAACGGCCGAAATGTTGTGATAAATATGGCAACAAAGATGAGGACAATAGTTTGAATAATGTAAATAGTGTACATAATACCTCATCTCAGAAATATAGACAGTCATCATCTATCTTCTTGGATCGTGTTCAGCTATTATCCTTTTTGCAATCCACCCTATACCCTGTCTTTTCTCTCACCTCCACTCTCTGTAATCCCCTGTATACTAGTGACACTCCCATCTTGTCTAGGGTGAATGATTGAAAAAATAAATAAATAAAATATGCAGATGACACAGTGTTGATAATAGACACAGGAAAAACTACAGAAACCCTTAGAAAAAGTTGTAAAGAATAGTAAGAAGAAAGGACTAAACATCACTTGTAAGAGGATAGAATGCATGATTGTCAGTAGATGAAACAACCCAAAGTGTAAACTATGAATCAAACAAGTACAACAATTTGAATATCTAGAAAGTGTTTTAACAAAATCCAAAGGTACATTGGAATAGCAAAAGATATCTTCCAAAAGTTAAGCAAAGTATTAAGAAACAGGAAAATTTTGTTAGAAACAAAGCAAAGAGTACTGAACTGTTATATATCATCATTCCTTCTATATGACAGTGAATGTTGGAAAAGCTCACAGAGGAAGAAGCAACTTGTATTAACAGAAATTATGTTCTCCAGAAGGACACTGAGAATTGCATGAACAGAACATGCGAGTAATGCGGAAGTTTTAGATAAATTAGAATCAAAAAGAAAAATTATACAAAGAATCAGAGGGTGACGATTGAAATTTCTAGGGAACTTAATGAGGAAAGAGGGCTTGGAGAATCTGGCACTCACATATTGCAAATAATAGGGACAGAGAAAAGTATTGCATAACCTATCTAATGTGCTTGCATAATTGGCAAGAACAAAGATTAGGAGAGATAGCAAAAAAAAAAAAAAAAAAAAAAAAAAAAAAAACTTTACTAAGAGCCACAAACAGGAAGTTGTGGCGGGCAATGATCGCCAATGTTCTGAAGTGACACGGCATATAGAAAAAGAAGCTCAAAACAAATATAGACACAAATATATTTAGATTATGACTAATAGTTCCTACGACATCATCTACAAGTAACGTTTTTTTGTTTTTTTTTGTATCCTGAAGTTTAGTCTCTTATAATAGTTATCTTGTTTTTTGTTTTGTTTAGCATTTAACATTGACTTTTCATAAAACAGCTTTCTTGTTTGGTATCATGTGAAGTTCATTATTTCTCATGATAAAACTCTGTATCTTTGTGAATATTAACAGATGTCACCCTCAGATGCTGGACCACTTTCTTTGAAATACCAGTAACCAAGAATTTTTAAGCTTTTATAGGCTGATTTAGCATCTGCCATCAAAGAATTTTTTTTTTTCTTCCAGAATTGCTGTTGTCTTGGATTACAACAGAGATTTTTCTACTGTGGAGATAACAAAATATCTTCTCAAATTTGCTATCAACTCTTTAACAAAGTAACAAAGTAACAAGTTGGATAATGAGTTATTTTTTACCATATTGGCTTACAAGACCTACCATGCCTCCTGGGTTTTATAAATACCAAAACAGGCACTATTAGAAGTAGAAAAGTTACTTTGACCAATACCAAACCTGTTTTTTGTATACATATAACAGATTTCATTTGCTGGAACAGTGTATGTTGTTTAAGTTTTCTTTAAAAAGAAAAAAAAAAACAAAAAAAACATTCAAATATTTAAATGAAAGAATATATAAACAGAAAAAAAGACTCGAGATTAAACAGTATATTCAATGCACTGGTATTCCACCAAAATCTACAGGATAATAATTCTGATCAGGAAAATAGTGTTTTACTCTAAATTGAATAAAAATTCACTCAAAAAATACATTAAAATGCAATCATCTATGAATTCCTCGTGATTAATATGCAAACATGATTTTTCAGTTTATCACATGTTCTTACTAAGTTGGTAGCAAAACAACGGGAGTTAGGAAAAGTCTTAATATACAGAGCTGAAATTCATAAAATATCATTTAAAAAATGATAGCGTTTGAAGTAAAAAAAGAAATAAAAATATCCAGCATTTGTATAATTAATGGTGGCCATGTTCTGTCTCACTAATGGAGATTTGGTGGAAACAAAATCTATGTTTTAATAACAGTTTCATCAGCAAAATCCGTCAGAGATAGATAGATATGAATGAGATATGAACAGATAGATGACAGATAGATATGAACAAAAATAGATAGGTAGACAGATATGGACAAAGATAGATAGATAGATAGACAGATATGGACAAAGATAGATAGATAGACAGACAGATATGGACATAGATAGATAGACAGACAGATATGGACATAGATAGATAGACAGACAGATATGGACATAGATAGATAGACAGACAGATATGGACATAGATAGATAGATAGACAGATATGGACACAGATAGATAGATAGACAGATATGGACACAGATAGATAGATAGACAGATAGCTTATCTATCTATTGATCCTGACCTGGCATCTCAGCTTCAGTCACTTTCCCACCACTGTAATATAGCTTGTCTGTACCTTTTCTATAAATATTTCCATTCGTAATTGTTCTTATAAACTTTTCACTATCATACCTAGACTTTATGGATTTAAGTGCAGTACTAGATTGGCAGCAAGGTCTCATCATTTTACAGTTTAAATGGCTGGATGTAACCATAAGTTCTATGCTAACAGTTTCTTCTATCACACTTCTCTCTTGTGGAACTCACTTCATCTCCTTGTTTTCCAGTCAAGTTTGATTTTCAAAAATTTAAATGCAATGTCAGTCATCATCTTTTGTCTTCTTAATTTCTGTTTTACATTACAATCTTATAGTAGCAGCATTATTGCATTTCTTGGAGGAAGTAATGATTAAAAAAAAAAAACCTTTTATTTTTTGCAAAATGTCTATGGCATTCTCAACATTGGATGCTTCAAGTCTTTTTCACATGTTCGGCATTTACTATGATATCAGAGACTTGACTTTACATTAGTCAGGCATTCTGTTTAGTTTTTAATGCTAGTTTTTCTTTAATAGGCAGTGAAAAATTGTTTTAAGAGAAAGACTTTATAAATTTCAACTGAAGGTAGTACTGGCTGCTTAGTCAATGAATGTCAAATGTTTCCTTATAAGGAAACAGCTAACATTACAATTTTATTCAGTTTTTTTTGCATATGTCTTCTAAATGAGGCTTAGTGATTGGTCTGACATGTTTTGCAACAAGATTTAGGACCAAACAGCTTGTGCTTCTTGACACTTCCTTCCTGGTCCAATTTGATAGCTCGACAAAGAGGAACATTTCATAAATGCACTCTTGACATGGGTCAAAGATCAGCAAGATAAAGCCATCAACTTTTTTTTTTCTTTTTTAATCATTTCACTACATGAACGCCACTAGTGCAGAGAGGGTTACAAGGAGTGAAAGTGAAAGAAGACTGAGAATAGGGAGGATTCGGGAAAGGACTAAAGATGAACAGGGCTTCAAAATGACAGAAGATGGTGATTGATGTTGCATTTAAATTTTTGAAGATTGTCGGTGTCAGGGATATATATATATATATATACATATAGGTATATGTGTGTATGTATATATATATATATATATATATATATATATATATATATATATATATGCTATAAAATGACACATAAAATATGTCTTGTCCACAGAAATGATCAGGGAATTTAACTATATATATATATATATATATATATATATATATATGTATATGAAGAAATATAATCTTAAGGTGTGCTATATTTATGGGATAAACCTTCCTTTGGTAGTTCCAAGTAAGCTTTTAAATGCAGAGTTATTGAACTATTCTCAGCCAAATGAAATGTAAGCATTTTTGTTAGCATATATCAACATCCATGCAGTTGGGAAGAAAGCTTCACTGTAATTGAATAAACAAAACAAACAATAAGCCTTTCTATGATCTATCCTGATTTGCAAAACTTGAAATTCACCTTTTGCACACAGCATCATTAACATTGCTTCCCTGTCCACTGCATTCTTTTTCAAGTCTTCTCAATTGCAGTAACCTTATTGTTAATTTCACTCAAAATTGTTTTTCGTTGCCATAGAAGGATATGACAACACAACTATGAAATTGCAGTAACCTTATTGTTAATTTCACTCAAAGTTGTTTTATGTTGCCATAGGATATAACAAAACAACTATGAAATTCAAACAAACTCAAATTCAAGGATCAGTCACCTTCAGTGGCAGAATAAACACTTTGTACAGCAAATGAAATTACATCATTGAGTTATGTGCCACATATGATACATGCTTAAGCAATCATGTATCTTTTGATACATGACTGACAAGGCAGATTTTTTCCCCATAGTAGGTTGCCATTTCTTTCTACAGTAGACCAGTTGCCATCCAGGGCTATAGAACCTGGTCTGCCCTGCTATTTACCCATATCTGGGAGAGAGAAGAAGAGAATTCATACCTTTTCCAAGAGTATTAGCACATAAGTGGATGTAATGGATTTGAATGGAATTCAAACTTGGCTCTCCGATTCCTCAGTCTGAGTCGCTATCCATTACTCCAGCATGCTTCCTCATGAAGTCACATAGATAGTGATAAAGTGTAAGAACCATGTTGCAAGTCTGAATTTTTAAAACGGGTCAGGAAATTGATTTTACTGATTAAAGAGAAATGCTGAATAATTTAAAGCTGCCAAAAGTAAAACAATGTAGAAAATTGGTAAAATTGTTCAGTGGGTACCACTATGGAATTTAAAAGGTTGTAAGGTAGGTTAGGTGGGTGAGTTTTCACTTGTTGCAATTAAAGAATCATTGAAACACTTTAGTTTTAATCATGCACTCTTTCTCATTTTTTATATATAAACTGTAGTGAAACAAAGTTCTTAATATCCATTATCAGTATGTCCGTTTTCCTTTTGGTCTAGAGTTAGGGCAAGTAGTTAGTTTTAATAGTTGATCTCAAGTCAGCCTTGCACAGACTTTAGAAGGGAGTGGAAACCCAATCCTAAACAGGAAACAAGGGATGAACATCTACTCCTATTCAAAAATCAAACCTATGTTTCATTTCTGACTCCAAGACAGAATAAACACTTCTGGAGTAACCCTGAATCTACCATAAAAATTCAATGGAATTAGCAAATACTAAATCCTTCAAATACCTCAGTGATTCAAACAGTTATAATAAATTTAGTAGAGGAGATAAGAAAATTAAACATAGAATAGTCTACACCAAAAGTAGTTTTGCCCAACACTGCAAACTGCAACCTAACCGAAACATCAACTCAAAAACTCTAGTCATGTCCTTAAATAGCCTCATCAGATCGAGACATTCATATGGATGTCCTGCATGGCTCTAATGAACTTCAGAAATATCTAAACTGTCAGCTGTATACAACCGCTTTCTGAGATCAATGATTATAAATGAAGTGACGTTTGAACATATTGTCAAAGATCATCTTTCTTTGAACATTGTGGACTGGGGCTACAGAATCACAAACAACTAGGCGAAGTAAGAGAAATCATATTATTTGAGGAGTACCAACAACAGCAACAACTAAAATGGATATCATATGTAACTCAAAGAGAAAATGATGATATAATCAAGATGTTGACATTCTCCACTGCTTCAAACAAAAGGTTAGAATGGAAACACTTATCAATAATGGTAAGAACAAAAACAGCCACTTAACTAAAAAATTGTTTTAAGAGAAAGATTTTATAAATTTCAAATGAAAGCAGTACTGGAGTCCATGAATGCCAAATGTTTATTGTAAGGAAATGGCTAACATTACTATTACCAAAAGCGCTGATGACCCTCAGTTTCAAACCTGTGGGAGCTTTGAATTGGATAATGTTATATGAAGCAATTTTCTAAATAACCTGAAGCTATGAGACAAACGGAACAGCTAACAGTGATCATGATCGTGTTGGGAGATTTTATGACATATCAATCCTACACTGGGTCATTCAATATCAAAATCAGTCTAAACATTTGCTTCATGGATAGGTAATTATTGGGTATTTATATTTCAGTCTTTTGGTAAAAAAAAAAAAAAAAAAAAAAAAAAAAAATGGTTACTTATATTCAAGTGCATGAACACTTACTTGAAAGCTGAACACTTTTAGGTGGAGTCTTTAAAAAACATAAATCTTGCTTTATGTATGTAAGTATATTATAATTCTAGTTTATCTATGTTAGATTTAGATCAATGATTCCTCACATGGGGGGCATGCCTCATCAGTGGGACATAATAATATTTTGGTGGGTCATGCACAAGATGTGCACTCTTTGGCTTACTCTACCAAAAGAATAAGGGGGCAATTCAAGCATGAGTTATTAACAGTGAATTGTTTTCTAGTGAGCTCAAATTTCATTTTGCATTATTATTTCTTGATTAAAATGATCAAAAGTATATGGCAGAATAAGCTTTCTTTCAAATATTTTATATGGAACCGTCATTTACATCATTTGGCTGAGCGGTCAAGGCACGTCAGCATAAATGACGCTAACGTATAGGATGCAGGTTCGAATCCTGTCCGAATATTTTCTATGAAAATTTCTCGGACATTCAGGCCAGTAAATGTTATTTGATACTGTTTATTATAAACAGAGCATTTACTTAAATACTTGTATCTATAAAAAGAACGTTAAACATAAAAATGTCTTATATATATATATATATATATAGATATTTCTGACTTTCAGTTCTCTATTATATGTTATGAAACTATATATATTTAACTGTCTTTTTGTTTTTTTAATTTTTCTCTTTCATGGACACCAATGTCTTTGGAGTCTTGTTTGGATGCCAAACTTCTTAAGCTTCCTTCATGTGAATTGCAGTAAAATTTTGAATATGTAAGAATTAAATATTACAGGAATTAGGTGGGGGGGGGCAGAATTTTAGAAATACCAAAGTGAGGCATGGCCCAAAATCAGTTAGGAACCACTGATTTAGATGATAATTTATATTCATAATTATTTCTATCTATAACACATTAATGCTCACCAGCAAAATATGGGATCGGGGGCATTAATGAGTTAAGATATATTAAATAAATTAAAAATTAGTTTATATACTCACATATCATGCTATTTTTGAAGACCTAAGTTTGAAGCTAATTTTAAGAGGGTTGCATCATACATGAGATATACAATTAGCATATGTACTGCCCGACCTGGTTACACTGTTGACCAAATTATATATCAATTTACTGTAGCTAAATTAACTTAAAAAAATTAAATCTTCAAAGGTTGCATGATACGCTAGTGTATATAGTACTTATGTTATGAAAAATATTACCTATTTAAATTGCCAATTAACTTTTTCCAGCAACAAGAGATTGGTGGGGAGGTGGTGGTACCAAAATCCAAAATGTTAAAAGTTTTAATATCATGGTAATCTTACTTATTATAAAACGCAGATTGTGTGTGTGTACGTTTATATATTGGATCAGATTTCCTATATTTTTCAACCGATTTCAACAAAACTTCACAGGACTACGTAAAATTACCTTGCAATGGTTCTGACAGTGCCAAAAATTGGAAAAAAAACAATTGTTTTTGCACGAAATCAATTTGAAAACATGATTTAGAGGCATTAATGAAAGAGGGACAATTCATATCGAGTTACACTTATTAAAAAGCCCAGGTTGGTTGTGTGTGTGTGTTTTCGTTTATATATGGGATCAGATTTCCTACATTTTTCAACTGATTTCAACAAAACTTCACTTTTTTTTGGCAGGTAGTGTTTCTTATTGTCTTGCACACTTTTTTTCATTATTTTTACATTCAGAATGCTTTCAAAATTCCATTTACAAGACAATTGTTTATAATAAAATTCTATTCAATCGGTAGACTCATAACGATTGAAAACAATGTTTTTGTTTGAGTTTGGGTTTGACCAATTTGTTAAAAAAAAAAAAAAAAAAACTAATTAAGACATGCGTGTCCGTCAACCTTAAACAATAATCTTTGTCAATTTTATTTTTCAGTCTTTATGATGGTCGATACTTGATCTATCTCTTACTGTTACATTCCCGGGCAACGCCGGGCTCTACTGCTAGTATAGGTTAAAAATTTGGAAATTTCAATGTAAACAATCAAATAAAAAAGGCAAGCTTTGTTTCCTTGTGGAAGTAAGTAGGCAAACCTGGATGGAAGGAAAGGCGACACCCTAATAAGCATTTACTGAGGAAAGCACAATAATATATTTGTAGCATTTTCAAGAACTGTCC
Organism: Acanthosepion lycidas; assembly: GCA_963932145.1. Classification (NCBI taxonomy): domain Eukaryota; kingdom Metazoa; phylum Mollusca; class Cephalopoda; order Sepiida; family Sepiidae; genus Acanthosepion; species Acanthosepion lycidas. Next base: position 120,818,821 of record OZ010572.1, read on the forward strand.
AGACCACTACAATATCTACACCTGGATTTGCATTACTGAAAAACAGCCAAAAAGTAGTAACATTTTTACTCCCTATAATAGGGAATCAAAATGAGACCCTAATCTAGGATGCAATTTTCATTTTTAATTTCTGTCAAGATTTGTTACCTGCTTTAGTACTCAGGTACTGACTGATGTTTCAGAACCAAACAGACACCACCCATGAGCCATAGGTTCAATACCTTACTTGGTATGCCCCACCACTTGAATATAATCTTATTTGCTTAAAGGATTTTCTCAAGTGACCCCAGCTATATCGATTCATGCTTATAACATAAGGCTGAGTGGATATGAAGATACAAAAATTAAAAACACAGTTGGTGTTTCACTAAAATAGTTCCCCAAATATTTTAGTCCATGTGTACAAAAATACTAAATTTCCAAACAGGGCGGTTGTGCTAATGAAATCCTCTTACCTTCAAGAAGGCTGACGGTGTACATCTGCTGATGCCATTGGATCCATGATATGAAAAATAAACTGGGACAGAGTTATTACATCATTTATAACAGAAAACAGCTGATAGAATATCCTGAATGTTTTACCTCTGAGATTCATAGGAATAAACTGGATGTGCTGCCTATGGATTAGAGTACCTGTCTTTGAACATATATAAAGTCAGTGGCAGGCAGAAAGCCGATTAAAGAATGGATTTGTTGCTATTTTCCTTATTTCTTGAACCATTGTTACCCTATGGGTGATCTGTGGCTAAGATCTAGCACCTTTTTGTGCCCTTGCCTGGGTTATGGCTTTATATATGTGTGGGTGTGTGTGTGTCTTATTGGGCACCTTGAGATGCGGTAATGGTGTGAAAGCTTGTCTCACTAGAACAATTACGACTATGTAGTTAGTTCGATCTTTACTGAGTGCCCCCTACTTTCGGCCTTGTGCCACATCTCAGCTATGCTTGAAAAGTCAATATATATATATACACACATGTCTGATTGAATAAATTGCAAACATTATGCGTGATTATTTTTATCATAATCCTTTCATAGTCACAAATATTTTTCTGTATATTACAATTGAAATATCGCTTTATTCAATTGTAATATATGGAAAAATATTTGTGAATATGAAAGGATTATGATAAAAATAAGCCAACAATGTTTGTAATTTATTCAATCAGACATGCCTAAAAAAGAATTTGCTGCTTAAATACTCAAATATATATATATATATATATATCTCAGTTTGTAAACAGTGACTATTACTGCTCATAATGCAAGACTTTTTAGTAAAGCAAATCAAGTTCTCTCAGTCACTGTGCGTTTATCTAAAAATAAATACGTCTAAATTCAACTTCATCCCTTCTGTACGCCACTAGCTTAGGGTTAAAATCTTCGACTGACGCCAATTCAGCCGGTTTTCAATCCTAGCCAGAGGCAACCGGATGTTTAGCCAGACTGATGAGCTGTGATACAGTGAAACAGCCTGTCTGTGGATGACAAATATATATATATATATATATATATATATATATATATATACATATACACATACATACATACATACATACATACATATATATATATAAAATGGACACATGGCGAGAAATTCTTTTTTCATTTATTAGATGATTAGCATGAATGGAAATGAGATAAAAAGGTAGTAAAATTGATTTCATGTGCGTGTTTTTGCATTCATGTATATATCTCAGTGAAAGGAAACAAAGATCGTTGCTTACCCCTTCAACCCAAGCGTGTCACCATCTTCCTTACCAGATCGAAACCATTACAACATCTGCTTCCATTTTTTTATGGAAGAGTGTAGAGGGCTGGTGAACTGGAACTTATCCGTGATTGGACTATAAATTGCCAAGAGGAGTCATAGGGTGCAATTAAAAATTGCTGCTGATGGATGACACACAAGTCGATACCCAATCAGTATTGGTTGGGTCACCATGGAGAGGCAGTATGATATTGAAAGACCTGAAACCCCTAATGAACCTCAACTAAAAATATCAGTGATGATGTGTGCCAAAGCATCAAGCAGATATGTTTTATGCATGCAACCAAAATTTGATTCACACTGAAGGGCCTAAATGAGCCATGTTAGGAAGCTGTAGTTGAAATTCTTTTCCAACATTCTAAATGACTGCAACTTAATTTCAAGACTGAAGAATAGCTAAAAATGTTAATATGAAAAAGAATAAGGAGTGCCAGAGAAAAGCAATAATAACAACAAAAATTGCAATACGAGATCTGGTAAAAAAACATGCAATGACAACAGCAAAAAATTGCAATATGAGCACTGGTAAAAAATGATTGCTGAGACATTATGTTTATAATACCCAGAAATTCATACATCCTATATAAAAATCCTATATATCTTTATTAAATGGCACAGTGGATAAAGGCGTTGGTTAGATCCAGTGACAGGACCCAAAGAGTGTGAGTTCAATACCCGGTTAAGGCAGTGGTGAACTTTCGGAGGGAAATCAACAGGAGATAACTCTAACTGACATCCATTAGACATGGCACGTGGAACTAGAACAGTCTACCCCAGTGAGCGAAATAAAGGGTTCAGTTCAACATTCCAACCACCTGAAGAAGGCCAGAGCGTACAACGGCTGAAGCATCTTATAAGCATAAACAATGGAAAAAGATGTATATTTGCTATGTTTGTATTTCATAATGTTATACTAATATGTAAATATTACATGCATTATTATTGGATACAATTAAGTAAAACATCAGTTTTATCAAAATCATGTTAATTTTAAAAACAGCTGTACTTTTTGATTGGTCAACAGTGTAGCCAGGACCATATGCTAATTTTATATATCATGTATGATGCTACCCCCTTAAAATTAGCTTCAAAATTAGGTCTACAAAAATCATATGATATGCAAGTATATACACTAGTTTATGATTGTTTTCAATTAACTTCTTTTGTTATAAACGACTTGTTATTAAATCTTATAAAAACAGTTATCATTTTATCGTTTAGTTATATTTTGGATCAATGTCTCTTATTATAGATATTTATGAAGTTGATCTTAGTACGATATAATGTCACAATGTGAGACACCTAGTGAGGATTGAACTCATTATAGCAGTAATCATTAGAAAATAGTTTATCAACTATTATTAGGTGGTTGATAATTATTTTTATAAGACATTAATCTGGATAGAATACCCAGTAGTAGCAGTAGTCACCGAGTCTAACATGCTAACATTGTTCCACTGCGATAGGCACGGTGTCATAAAATAAAAAATTGTCAAGGGTTGGGGTCTAAATCAGATGTTAAAAGTTTGGAAGATCCTGTTTCTATATATATATATATATATATATATATATATAATTTGGTCTTCTCATAAAATGAATATTGTTTTTAGGTATATTATCCTTCATTCCCACATATGTGTTTTTATTTTCTGGAAGGAGACCTATGGCCTTTTCTTCCACATATAAGATTTATAGGAGTGGCGGCATCAGTTATTGTCTTAACTATGGGCAAATAGTGATCCCCCACAAGCAAAAACACTATGAAATTATAAAAATAAATATTTACTGTAAAAATACCAGCAATACATTTTTATACAAATAATGATCAGCCATACATTTTTAAAACAAAAAAATGACCAGCCATACATTTTATCTGTAGTTGAAGGCATTGTGTTCAAAATATATTTATTTGAAGCTATAAAATTGCGTCTAAGTTATTTAGATTTCAGCATTAAATAACCCATAGAGATTGATATACTGCTAACCAAAATCAACCAAACATAAGACTTATATAGAGACTTTAGATGCTTATTATATCCCCACAAAATAAATTTATATTACTGTAACTCTCTAGAAATAAAAATAGGTCAAGCTATATTCTTTATTAATTAAACAGGTTCATCTACGTTGCAGTCAGTCTAATTGGAGCATAATTTAACAAAATTACAAGGAGTGTACTAATTTCAAATGTTGAAAGTACTTATATTTGAGACTGAATGAACTACAAATATAAATAATTTCAACTTTTGAAATAAGGTTTCTTCAAACCCCAAATTGATTAGGTAAGGTTGAAAAAAAATGTAAAAATGTAAATTGACAGGAAGACATGATATTATTGGATTACTGCCCCTCCCTACAATGATAATCACAGGCGATGTGATATTTGAAAAGCTCTTCCTTTTTCCTCCAGTTTGATTGTTGTTGCAAAGCTTAGAACTTCTTCATGTTGAAACACCAGTTTCTATGCAATCACTGAAGTTAAGCAATAACAATTCTGTTTCGTACCTAGATGGGTGACCACTTGGGAATACCAGATACTATAAGATACTTGGAAGTTGTTTAATGGATAATGGCTCAGAGTTGTTAATCAGAAACCTGAGTTCCAGTTTGTTATATTCGCTTATGCACAAATACACTTTGGAAAGGTCTGAATTCACTTCTCCCCTCCCAGCTAAGGGTTAATTAGTAAGACTTGTATCACAAAAAACATTATTATCTATAAAAAAAAAAAAATAAATAAATAAAAAAAATTAAATAAAATTATGTACAAAATATTTAGATTTCAGTATTAAATAGCCAAAGATGTTGATACATGACTAAACAACTAAATTTTGCTGCGGGAATGAAAAGCATTTTCATTTTCTGCTTCCCATTATGTCTGTCCTGCAAACAATATTTGTCAAACTACTGTGAGTACAGATAAAACAAATGAATACAAAAGATGCAATTCAAACAAACAATAATTAATAAATGTATTAACAGGACATGTTACAAAAGGATAAAGAAAGAAACAAAGTTGAAGTTATGAACAGTTCAATACAATCTTCAGTTTGTGTCTCTGAAGTACTTACATGCCTTGTCTATTGGAGTGAAAGGAAACAGATGTTGCCACTCCCAAAGTCAAAGGGAAAAAAGAGAGAGCCTTTCAAATATTGTCCTACTTGTGATTATCATCAGGGGTCAGTAATTTAACAATATCAGTGCAAAATTTTGTTTAAAAAACAAAAAACTATTTTATTTTCCCTAAAATGAAAATAAATATTAAATTTAAATATATGATATTAATCATCTGTTAGATATTAGCAATGAAATTCAAATAGTGAAAATGCCTTCCAAAAGCTAAAAAAAAGTATTATGAAACACAAAAATTTAAATTAAGCAAGGAAGAGAGTGCTAAACTGTTAATATCAATCCTCCTCTATGGCAGTGAATACTGAATAATCACTTCAGATATGAGGCAACAAAAATATGCTTCTACAGTAGGATGCTGAGAATACCAGACTGAAAATGTAAGCAACGACAAAGTTTCAGAGAAAATTGAAAACAAAAAGGAAACTTCTACTTAGAATCAGAAGAGTTTAAATTTCTATGGCACAAAACAAGAAAAGAGGACTTGATGAATTTGACTCACACGATATTTTGAAAGCAAGTGGGTGAGAGGTAAGCAAATAATGAATAACCTACTGAACGAGTTTGTGCAATTGGATGGCAGAACAGGGATTAGAAGAGACAGCAAAAAGACAAATCTTACTAAAAGCCATAACGGATAAGAAGTTGTGGAGAGCCATAATTGCTAATGTTCTGAAGGAACACATAGAAGTAAATGAATTATTAGATCATATGGTAAAATTCGACAATAAGCACGTGTATGAAAAAGAGAGACGTTATCAGAGGACATCATTACATGCAACAGTTTCATTATGGAAAATTTTATTTATGACAAAGGTTAACTCAGAGGTTCCCAACCTTTTTTACATCATGGCCCATTTTCACATGGAAAAATTTTCCACCAGCTACTTGTATAGTAGATATTCAAAAGCATAACAAAATTGTTTGGTAAAAGTTTATTCTTTCTTTCTTTCTTTCTTTCTATGTGCCATGTCCTTTCAGGACGTAGCCGATCATGGCTCTCCACCCCCTCCTATCCCTTGCAGCTCTCAACAAGTTCCTTCCCTCTGCTTCTTCCCCCAGACCACGTTCTGTCATCCACCTGCTCAAGCTCGTCGGGTATATCAAGCACTGCTTTCCCTTGTCTCTCTTTATCTCTATTCGACCTGTGAGTATCAGATTCTCCAGGCTCTACTTCCTCATTATGTGTACCAGAAACTTCAGCTGCCTCTTTCTGATGTTAAGTATAAGCCTTTTAGTCAGTTACGTGCCATGAGTGATACACACTGAGGTGATCATGCATCTTTAGATATTTGACAGACAAGGCAGATTTTTTTCCCCGCAGTAGGTTGCTATTTCTTTCTGTGGTAGACCAGTTGCCATCGAAAGCCATAGAACCCAGTCTGTTCTGCTATTTACCCATAGCTGGGGTTGGGGGGGGGGAGAAGAAGAGGATTCATACCTTTCCCAAGGGTATTAGCACAAAAGTGAATGTAATGGTTTCGAGTGGAATTCGAACTTGGCTCTTCGATTCCTTAATCCGAGCCGCTATCCATTATTCCTCCCTACCTCCTTGCCTTTACTGCTTCATAAAACTGACTTTACGATGTATTAGGTTGGTGCAAAAATAATGTCGTTTTCTCACATAGTTACATATGTGAGGAAACGACATTATTTTTGCACCAACCTAATATTAAAAAAAATACCAAAGGGAGATAACAAATAATGCAACTTATACCATGGCTGCTGCTGCTGCTACTGTGCAAACTTGACCATTGAAGTTCGCAAGGATATTTATGTTATTAGGTTGGTGCAAAAATGACATAATACTGTCGTTTTTTGACGTATTTTTTAACGTCAAAAAACAACATTATTACGTCATTATTTTTGCATCAACCTAATATCTAGGAATGTGATCCAATTATTCCTATTTACCTCCAGTTTTTCTTTTGTTTTGTTTTTCATCCAGATTCTTTAGATATCTCCTTTAAATATTTTTTTTTTTCAGCTAGCATATGTTGAAGTTTCTTTTTAATACTCAAAATCCTATAATCACTCACTGAAATTTGCAATCACTACCATTTTCTCTTCAGTTGCTCATCACCCATCCAACAGTTGAAACTGCCCACCAGTGGGTGATATCTCTCAGATTGGGAAACCCTGGCCTAGAGTCTTTTGAGTGGGTGATTTTCTTTCTCCTTACTGACTCACACTTACTGTAAAGTGCAAATGTGTGATGAAAAACTCGGTGATTGATTTGCAGAGTCTAAAACCTTCATGCGTCATTTTTCATCACCCTTCCACTTGTCCATGTAATAAAACAGTTCCCGTTACATTAACAGCTTTCACGGTATTTATTTTTTTGACAATGTTTAAACTTTGTGTCTACAAAAGAAATGATGTTTCAAAAAGAATGGTTCTTCCCTTAACCCAACTATTATTGTATATACTTTTGACTCCCTTGCCAATGTTTTTTTTAAAAGCAATGATTAGAATTTTAATAAAATCTGAATATATGAAAGTGGATTTATACATCTTTATTCCTGAGAATTAACAAAAATATTAAACACTTTATCTATTAGATTTCATATTTACAAGATAATAAAAATATGTGAACCAACTATAATGAAATATTTATTATTTACCATTTTATAAAGAAATTGTAGAGGACTGTGGATTTTACATGTAGTTGAATTAGGAGCATGTGTGTTTCTTTCCTGCTAGAAGAAGGTTCAACTGCAAGAACATGTTGGACTCAAGTTGAATCCAACTGAAGATGTAAAGAAAACAAACAAGACTGATATATATGTCAACAAATATATGTATTAAACTACAAATTTACAAGTGACAAAGACATCAACATTTGTGTTTGTGTGTGAACGTAAAGTGTTTGTATTTTGGTGAAAGTTTGTACATACGTGTATGTGTGTTTCATGGCGTTTTTCCACAAGTGGGCAAAAACGCAGATCTCTGCAAGAGATCACATTTTTAAATATGTTTGCTGAAATGCAAAGTAGAAGAGAGAACGAGGCAAGAAGTCACCCAGTATTTATAGTGTAGGGAGAGCGTCCCCTAGTGACAATTAGGGAAGTAAGGAGGAGTTAACTACAACAAAATAAATATGAAAAAAAAATTTTGGTATACTTGGACCTTCATGTCCACCAAAAAAAAAAAAAAAAAAAAAATTAAACTTAGAAGTGTCGAAAGGGCTTCATTCCTCATTAATGTTTATTGTTTTAAAAAGTGATTAATATTTTAATAGAACCTAAACATATGAAAGTGAATTTATACATTTTCTTTGTGAGAATTGACAACAAAAATAATAAACACTATTTATTATATTGTTTATTGGAATGGTTGGCAAAACATTGGCGAACTGCCAATTGATTCCAACTTTATAAAATGATAAATAATAAAGATCTCCTTATAGTTGGTTCACATATTTTAATAATTTAGTAAATGGTAAATAAATTTATGAATAAAAAATTATTTTCATATTTATTTCTTTTATAAATTGGAAAATGTTAAATATTGAATTGCATTAGTTTTAATTACATATAGTTTTTAGAATGTCATAAATATAGAATTAGTCTTGTAAATAAACAATCTAATAAATAGGGTTTAATATTTTTGTTGTAAATTACCAAGAACCAAAAAAATGTATAAATTCACTTTCATCATATGTTTAGGTTTTATTACGATTCTAATGATTGTTTTATATAACAATAGAAATTGCCAAGGAGTGAAGGTAGTTAAAATAATAGTGGTGTCAAGGGAAAAACCGTCCTTTTGACATTCTGTTTTCTTTGCAGGCACAAAGGTCCAAGTTTGACAAAATTTTTTATTCATAAATTTATAAAAATGTCTGAACAAGAAAATTTAAATAAATGCATGACGACAAATAATTGCAATTATAAATTTTGCGAAAATGCATTTTCTGAAAAATTCTATCATTTGCGTTTGCCATAAATTTACTGAAATAGGTCGAGTTTAAGACTGAGAGCATCTCTTCTGCGGAACTTAACATTCTTGTTTATGTTTATCATATGTTCATTCAAATGTTCTTGTTCTCTAAAATGGTAAATAATTGTTATATTCTGTGCTAAAGGAATAAATAGTTAACACCAGGTAGATAATATAAGTAAGGTTTATTGTATACAACCAGTACAATATGAAATACGGTACAGTTATACACACAGGTCAATCTAGTAGTGAGTGCCACTAATTGGAAGGTTGGACGTGCTTGCGTCTTCTCTCTCTCACTCTTCCCCAAGTGTCTTGTAGAGAGTTGACTTTATAGGTACTTACTACCTATAGTGTAATCATTTATGGGGGTGCCGGGTTATTCCATTACATCAATAATAAATATTGAATTGTAGTGGGTTTACAAATTTTGATAGATTTGTAATTTTTATAATTATTTGAATAAAAAGAATTCTTTTCAGATTTATTTCTTTATAAAATAGTAAATAAAAAATTTGTATAAAAGGTAAATAATAAATATTGCATTGTACTTGGTTCATATATTTTTAAAATCTTGTAAATAAACATTGCCAAGGGAGCCAATTAAGTGTATACAATAATAGTGGTGTCAAGGGAATAACCATCCTTTTGACACACTGTTTTTTTTTGCAGGTACAAAGTTTTAAACATTGCCAATTTCTTTTTCTGTTTGTATTTTAATTTTTCATTTGCAGTTATGGCTTCATCTTTTTTTAACATATGGTATAATTTTGTTGAAATATAGAATCCAATATTTCACCAAGAGATGCCTTTTTTTAACAATATGTAAAAAAAAAAAAAAAAAAAAAAAAATGAATTGTTTAAGTGAAACTATCAGATAGAACAAGTAATTCAATGCTAATCTAAATATAAAAAAAGTCTTTAATGAGCAGAAACCCTTTTCAAAAACATATCTTGTGCCTGATTAAATTTTAAGAATAGGATCGGGTCGAGAATCTCTTCACAGAAGTTTGTTTATCAGATTCATCAAGCACGACCTTATACTTTGGGGCATGTTGGTAAAAGCCAGCATTTTATTATATTTGCTCTGTGAATATTTTACCAAAAAAAAAAAAACAAAAAAAAAACAAAACCTTCATTTACATTTTATTTATCTAAGGAAACAAACAGGAAATTAGCTGACAACAGAAAGAAACACGTGTAAAAAAGTTATTTTAGTTGAATCATGATTTGGAGTACAAACAAGATTGCAGATAACATCCTAAAACAGGGTGTCCCAAACAATGTAGTCACTCTTTAAATGACAATTAAATGCAATGATTTCTGTTTTGAATTACAAACAAGATGGTTAACTTAGAAATAAAATTAAGGAATATTAATGTTTATTGACTTACAAAGAAGATTAACAGATATTTATTAATAAATTATTTTAATGCATGCTTAAGTATTCAAACCGATGATGAAAACCCTTAAAAAAATAGTGAATACATTTTTGAGGGACATCGTGTATATATATATATATATATATATATATATATCCAGATGAGAAAAAGAACAGATGGAGTAAAATTCCACTGTTTGCAGCAATTTTTAATCGCCAGTTACTTACCATCACCTGAAGAAGTACAATCAAAGTATTGAAACATGAACACACACATATATATATATATATGGAAAGAGAGAGAGGCAGGATGCACTTTGATATGGTGCAATGGTTTAGCAAGCTTGTCTTGCTAACTAGATCAGTTACGACCGAGTAATTGGTAGTGACTTCATTCCTCATTGGGTGCTCCATACTAAGCGGCCTTGTGCCACATGTAAGCTGTATTTAGTAAATTGGCAAATACAAGAGAAGGGCATGTTGATAAGTTGGTAACCAGACGAAGATTCTTTTTATTTATTTAAGTTAACAAATTTTAAATCTGCTGTTTGATATCTTGGTCAGATTTTATCTGAAGAAGTAAATGGGTTGGGCTGAGAACTTTTCGGCATCAACAGAGATTATCATTAACAGACTGTGATATCTACATAAATAAAACAAATTTACACTTACACTCAGTCTGTTCATAATTACATCTACACTACAGTTTTATTGAGTGATCACAGATACTACACTCTGGTCCAAGGCTGAGCGTCGGCGAGTGACAATGATTCAAGTCCAGTTTTCAAAGTCAAACCGCACATAAATTCTATCATTGATTATTGATGGGTAGTATGCTAATTTCATTATGCAATAGCATACCATATAGCTGGTTACATAAAATAAAAATTCAACTAAATTTTTAACTTTAAGTCATTGAAGTACTTTTTTTTAATGCAAGTAAGTCTTTAAAAAAATGTAAGTAGTTTATTCATAGTTTTAAAATTTTTTGAGGTTTTAAAAATTTTGAAGTTTAAAAATAAAATTCAACACCATATGGAGTTTCTTAGTTTTTAAACATTTCTTTTTTCAAAAGATTCAGTAGCAAGTGTGTCATAAAATATCTGCTTTCTGGACACCTTGTTGGGAGGTAATGTTCAGCTAGCTTATCTAATTCACCATTAGCGAGTTTGTTTCTCACTAAGTGTCCTATACATGTAACTTTGTGCTAAAACTCAACTTCCCTTAGCAAATAATTATAAAAGTTGGGTGTTGGGTTTATATAGCAAACTGATCATTATCACTGTTTTAATACTTAGAAAATTAAAATTCATGATCTGGAGAACTTGATGAACAAACAATTTCTTGGAGAGGTGCGTTATTATAGAAAAAAAAGATCAAAAGCTGTAAGAGATAAAAGTTCAAGAAAATACTATTTTTGTCAATGTCTTCTTTGCTAAACAAATTATCGTACTTTTTAAAATCAATAATTCGTTTAACTTAAAATTGTCAAAAACATTTTTTTTACTGACAAGCACCTCAGTGTCGAGTAAAAATGGTTCAATCTGTTTATGCGAAACGGATTTAAAATAGCTGAATAAAAATACATAGGATTTAATTTCTAAATTCACATTCTGACAATTTGGATCTTTTCTGTTAATTTACCCCAAAATAAAAAGAATTTATATTTACTAAAATTCATACCAAATTTTCCCAGAGCGAGGCCCTTCCATTGCACTCACTGAAAATGTGGGTGACTCTGGTGCGCTATTTCTAAGCACGTGGTCAATGTTCATACTCATCCCGATAAACACATAAAAAAAAAAAAAGAAGATTTTTTTCTTTTTAAATTGTAAAAAAATCCCTGTAAGTACCTTGAATATTATCCACACTTACAAAATGTGAATAACTCCCTTATTTTTGGTAATTTTTCATTCTGAGGGTTGGAACTTAGAAGTTTTAGTGAGGCAAGAAGCAAACTAAACACATTTTGATTTATTTTAAATTCATAACTTCAAAAGAGTGCCAAGAATAATTTTGATTTAAAATTTGTAATTTTTGCAATAAGTAATTTTACATTATTTGGGGTAAATAATTAAAAGAAAAATCAGAAAATTTGTTTCAACTGGCAAAAAAATCCAATTAATTTATCAAAATTCTTTTATTCAATGATATTAGGTTGGTGCAAAAATAATGACGTAATAATGTCGTTTTTTTTTTCACGTTAAAAATACGTCAAAAAACGACATTATTACGTCATTATTTTTGCACCAACCTAATATTACCTTGGTATAACTCAAGGCCACACAAATTTAAAGCATTCTGATCTAGGTGCATGGCACTATAAATACTAGTGAGTTACTAAGACTATGTGTGGTACAAGGATGAAAGTACGGAGCACTCATTGAGGATTGAACTCACTACTGTCTTGTAACTGATCCAGCGAGAAAGGCTTTTTTTTCTTTTTTTTTTTTAATCATCGTTTCACCCCCCCCCACACCTAGGCAAGGCAATAATACCCAAAGGATGCTTGGGTGGGTACAGGGAGTGAAAGAGAATGAGAAAACATTGAAACTTTAGTGAGGAGGATTGAGGAAAGGAAAATAAAGAAACAGGGTTCAAGAAGATAAAAGATGGTGATTGACATTGCATTTTTGACAATTTTATATATTTTTGAAGATTGCAGATGGCAGGGAAGCAAAAAATCCGAAAAGATTCCCACAAACGAGAAGTGCGAGAAAAAGAAACTTAGAAATGAAGTGGCGGGTATATCTAGCTAGTTCAACAGTAAAATAGTGAGACCTAGTTGCCAAGCCAAATTCATGTAGTCGAGGCACTAAGGTAAAAAGCTCATCAGAAAGCCATGAAAATATTTGTAGAAAAGACAGAGGGAAGCCACGTTACGATGGTGAGAAAGTGACTGAAGTTGCGGTGCCAGGCCAGGATCGGTTACATTGGCAATCACTTGTTTGAATTTTGTCAAGAATCTCTAGATATATTTCGAGTAAGAACACCAGACCAAATATGGCAGCAATATTCAATGCACAGACGAATTGTAGATTTACTTACTAACCATTTATGTCGGATGGCGGTAAATATTGTAAAAGTTTCAGGAATAAAAAGTCACAATTTATTTTATAGTAATTTAAAATAAGTTTATTTATTATTTTAATTTTAATACAATGGAATGTAACAGTTATCGACGCAGAAAATAGAATCTTGAAACGAGTTCAAATTCCGGTCTAGTCTACTAATTCGTTGGCTTTCGTACTAATGTCCTTTGAGTAAAGACATGAATCCAGCGATTCTTCCCCTAAAAGAGCAGACTAAGCTCTCTAGCCTTGGGTGTCAGCCAGTCTAGGAGAAGGGCAAAAAAAACAAACAAAAAAAAAAACAAACTAAATTCAAAAGCAGCGGGAAACCACTCCGCTAACTTTCCCCACATAACAGATTTAAAGAAAAGGAAGCTGTGGCTAACTATATTCATTTACGTCCTGGGTGAACATGGACTAAATTATAAAAAAAAATGATTATTTTAAGATGAAAGAATAAGATGTCTTGCGCATCCTCCTGACAGGACAATTTGCGTAAAAAAATATTTTATTTTCATTGAGTCATTTTTATGCAAAGCAAGGTCTGGTAAATAAAATAAAGACATTTATTTATTATTTGCAATATAGATTCAGATGTTTGATTAGATTTTGTTTGAGTAGTGGGCCAGACCGAAAAATTTTCAGCACTCTCTCCTACATACATAATAATGTCATGTCATTATTACATTAAAATTGAGTAGGCGCCTGGCCATGTATAGGGTTTTATGGTGAAGGTTATATATTTTTTCGAGTTTGTTTTTGTTTTGTTTTTTTAAATTGACATTTTTTTTATTACTACATTTTCCCGAGATTGTAAATATAAAATACAAAATTATTTATGGATTAATTAAATTAAATACATATTTCAACAAATCCTATTTGATAGAAAAAAAACCCCCAAAAAACTATATTTTCATATCTCATCAAAGTTAATGTGTTTTTAATTTAAATTGTTAAAAAGCTTTTAAAAAAAGTCCACTTGTAGGTTAAGGTTTATTAAAGGGTTTAAATAATATTACATAGTATTTTGCCACCAAAGCTCGGCTCTTTCTTTATGTAAATAAAAATTTTGTTGAGAAAAAGTAAAGAAAAATACGTAGAATAATAAAAAATGGTAATGATTTATTGTCAATTAATAATAACTTTCCTCTTTCTTTTCCCCACAAAAAAAATTCTCGTCATTTCACACAGATAATAAAAAAAAATAATTTTGAATTAAAATTAATAATCCCAATTTAAAACTGTTTTATTTTGAGCACTTCGACGTGGTCTCATAAGCTAAAGCAGCCTGTCTTGTTAGATTAAAATACATAAGTGAGTCAGTAGTGGGTTCGATTCTGTCTGGATGCTCCTTGTTTTCGGCCTCGTCCCACATCAAAACTATGCATAGTAGATCTTTAAAACATTTTTCTATTCCAATTGAATAATAGTTCAAGAAGCGGTATATAAAGTTTTTAAAAAACTTTATTTCGTAATTAAAAACAGTACAAATTTTTTTTTTTAATGACGAATTTATTTAAAGAATGTTAAAATAAATTTAAAAAAATGTCGCTTTATTAAAACTTTTGAAATTAAAATAAGACTAGAGTGATAGAAAGACTAAAAAGAGAGTGCTGAAAATTTATCTCTGACCTCTTCTCATAATTTTGGTAACCATATAAAAAATCTAATCAAAACACCAAAATTCTTGCTCGGACCGGAAATTTTTCAGCACGGGTTTGTATTTCTTTCATACGAATCATAAAATACTGGATTTGTAATTAAAAAAATACTTCTGAAAGAGACTAAAAAGTATAATTCAAGGAAGTGTAAATGTTTATATTTGCCGCGTAAGTAACATAGCAGTTTTACAATCGTAACCAATTTAACGGAGAAGGAAAAAAATGTAGCAATACTCACAGAAAATGGTTCCCTTCCGATTCCATAGTGTAAACAAGTATTTTTTTTTTTTTTAAGTTGGTTACTTTTTCTTCTTTCCGAAACTTTTTGTTTTTATTAGTAAAGAAGTAAGTAAATAAATGCGAAGATTTTTGTTTCAAATTGATTTTTTTTTTTTTTTTTTTTTTTTGCAGAGGTCACTGGTGGACAATTTCAAAAGACACAACTTTAGGGTGAGAAAAATATTGCGTAACACTCCACGCGCAACCGGTGCCCATAAATCGACATTTCGGTCTTTTGTTTTTCAGCTTATTTGGTATAAAAGCAGACAGACAAACAGCCAGTTTGGCTGACGATTTCTTGCCTAAACTGGTGTGTGTACGACTGCGTTATTGTATTTAAAAGTGTGTATGTGTGTGCCCAGAAGTGTTTTAAATCAACTCTGTCTGGCTGACGGAACTTCAGTCTGATTGCATCTCGCTTTTTCTCTCTCCACAAAAAAAGAAAAAAGAAAGTTTTTACCAACTTTCTACCGCAGAAGCAATGACGTTCGTCGTCGTTGTCATAATTGACTTCTTGTTTCTTACCGATTTAAGTTTAAGTTTTTAGCGTGGAAGCCAACACTTGTTTCATTTGGGGAAAAGGGGTGGGGGTGAACGAAAGAAAAGTAGTGTAAATGTATGATAAAGAAACTAAAAGAAAGAGAGACGGCGGGAAAAATGAGAAACGTATTAAAAAAAACAAGAGACTCAGAAAGAAGATAGGAAAGAAAACATCGTGCGCGTAAAAGAGAAAGATAGAACGGGAGAGGGAAAGAGAGGGCGACAAGAGAGAAAGAGGAAAATTCTCAGAAAAAGTTAAAAAAAAGGGGGGGGGAGTTAAACAAAACAGAATTACAGAAACTGAAGTTTATACGCGTAAAAAAAAGGAGAGAGAGATAATAAATATTGTGGTAGATAGACATGTACAGACTGGCATATAGCGCGCCAGATCAAATGACGGTTCGGTGTAGGACACAGGTTCGATTCCTGTCGGAGGACGCATATCTTTTACGAAATTTCTCGGACATTCATGCCAGTAAAATGTAATTATTAGGTTGGTGCAAAAATAATGACGTAATAATGTCGTTTTTTGATGTTAAAAAATACGTCAAAAAACGACACGTCATTATTTTTGAACCAACCTAATAATACTGTTTATTATAAAAAAGAGCATTTACTTAAATAATTGTATCTATAAAAATAACGTATAAACAGAAAATAAAATTATTGTCGGACTTTTTCAATTTTCATTATATAGTTTCTTAGTATCCTTATTAAAGGAAAAGATACTTCTAAGTTCTAAGAAACGTGTCCGTAATTACCTATTAGAAATAAGTAGACAAAACTTGTCTAAATTATTTAATGAGACAGGTGTTTATATATATATATATATAGAGAGAGAGAGAGAGACTGATATATGCAGATAGATAGATATGAACAGACTGTGTGTGTGTGAGAGAGAGAGAGAGATGTGAAGGATAAAACCAAAATGGAGAAATTTCGAAATTTATAATCAACGTTTCAAGAAGAAACTTGATGACGATTCTCACATTTCTTAAAAGGCTGTACTGAATGAAAAAAGCGTAAAATTTGGATGCAGAGGAATTATGAAAAACAAGGTATTTTAAATAAGTATGCAAGCAAGAAACAACGACAGAAGTTTCCAACTTCACTACTATTGCAGTCGTGAAATTGGAGACTATTATTAAATTTATTGGTTATTATTATGGCTCCATTTGTTTGTTATTGTAATAATAGTAAAAAGTGAAAAAACAAAAAAAACAAACAAAAAAAAAAAAAACGGCACATCGTAGAATAACTGTTCTTTTCTCAGTACATGCCACCCCTCTCCCTTTGAAATAAAGCGAGGAAAAGAAACTTAAGTAAAATTGTCATTCATTCATTCAGTTTGCCATGGTGCAGCATTGGGGCCTGAAGTATTGCCAAGATACCACGAGAAGCAAGCCAGAGTTGACACGCAATGCAACATAATCAAAACTAAACTGTTATTAATTGATTAATTTTCTACAGCTTATCAATCCTTTGCATATTATTTAAATCCAGAAAATATTTTTAGACTGTAAGAATTTTTTGAGATAATAATGATACAAGTTTTACTAATTAACCCATAGCTGCGAGGAGAAAAGGTGGATTCATACCTTTCTATTTATTTGCTCGAGTGGCTTAGAGACCATACCTGTGCTCCACTAATTCCTAATACAACGCTTACCTTAATACTTTTTAGCATTCTGGCAAGATATTGTTATGTAATCAACTTTTCACGTTACATTAGTTTATTTCTATGATCCACTGGAATAGCAATATTCCTTGACAGATTTTCTTAGTTTATGACCAACAATTTTTGTTGTTGTTGACGTATGCCGTATATTTTTGTTGTTGTTGTCATAAGAGTTGTTTTATTGATTAAATCATAATCATTTGCACAGTTCCTGTTAAATCACACCTCCTACCCACTAATGCCTATTTTTCTTTTTTTAATATGCATCTTATAAAACGCCAGAGAGAAACGGAACTCCGAGGAAATATTTAAATGCGTTAAACTACATCATTGTTGATATGAACAAGAATTTTGAGGCGACGTATTGCATTTTAATCCAGCCAAGAGAGCCGACTGTTAGTGAAATACAGTAAAATAATTAAATTGATGATGATAAAAGCTAGGATCATTAAATGATAATAAGCAAGACAGACGATAACGAGGGGAATAATTATAGGTTGTGGGCGGTAGTTTTGAAACGGGAAGACGACATGTAAGCTCGTTAAATAACAAGCGGCATTTCTTTTAATTACTCTACTAGAAAGTAACTTTACAACGTGGGCCATTTTTTGGGAAAGAAGACAAGAGAAAATTGGAAAATTTATGTTGCATCACGTGGGTCATAACAGGGAGTTCTGACTTGAATTAAGTGTATTTACAAATAAGGAGATTATGTGGAAAATGCCTATTTTCGATTTAGCAAGCGTGGCACAAATGATAGAAAGTAAAGATCACCTAGTGAGGACCGAATTCAACGTATCTCCAAGTATAGCTGGCCACTCGTATTCGAGGATACCAGTCTACTAGTCGGCTAGCCAATCCCTATTGCAGACGCTTGCTCAGGCACATTTGGGTTTATTCAACACCCACAGATTTTTATACTGCAACTATGCTGAGCAGACCGTAGTTACAGTTTCTGGGAAAGAGCGTATTATCTAGCGTGATCAACAATTTAAACAAGGCCAGCACGCCGAAGCCCTCTGTCACGATGACTTGTGACTTCGTGCTAACACAACTATCGACGGTCCCAAGAGTTCGATCTACCTAATTTCACTCACAAGGCTTGGATCAACCCGTGGTTTTCAGGCACTTTCTAAAGGTGCTGCACGCTGGGATCGACCTCAATCCATTCCGATAACACCAGGAAGTCTCCTTCTTGACGAATCGACCATGGTGAGAATCGAACCCGAGTCTTATGGTCAGAATGCGGACACTAACTACTCTGCCACGTACTCATACAAGACCGAACAGACAAAGGATTTTGCCTTGATTATTAGTTTAACACATAAACAGAAATAAACTTAGTATTTTTGCGTTCGCGTAAGATTGTAGAAATATCAGTGATGGATCCATTTAATTGGATGTTGTCTCAAGGGGATGTTAAATATAGCTCTCAGCATCCGAGTGTAAATTCCATCAAGCTTAGACTGCAGGCTTTTAGTTAATGTCCAGGCAGTGGCACCATACATTAACACCGCCTCTACAGTGGCTCGAAAGAATCTCCGATTGAGGTTGTCTGGTAGATCAGATTTCCAGATTAGATCTATTTTATTCAAATCGACCCAGAAATCACAATGCCGATTAAAGTAACTCTAAAATGAACTAGCCTGAATAATTCAACAAATAAATTAATTAACCGTGTGATTTTCAACTGAATAATAATCATTTGTGGTAAGGGGCAGTCAGTTATGTGCCTTGCGTGATACACGCTTAGGCGATCATGTATCTTTCGATACATGACTGACGAGGCAGATTTTTTTTTTTACCGAAGTAAATTGCCATTTCTTTCTGCAGTAGATCAGTTGCCATCCAAAGCTATAGATCCCGGTCTGCCCTGCTATTTGCCTATAGCTTGGTGGGCGAGAAGCTAGAGGATTAATACTTTTCCCAAGGTAATTAGCACATAAGTGAATGTAATGGATTCGATTGGAATTCGAACTCGGCTCGCCGATTCCTCTGTTCGAGCCGCTATCCATTACTCCACAAACTCTAAATACAAAAAAATAAAAACGATTTTTCTTTAGAGCACTATCACTTATTTACTTATTTATATATGAGCGAAAATAATTTGCGTTTAAAAATAAATAAATACCCCATCCCCATCGACTCGAAAGTAAAAGTATGATTTTAGTTTCGGGTCCAATTTTAACCAGAATTGATTTGCTTTTTTTTTTTTTTTTTCAAATACTGTTGTTAACCCAATACGAATCCCAAGAGCCACTCAAAGTTGAGGACTAGAACATGGAGTTGTTTTATCAGCGTAAAAATTGTGGATTACAAGGATATTTAGGATAGATAGCGGTTGCCTTTAGACATGAAGAGGTTAAGAGTGCAGTGGTCGGGGAGCATCCTCTCGGGAGTCTGTTCCACAAAACTGGGGCGCTAGAGAAGAACCTGTTTGAATGGGATACGGAAGGAATGAGGGTGATTCGACCCTTTGGACGTATCATAGCAGGTATTAGCAGTAAAGGTCTGAACTGGTGGAACTATGGAATGTAGTTATATAATGTAGCTATATATAATAGCGATAGAGTAGCAATAGGCTTGCGACATTACGTCTGTGGAAAAGAGGTTGTAGATATCAAATCATTTCAAGCTTTCTCCAAAACGGCCAGTCTTTCATATATCAGACTTTCGGATTTTTACAGTTTTACCCAAAGAGGTTAATGCTGTCAAAAATTCGAGACAAGAAAAAATATTATAAATTTAGGGCGTTTTCCTTAGTTTCCACCAGACCAACATTTTTTTTTTATAACCACTAATCAGTTTATTTCACTAGGGAGACTGAATTTCATGTTCAAGTTTAGAAAGACTGTGCCCTGTTGACTCCAAAGCCATATTGGATTTAAAGGAAACGATAGAGCTCCCCAGTGACCAGAGAACCAGAAATAAAACCCTTTTCCCATGCAGTAATAAAGAGAAGAGGTGACGGAGGGAGTAAAGTTTAACAGCAAGACTGCAACAGCAACAGCAAAAAAAAAAAAGAAAAAAGAAGAAGCAATAAGAACATTAGGTCTAAGGCTCTAACTTCTAGCTTCCTGACTGTCCCACGGGACACTAGCCTAGAAGATTATAGTAACTATGAGTTCAATGCCGATATGTCGTAGTAATTATGAGTTCAATCACTGGGAAGGGTACTACAAAATTGACAGTAACTGAGAAGGAACAAGACATCAAGATATCCCTATCTGGAACAAAAACAACGTACCTCGTAGATTAAATTTAGCTAGAAATTTTTACACACCTGAAGAAGACCGGAGAGCTTAACAGCCGAAATGTTGTGGTAATAACTCTGGTTGTAAATAAAAAAATGATGTTGAAGTGAAAATAAATGCAAGCTTTTCGAATTGAGGCGAAACCTAGAAAAGTGGAAATTGGGACTCGGGATAACCCGCAAAAAACATGTCTTGACGATAGAAAAATCGCACACACTTTTATACTTAAACAGGGGGACAATATAGCATACCAGGTATGCTATATGTGGTGAAGCACTTCCTAAATGCGCGTGGCGATCTGGCTCTCATTAAACTAATTTTAGAACCCGAGCTGCATGATGAACCCATTCGATGTTGATAACCTAATAGCCATCATAAAGAAAGTCGGTCTCTATGCCAAAGTGGGAGGACCTGGTTACTTGGAAATTGTTAGTGCTGTATAAATAGAAAACATTAAGAATTATGGAAAATTTGCTTGATGAGAATTAACGAAGAAATGGTAATGGTAACAGTGAGATTAACCGTTTCTATGCAGAAAATCATCGGCATTCTTCGACCGAACAGTCAGCGATACTGTTGTTTGTAATTTATAAAATATTTTCCCGAAACGGTTTTTCAGGAAATTAAACTTCGCAAGTAAACTGTTATAGCTTTTTCTGTTATTCATTGGAGTTTCCTTCCTAACCTTTTGTTTACAGTAGTGTGGAAAGATAACACCATGATTTTCCCTTCTACTTACAAGAGGTACACATCTTTGTTTCTGTTGGGAATCTTGTCTAGCGAGTCGCAAAATGTGATGGAAATTGTGAGAATAGCCGTTTCCATTCAGGAAACCATCGACATTCATTGATCAAACAGTTTGTCTTATTGTCATAAGTATCCTTTTATGTGACTGTCATAATTTACTGGCAATCTGTTGCTAGGAAAGATATTTCACCGTTTCCAACTCACCAGGTACTAATATTAGCATTCAGTCAGTTATGCATGATACACGCTTAGGCGATCATGTATTTTTCGATACATGATTGACGAAGAAGATTTTTTTTCCCAACGGACACGTGTTGTCAGAAGTCCCGCCGACAATCCAAAGGAAGACAATTATTGTCTCCCTAAACTGTCATCATTTATATTTGAACTATTGTCCTCATCTTTGTTGTTGTTATCACAACATTTCACTCTTTGTGCCCTCCGGGTTTCATCAGGTGTATATCGATCTTGGTGACCTACAGGGTATTCCGAACAGGACCGTTTATTTAATATACAGGGGTAGACTGTTCTAGTTCTACTGCTCATATCTTGGGATATCTCTTTTAGTTCTTGTTTTTAATATTTATTGCTCACCCTGTCTCCACTGAGTCCATGTACACACTGCCCAGCTCAGTTACAATGTCACCAAATTTACGAACCAACGCTTTAAGCCACTAGCTTATTTTCCTAGTAGAACAGTTATCTGCGGAGAACTTGGAGCCTTAAACCTAACCTACCCTTTAGAACTTCGAGCCTTAAACCTGTAGACTCGTCCTTTTTTCTTACCTATCAACCCTAGCAACAGAACAGTCTATATCTTACGCCTACGTACGGAAAACTCAACCAATTAAAACTGTACTAAGCGAATCAACCAATCTCATTGGTTCATCACTGAAAGTTCACGTGCAAAAACGAAATTGCGCCAAAACTCAAGTGAGCCAACTTTGGACTTTCAGGACTTATAAAAAGAAACGCTGACCGCCCCAGGCAGTCAGTAACAAACACCCACAGAGAAATTGCCAACATACTCCACGTCACTCGAAATCACGATTTTACCGCGCAAAGATAAATCATCGCTGACTCACTCACGATCAAAAAACTCAATCAACTCTGTGGACATCGATTCTCAAACATTGCTTATCTAAAGTGAATTATATTCGCTACCTATTAAGTAAACATCAATGTGCGAACAACCTAAAAAAACATTACAGTCAAAGGTAGATCACTGCTTAAGAACTCCTACTAAAAAGAGACTTAATATTAACAATTCTAATACCATCACAAATCTAAAACGGACTGCAAATGAACGAACGATTCCAAAGAGAGACATTCTGAAATCTAAAACATGATACACATTTTGCCAACATAACATATACCAATTATCCTGCTTGTATATTGTTTTGAATTGTATATAAATGTTATATTAGTTTCGAATTGAAAATGTCTTGTTCTTAATCGTATTTTAAATTTCGTTTATTTATTTGTTGTGGATGCAGAAAGTCACGCCACCTACACAAATTCCTTCTGATTCTTTCAAGCATAATTAATAAATTCTACACGTCCCCAACAAACCTAACTTTTCCTTTAGAACTTCGAGCATTAAACCTACCCTTTAGAAATTCGAGCCTTAAACCTACCATTTAGAACTTCGAGCCTTAAACCTAACCTACCCTTTAGAAATTCGAGCCTTAAACCTAACCTACCCTTTAGAACTTCGAGCCTTAAACCTAACCTGCCCTTTAGATAGCAACAACAATGATGAAGACAATAGTCCGAATGTAATTAGTGTAAATAATGATAACTCCTGATTCCAGAAATTCAGGCAGCGTTACTTGAAATACAGGGTAACCCGGATATAAGAGAGATTTTCTCTGATCCCAAATTAGAGCCTGTGTTAATGTATATAAAATAGACCAAACCCGGATATAAGAGAAACCCCGATATAAGAGATTTCTTCTCCGCTCCCGAAAACTCTTATATCCGGGTTACACTGTATATAAAATATTTTTCGTAAAACAGTTTTTCAGGAAATTAAACTTCTTAATTCCACTGTTATCATTCTTTCTAGTGAAAGGCTGACATTAAAATTATTAATTTATCATGATTTCTGTCTTATATATTTGGTTCTGGATAATGTGAAACAGGAAAAAAAATTAACAGAAAGAAAAAAGAAAGAGACTGACTTTGAAACAAAATAATCCAACAAAGCTTAAATACTTCAACTATGTCACAGGGTAAGGGGTAAGGGGTGATGGGCTCTGGATCAAGATTATGGCTAGGGTTTTGTTCTGTTAATAATAAATCTCGTGGTTGTGAGAACTCACGGACAAACCATAATATCGTGCTGACGAGAGTTGAGAGAGTGCCAAGAAAAATCATGTCTCATGAAATAAAAACTTGTGTTAACCTGAAGTCATTTTCTTACGAGTTTTTGTCTTTAAGATGCAGACGAAGGAAAATTTTGGGGTATTTTTTAACGATCGAAAGAAAATACAGCTTAAAAGTTTTTATTTTGCTTTTTCGGATTCAGTACTTTAGAATAGTGGGCGTTAACTCTTGGTATGGAATAACGAAAACGACCCGGAAATTATTTAATCTTCCCCTCCCCCAAGTTTATTTCAATTAAGTATAGGAAATTGCACGTTTGCGTGTTATGCTATAAAAGCAGTCATAAACTTGATAACATTTTCTTTAAAAGACAATTGGAGCTGCATTAAAAATTTAGGTTAGTCAACTTTACAACAAATAGCAATTTTGGTTTAAAAAATTGGGGCGGAGTTTTTTTTAATACGTAACCAGTTCGGAGGAGTTGCATTTTATGACTGGTTATCAAAGAGTTGATCGTTTTCTGTTCGTATTCTAGTGATTTCTGCAGAATTGGCAAACGGATATTGTATCAACATTCTGCGGAGTAACAGAAGAAAAGAAACTGCAGAAAATTACGCAAAACACACGTGACATAATCAACCCCAAATGGATAAATGTCATTCAGTATTAGATGAATAAGTAATTATACAGATATTAAAGACAAACTCACCAAAGTTCTTTCTTCTGGAAATGAGAAATATGACAAGACATAATCTGATTGATATGCCAATTTAGAATAAAATGCTTTTCAAACTAAAAATCATATATAAAAGTTAAGAATAATCTGTGTTAACAATTTTTGAGTGTAAAAAGAGGATCCTGACAAAGATGCAAAAATATATATCATACACTTAAGCCGCTAATGGCCCGCCACTACGCCGCTGATGGTAACACCAACGGTCCTCTGGTAGCAGTCACTGGGAGACCAACGGTGGTAACATTGCTGAGAGAAACACGCCAGCGGTCCAACATCCGGCCACCAGCGGTAAGCGCTAGTGGCATGCCACCCAGTGGCAGATTAGTGGCTTGTGTGTAGGGAAAGAGTGAACATCAGATCAAAATAATAATAAAATGACAAGATACGTATTTTTACCGCAGAGAACACGCCAGGTGGTTTTAAAAATACACATTTTAACTAGTCAGAAGCAAGACAGAAAATATAATTTTTTTGTCCATTCTTTGGATCCCCCAAAAGGCTATAAAAATTGGCGACAGAACATCACAGCTTTATTTCACAGGTACTTATGTATATATATATATATATATATGCTTAATAAAAATATAAAATTTGTCGCTTAGCTGATTGATGTTATTCTCAGTATCCCGACTCTAGAGTTTCGGACACACAGACACACACACATATATATACATAGAGAGAGAGAGAGAAAGAGAGAGAGAGAGATTTTTCTTATTGTCGCATACACACACATTATGAATTAATCGAAAAGTAAACCTATTTACATTTATATTTACATTACCATTTTATCTGTAGTTGAGGGCATACAGTGTGTTCAAAATATTTAGATTTCGGCATTAAATAACAGATATGTCCCGGAAAGGGATATATTTGATCGAAGTAGCTAAGTGGGTATGGCTACTGTAACCAAGTAGTACACGCTAGCAGTAATCGACTGGTACTCGTCGTAGTCGCATGTAATAGGTGTAGACCAATAGGATAGCCAATGGCGTAGGCCAATGGGCGTCGTCATAGACTTAAACTCTGTCGTGCCTACACGTCCGTCTGTATTTATGACGCACATTAGCCAATCATATTCCAGTGAGGGGAAACGCAGGTGTATGCACATTCCATTATATCAATAGAGGTTGTCAGCCAATATTTCTGAGATGAGGTATTACGTACACTATTTACATTATTCGGACTATTGTCCTCATCTTTGTTGTCATATTTATTACAACATTTCGGCCGTTGTACGCTGCGGCCTTCTTCAGGTGTTTGGAATGTCGAACTGAACCCTTTATTTCGCTCACTGGGGTAGACTGTTCTAGTTCCTCGTGCCATGTTTAATGGATGTCAGTTATCAGTTATCTCCTGTTACTTCCCCTCTGAAAGTTCTCCACTGCCTTAACCGGGTATTGAACTCACACTCTTTGGGTCCTCTCACTGGATCTAACTAACGTGCCATGTTTCCACGTGGAACTAGAACAGTCTACCCCAGTGAGCGGAATAAAGGGTTCAGTTTGATATTCTAACCACCTGAAGAAGGCCGGAACGTACAACGGCCGAAACGTTGTAATAAATATGTCGACAAAGATGCGGACAATAGTCCAAATAATGTAAATAGTGATAGCGGTTGATATGCCGCTAATAAACAAGCAATATGAGATATTAGGTTGGTGCAAAAATAATGACGTAATAATGTCGTTTTTTGACGTTAAAAATTACGTTAAAAAAACGACATTATTACTTCATTATTTTTCGCACCAACCTAATATCTCTTTCATGACATTAAACCATATAGTATACTACAATTTCTTAAATCAAACTTCATTCCAAAATATAACTTCAACAAAACTACAGCATAAAACATAGATAACGGGTGTAACAGCATAAATGTCCCCCATTCTACAAAATATTTAATATAAACCCCCCCCCCCCCAAAAAAAAAAAACACTAAACTAATTGAGCATCGTTTTCCCAGATTTTCAGATAAGACGTTCAGCCATCTTGACATCATTTGTTGTAAGAATCATTGAAAACCCTTTGACTTATTCAGCTAGAAAGAGAACAGGTTAAAATTGTTTTATATCAGCCCCACTATATCTTCTCAACTGAGCAATGATGAG
The DNA here is from genome assembly GCA_963932145.1 of Acanthosepion lycidas. Lineage (NCBI taxonomy): Eukaryota > Metazoa > Mollusca > Cephalopoda > Sepiida > Sepiidae > Acanthosepion > Acanthosepion lycidas. The sequence goes on from OZ010572.1 coordinate 120,845,443, forward strand.
AGGAAAAAGATCATTCAAGCCTTTAGTAATGGTACCAGCATTCATGCTCTGGATTCCATCTTTAAAGTCCATTCAAGAACCACCAAGAGAACGGTGAATAAATTTAAAAAAGAGGGAACAGTAAAGAGGAAAACTGAATTAGGAGATTACAGCAGGAAAGTGATCACCATTTCAACTTAGAGCTAAAGAAATCAATTAGAAAAGATTCAACTCAATACATAAGACGTTTGGCACGTGAGAGAGGAGTTTCAGCAATGACAACCCAAAGAGCAGTGAAAGAAAAGATTTGAAAATGAAATCTCACATGAAACCTGTGAGGCACCTTGTTACTCCAGGACAGAAAGTTAGAAGGTTAGAGAGGTCGAAGATCATCTTGAATAAGTTGGAAAATCATCCTGGAATAATATATATAAATTTGAACTTTATTTGAATCCTTCATGAGCTTCCGATTCTTAGATATGATTGATTAATGATGAACATGTCATTCTCGTTTATGATCGATTTCATCACGATTCTTCAGTTAAGCTTGGAGAGTAATTATACATTCTTATTGTTCAAATTAGATTCCAATAGTGTTATAAAAACCTTGGGGAATTCCAACAAGATATCTATAATCATTTCTAAGATACAACAGTTCAAAGGTTAATTCAACAATTGAGCAATTTTGCTGTTACACGATTAGGACAATTTTATTCTTGCATCCAGTATAACCGCCTCTATAAATATATACATGCCATCATATATATGCACAAAAGCTGTGAGCGCAGAATAAGATATGCTTTAATTTTATTACTCTAAAGCTATTAGGTTGGTGCAAAAATAATATCGTTTTTTGACGTATTTTTAACGTCAAAAAACGATATTATTTTTGCACCAACCTAATACCAAGAAAATTAAATTTCGGCATAAAATGACCCATAAGGTGTTGATATGCCGTTAAACAGACAGATCAATCAATTCTTTCATATTTCGTTGTATGACATGATATGCAAAGAAATGAACTGGGGCATCATCCTTTCTTACTTTATCGCTGACCGGTTCTGCTTTTACAGATAATGTCTGGCTCATTTTTCAACGGCTTCTCTTTCCACATGCCCAATAAACAAGGCCACATGTAAAATATCTACCGCAGATTTCCGTCCAGACACAGCAGCGCTTAAGGGATAAAAATTGGAATATTTTATCGCTAAGCTTAGTTTGATAGGGTGAAAAGCGTAGGGTACCAATGAACTTCGAACTCTCTATAATCGTAATAGTCTGTCAAGCAAGCTTGTTAACCAATACACTATAGAGAAAAGACTTCTTTTAATGCCATGTTGTTATATCCCAGGTTTTTGGGACGAACAAAAACGAATGAAAATAAAAGACAAATGTATTTTAACACACTATAGAATAACTCTGTCTATATTTCTGAGATGAGGTATTGTAATATTTACACTATTTACACTGTTCGGACAGTTGACCTCATCTTTGTCACCATGTTCACGATGTTTCGGCCGTTGTACGGTCCAGCCTTCTTCAGGTGATTGGAGTTTACGGCAAAGAACAGAAGCATACTTTAGTCTGGTACAAGATCACAATGTTGGGTAACCAGTCATGGTCGAACTCTCCACAGTCATAAAGGTGAGTGGATCTAGCTCGTTAACCATTACATTACGGCAAAGAACTGAAGCATACTTTAGTCTGGTACAAGATCACAATGTTGGGTAACCAGTAACTTTCTCAGTCGTAAAGGTGAGTGGATCTAGCTCGTTAACTATTACACTATGGCAAGGAACTGAAGCGTACTTCTTTAATCTGTTACAAGACCACAATGTTGAGTAACCAGTCACGGTCGAACTCACCACAGTCGTAAAGGTGAGTGGATCTAGCTTGTTAACCATTACACTATGGTGAAGAGTCGAAGTTTGTTTCAGTCCAGTAAAAGACGACAGATGTAAGACACAATATGTGGGTCGAAATTGTCACAGATTTTATAGCTTTGAAGTTAACATTGTTAATCATCACATTAAGACGAAAAGCCGAAGTTTATTTCAGTCAAATGAAAAATGACAAATATAGAGCAGAATATGGCGGCCTTAATCACTACAGTCGTAATAGAAATGTTCAAAGTTGAAATTTCTGGAACACATACCGAGGAAAGAGGGCTTGGAAAATCCTAAACTCGCAAGACATATTGAAGGCAAGATGAACAGAGGAAAACATCAAGTTACCTACATAACGGACTTTTGCAAATGTATGACAGAACAGGGACTGGTATGGATAGTAATGAGATGAAAATTGCATAGAATTATGAAAGTTAGAAAGTTGTGGAGAGCCATGATTACCCACAAGCCAAAGGGACACGACACATAAAAAAAGATAATTATAAACTTTAGTCGAGACGCAAAAAACAACTTTGAAATAGCAATAAAACTTCGATTTCTTTAAACTGCAAAAAATAAAGGAATCATTTTATAGCGTGTGTCAGTGTTGACAGTGGGTGTAACAGCCTTATTGCTGTTGCTACATGGAAAGCTAGTTAAGGGAGTGCTTACTCATTCGCTGTTTGCAAAGTAACTATCGTGACATGACAGTGACATAAACTTTTGTTTTTCTCAACGTATTTTGGGATGGGGCCTGTATCGGTATTTTTTTCCACAAGGCTATTAATGTGGCCGGATCATCGACAATCACAACCGGCATTCGAACTCGGTTTGCCGGTTCCATCTTCCATGTTGATAACCGTTATGCCACATTAGTGCAAAGTGAAATAACAAATAAGGGAATTCACAGGTATCATCAGTTTTGATGTCACAATCTATAGAAACTTTTTAAATTTCTATTAATACTTCAAATGCGGCATTGTTCTAACATTTTTGACTGGTTGTACTGGCCCCTTTATGAGGAAAATGAGAACTTGCCCTTTACTGGAAATAAATAACTAAAAAGACGCAGATAACGATTTCTCATAGGCGTCACCGTTTTGAATTCGGTCGATTACACTGCAGTACAGAATAAGCTTAACGACATCCTCAACGAACAACAGAATAACTCCACCCCAATAATACTGTTCTCCCCACCCCCGGTCAATTCGTAGTTGTATGGTTATTTACTCCGGTCTCCTCACTGAGATAAGATGTGACACAAGGTTGGATTAAATATTAGGAACCCAAGCGCGTACACTCGGTCCAAGGACAAAAATTACCCAGCCCCCGCAACCGTCGGCTGCGCTGGTATCAGCATGACTACCGATCCCTCCATCTCTAGTGCTAGGTGGGTGTAGTCTTGGACAACTGTTCACCGGGACTAGGCACCTCAGTTTTATTTTACTCAGCAGCGTCTCTGTCCGAAGATAGATCCACAACTGAGTGGCATTCTATCCGAAGATGCAGCTGAGAGAGGGATAAACTCTACCCGGCATGTAATATGTAATTATCAATGACGTAATAATACGCAGTTATCAATGACGCAAGCACAGTTTAAAACTTGATATTTGTAAATAAAACCTAAGTACAGATAATTCTTTAAGAAGTCAAGGATCGATTTGACACTGTATTTATATTATGAAGAGGACGCCCGTCTTAAAGTGATAAATCAATATGTTTCGATTCTGATAAATTTTGTGGGTAGATGTAGGTCTAATGAATGTTAATCTATAAAAAAACTGTTAATAACAAATCTTTTCATGAGCAGAGCAATTAATTTAACTAATGCCAGTACTTTAATGAGAATAAAGTTTATTGAACGAATAAACTATCATAAAAGATTCAACAGATGCATTAATTAATCATGGTTCTTGACTGTAATAGAAAAAAAAAAATTGTTGCCAAACGCACGATGTGGAAGAGCTTTTTTCTTTTATCGCTGAAAAATACACAGATGAGTCGCGAGAATTTACGTCCCACACATTTTCTTTTCAATTTCTTTTCGACTAAAAAAAGTTTTGGAGCGAATATTCTAGTCATATATAATTCTCATACATTCGGAAAATTCAGGCGTGTATAATTAGAGTAATATGCTAAGGGGTTGAGGGACTGCTGGGATCTGACTGAATGCACATCAACCATCTCATTTTTTTTTATTTCCTGTTTTCACGATGTGGTAACAATGAACTATTCATAAGTATTCTAAAGATAGGATCTGATAGTAAACATTAGAATTAAAGCCAAAAGGACTCCTAAACAAAACAGGGTTTGTGAACAAACTTCAGCTGAAAGATTCTGAATTTGAAAATAGGGTAATTACCGTATTTGCACGAATATAAGACGCATGGGTGTATAAAACGCACTCTTATTCTGAAGACAGAATTTTGTAAAAAAAAATCTACAGTCGTATTTGAAAGATTTTTATTGGACAAAAATTCAACGTCATACAATACAACCTCGGTTCTCGAACGACTCACATGTCGAACAAAACGGTTTTCGAACAGAAAATTCGGCATGAAAACAACATTGCCAAACCGAGTTAACCCGAACGGAATAATTTCTGAGTCGACCGCCATGTTGTATACATTCGTGTGTTGTGTCGTGCTTTTCTTTTCCAATTTTATTCGACTGTGACTTTATTTCTCTACATTGATTCCTATTGGATAAATAGTTTCGGTTTACGAACATTTCATGTTACGAACAGCCTTCAGGAACGAATTAAATTCTTGAACCGAGGTTCCACTGTACTTTAAAGGCTAACAGGAGAAATAGAGGGTAACGTAATTATCATTGATAATGACAATGTGCTGTTGAAATGGTCACCACATTCAGCTGACTTTGAGATTTTTTTTCTATCCGACTATAAAAAAGACAGGTGTATATCCCCCTCTTCCTACAAGCTTAGTTTGGTTAAAAATCTACTGAAACATCTATTGCATCTATTGCGTTAACTGGCATCAAATTACTTCATCGCTATATCGCTTATTATTTTCCCTAATAAATTCCTCATCCCCATACACACTGAGCAAGCGTCGGTTTTTTTCCTCGCCCACTAGGGAGTCATATCAAAATCTTCCTGCTGAATCAAGTGGTTCCATTCTTCTGTGAATGAAGTCTTCATGATGAAACAGATTTTCGGTAGTCTGTTTCACAAAGTAAGAGTTCTGGATAAGAACCAGAGTACCTGGCATTCGACGGGCGGAGGTGTCTTAGCTGTGAAGAAACTAAAGCGTGAAGGAACTGGTGGAGCTAAGGAATGTACCTTACCATGAAAATAACGATAGAATAGCGAGAGGTTAGTAAGGTTGCGTCCGTGGTGAAAGGGGTGGTACGGTGGAAAATAAGTCATCACCCACAAGACTAAGTAAACGCTTTAAACTCCGCCAAGGCTGGAAAGTGAGGATTGGGCAACCCCAGCTCAGATATGGCAACAATATTCCAGTTTTTTTGTCTAATCTGACTTATATAAAGATGGAGCATGCCAAAAGTAGTCAGATACTTACTGGAGCGGAACAAGGAAACAAATCATTTCCCCAGCATCTTTAGTGAAGGATTATATATACGAGTTCTATTGGATGAAATTGAGTCCCAGCAGAGGCTCTAAGTAAGGAATCTCTTTGAAAGAACAACCGTTTATCATAACTGGAGAAATCCCAGGGTCGATTTTGTGATGACGAAACGTCACTAGCTTGGTTTTGGCTGTATTGAATGTTATAAGCCCCATTTAGTTATGCGGTTAATGTCAAAGGATAAATCAGCTATTTGGTTCCTTATCTGTCTATATCTCCGAGATGAGGTATTATTACATTATTCATGTTGTTATCCTCATCTTCATTGCTATATTCACAACGTTTTGGCCGTTGTACTCTCCGGCCTTCTTCAAATTTTGAACCGAACCCTTTATTTCGTCCACTGGGGTAGATCGTTCTAGTTCCACGTGCCATGCCCCTTCCGGGTGTCTCAGTTATTTAACTCAACTCTCCAAGATTTTTAGATCATCACTGCTGTGGCCTGGAATTGAATCCACAACTCTTTGGATCTAGTCAGTGGTTCTAACCAACGTCTTTATCCACTGGGTCATGGAATTGGTTCTGGCCGTTTAGATTTTTGGAGATGCATCCATAAACTGTGGTGTCGTCTACTTATTAATGATTTGAGAATACTCTGAGGCAGATAGCTAATATAAAGCAGAAAGAGGGTGGAGCCGAGGAGAGAGTTTTGGTCTGTGATATTTGCTGTCACGCAATTGCAAATACCGAAATAATAATGTCAATTATCCTGATATTTATTAAACATAGTCTAGTATGACATGAGGCCTCTAAATGCGAGCCACTCAAAGAGGATCGAATTCGTTGCCGTTGTAAAATCGACGAGATCAGCTCGGTAATTAACACGCTGGCACAAGTGCTAAATAATTATTGCGACGTGTGTTTTACTGTTTAAATTATTCATTAAACAAACAAACAAAAAAATTGTTATATTCATTATTACTGATTCATTTTAACTTCTGGTTGCTGTCAGTTGAATAATAATAATGTTCACGAATGCTTCGAACAGTTTTGATTTCGTTTGAACTCTGTTACGATATACCAACATTTCTCAAATTATTCAATCAATTCGTATCACTTTGCAGATTATTCAAATCCAGAAAATATTTTTACATATTAAGAATTTTCATTTACTTATTTAAATTATAATGTTTAGTGATACAGTTCTTAATAATTATTGTAATTTTATCTCATCCTCGTCGCCAAAATGTTGTAACCTAGGGGAGGTTACTGAATAGAATAATCACGCAAACGTTGATAATGCGATAATACTTAGGATACGAATAACACGTATAAAATTCGCCAGAAATAGTCAACTCCTAGAAGTGAGTCAAGTGAATTTCACAATGAATCGCCAACTGCAGACGAACATACAGTATTTACTACTGTATTTATGTGAATGGGGACATACCCATTATCGTCCGTAGGTTTGTTACAGCACTAATTAACCCATAGCTGAGGGGAGAAGAGATGGATACATACTTAATCAAGATTGGCTAAGCAAACATGAAATTATAATATGAATACAAAGTGGGAGACCAATTCTATATTACAATCAATATATAAACTGTTCCTCCATATTTTGACCACGGTAGTTTCTATACATTTACATTCTAGAGAATGTAAATAAATCTAAAAGACATACCTGTGTAGCTAATCAGTATTTGATTGATTGAGTCGTTTTCTACGGCTTACCAAGCAGTTTATTTAAAAACAGAAAATAGTTTTAGAGTTTAAGAATTTTATTTTGAGATAATAATGGTTCAGTGATACAGGATTTACTAATTAATCCATAGCTTGGGGATAAAAAGTGGACTCATACCTTTCCCAAGTGTATTCGCACGTAAGTGAATATAGCGAACCGAAATGGAATTGGAATTCGGCGTTCCGATTAACAATTTCGAGCCAATATCCATTACACTACACGCAACAGCTTACAACACCTGGTATTCCCAAGCAGTCACCCACTTAGATACTGACCAGTCTTGACGTAGCTTAACTTCGATGATGGTACGCTGAAAAACAGAATGAAACAGATAGATATATACGAACAGAATGAGATAGATAGATACGAACAGAATGAGATAGATAGATACGAACAGAATGAGATAGATAGATAGACAGATAGATACGAACAGAATGGGACAGATAGATAGATATATACGAACAGAGTGGGATAGATAGATAGATACGAACAGAGTGGGACAGATAGATAGATAAACTTGTTCTAATTTGTATTTAGGTACATTGTTTTTATTTTCAGTTTTTCTCATTGAATTGTTCACCTATATTGCATATGATCCATTATTGTACATAATTATGTTACAATAAAATATATATTTTATATGAATACTATACGTAGATTCAGATATAAAAAGCAGGGGCTCCGTATCATAGATTGGAGGGGGCAAGACCCTTGGACCGGCCCTCACTAACAAGGAATAGGTTTGCAATCATTGGCTTCTGAGGCTGACATCTGAATCACTGTTCTACGGTGAGATTAATGGAAATAGGCGATAAGAACCGGAAGCATTTATTTCAACCGGAAATTTAGTCAGGAATTAACTTCAAAATAGTAATGCAGGAAGAACATGTACGGTGGGGGTACTGAAAAGTTCTTGGCCTGACCAACTTTCTGGGGGCCCCAATCAGGTTCCCCGCCCTCGACCGTAGTAGTTATGGATCAGTTATTATAAATTTAGTTGCTAGTTATGGATCAGTTATTATAAATTTAGTATAAGAGTTAAAGAAATTGAACATAGCTATGCTGAGTATAATTTTGCCCAGCACTGCAAATTGCCACAAAACCAAAACATTAGCTTAAAATCTCGAATGAAGTTCTTAAAGAGAGTTCCATAGGAACGCCATGAACAGCGCTAAATGCGTTCAGAAATAACTAAACTGTCAGCCGCATGCAACCGCTTTCTCAGATCAATGGCTGAATGTGGCTTCTACTGAATGAAAGCAGTAGGTCATAGCGAGGATCGTCTTTCTTCGAATCTTGCGAACTGGCGCTACAGAATCGTAAACAAGGAACCGTGCATAATAACAAACCCCACATCACATCAAATGTTCCAACGTTCGTAGCATTTAATTTAAAAGAGGGCTCAATACAAAGTAGAGCAATATTGATTTACCAAATAATTTTATACGTTTAAATTATTTACTAGTTTCTTAAAGAAGCTATTTATTTATCAACTATTAAAACATTTCATGTAGGAAATTCACAAAGCATATAACTTGTTTAACATTTTGTTAAATTACCTCAGCACCCCATTTTTATTTCTTAGGAAACGGCATTGTCTAGATTGTATAATTTATGCATAAATTCACACCCGCTCTTATTTATGTCTGGCTACGGTTAGCTACCAATCTACGGGTCATGACCCATTTATAAAAAATAATTTTTAATTGTTGCTTCTTCGCTTAGTTTAAACTTAACGTAGGTCATATTTGATTGGTTGATCAGAATAAAGTCCACAAACTTTATAGCCCCCACCCCTCGATTTTTTTCTCTTTTCGTAAAAAGATCTTGTATTTTCTTTTTAAATTTAAATAAATCGTTCACTCGCCAGTAATTTACAATCGCCTGATGAGATGCATTGATACGCATCGAAACACGACTGCAATTATGTAGCGATTTCGACATGTTTTCGGTGTAATATCCTAATAACTTTACTAATTTACTTTTTGTATGAATGATTCATTGTATTATAAACTGAACTGCACCGCATATTTGATTTAAAAGAACTGATCCGACGTGCAAATTTTCGGTGTAACAACTGAGACATTACTCTTTTGAACAATTTATTTCTTACCACATTGACTGATAAACTCCTACAAAGAAAAAAAAAAAAAAAAAAATTCTCAAATTGCCATATTATTAAAAAACGCACTCTCTTAAATTTTCAAAAATATTCAGCCTTAGCGTTGCGACTGCACGCTCCACAAGATTGCATCCGTTATCAATAACACACTTAAAAAAAAAAATTCGATTCGCATTATATTTGTTCGTCTTGGATGCTACCTGAATTTTACCAAAAACAAAATAATTTCCACGCCTGAAGATGACTGCATGTACAGTCGAAAGTACTTGCGTATTTAAGAAAGACCTAATACAGTTTATAATTTAAAAAAAAAAACAAGGATCATAACATTCATCAAATGATTGGTATGATAATGCATCTTTTAAAAAAAAAAAAACTTTGTTAGCGAAGGGATTTCGCCATTTTATATCATTAACTTTACTAATGAATGATTCGTTGTAATATGAATTGAACTGCACCACATATCTGATCATATATATATATATATAAGTTAAAGTACCTCAATGTGGGCTTTCAAGTCGACGTTTAGCATTTTTGGAATATTTTCCAAGTGATATGTGTTCGATATTGCCTGAAAACAGACAGTCTAAGGATTTCAGAACTAGTCTAATTTTGTCCCAACGCTAAGTATTTGTCAAGTTATAATCGCTTGAAGTTAGTCAAAACTCACACATGTAAAATCATTTATCTTTTGATGATCATTTCTGGGAGGGTTGCTTTTTCTGCCTCTCTTTTTTTTTTTGCGAGGAAAGGCCATGTTGAAATGAATGTTATAATTGACAAACAAGTTTAACTCGTCAGTCTTTTTCAAAAATGTCTTATACCACGGGGATTTTCTGGCCCTACAGCACAAAACTCAATTACATTAAATTTTTTTTAAACATTAGCCTGAGATTTTGTCTGTGAACTCCAAACTAATGGTAATAAAAATATCCGAGACAATTTTTTTCTTAATATAATTTCATAAATATTAAAACAATTTACATTTGAAAAACGTAAGAAAATTGTTCTCAGGAGGATAGTTAAAACGTATTTAGTTTCTTTCGTATGTTAAACTGATTATAATTCACTTAAGTCATTATAGACCAGGTATCAAATATCAGTTTTCGATACAACTTTTTTCGTATTTCTCATAAAATCATGTCTATCTATATATCTGAGATGAGGTATTACTTGCATTATTTACATTATTTGTAGTTGAATGAAATAAATTAATCATGTCGGCACTTGTATTTAGTACAAAAGAATAAATGATAAATTCAATAGAGCGCCTTCACTAGAAACATGGTAAACTAACTACCTAGGGTAATAGTTATGTGTCCAACGTACGAATTCGATGATTATCGGGAATAAAATTGCCCGAAGGGAAGAAAGTTAGTTGATTTTTTTAAATACCATTTCCCTTCGGGACGTAGGCGATCATAGCTTTCCATTTTTCCTTTTCTTTTTGGGCTTCTGTTTTTTAAAATAACATTTCCATTCAGGATGTTGACGGTCATGTCTATCCACACTTTCCTTTACTTTTTATTATCTCAGGCTCGCTATGACTTCAGTATCTGTCTATATTTCTGAGATGAGGTGTTATGTACACTATTTACATTATTCGGACTGTTGTCCTCATCTTTGTTGCCATATTTATTATTTATTTTGTACGCTCCGGCCTTCTTCAGGTGGTTGGAATGTTGAACTGAACCCTTTATTTCGCTCACAGTGGATAAAGGCATTAGTTAGATCCAGTGACAGGACCCAAACAGTGTGAGTTCAATACCTGCTTAAGGCGGTGGAGAAATTGGAGAGGGGAATTAAGCAGGAGATAACTGATAAGTGACATCCATTAAAACATGGCACGTGGAACTAGAACAGTCTACTACAGTGAGCGAAATAAAAGGTTCAGTTCGACATTTCAACCATCTGAAGATGGCCGGAGCGTACAACGGCTGAATTGTTATAATAAATATGGCGACAAAGATGAGGACAAGAGTCCGAATAATATAAATAGTGTCCCCATCTTCATTGCCATATTCACAACGTTTCGGACGTTTTACGCTTCGGCCTTCTTCAGTTGATTGGAATTTAGAAACGAACCCTTTATTTCGTCCACCAGGGTAGATTGTTTTAGTTCCACGTGCCATGCCTCTTCAGGATGCCTCAGTTATTTCCGTTTAACTCAACTCTCCAAATTTTGGTTCACCACTGCTACGGCCTGGTATTGCCAATAAAGACGTCGGTTAGATTTTGTGACTAGACCCAAAGAGTTGTGAATTTAGTACATACATTTAGAATTCGGTAATAAGCTAGAATCCAAATCGATGCCAATAAGTCTTGGATGAAAACAGAATAATCAAATAATATATCTTTATTAGCTGAAGCATGTGAGACCATTCTAAGAAAACCTGGAAGGACAACAATAGATCCATGGGACGACAATTCTGAGTTGAAAAAAGTGACACAATAAAGGAATATACAGAATTAGGGAAAATGCAAGGGGAATTACCAAACAATTAACAAAGAAAAAATTCGTTAATTCTTTTAAAAACCTGTATCTCCCGAAAATCAAGCCAAGCAGCATAGACAACGTGTTAAGACGTGGAGAAAAGCGAAAATCACATTAGAATCAAAAGCACTACAGAAAAAATGTCGTGATCTCAGAAAAACTTTGAATCAGATTTTAAATTTGACCTCACTAAACAAAATGCACACAAAAATAGAACATATAGTAATATTCATTCAGTCTTTGCAAAGTCCGTCTCCAAACATAAACAATAAGGAACCTAGTGATGAAGAAATTAAGAAAACTATTAAAAAAAACTAAGGAATAATAAAGTACCACTTGACATTGAGTCTGAACTTTTGAAAATAGGTAACTTTATGAAAGAACACTATTTACATTATTCGGACTATTATCCTTATTTTTGTTGCCATATTTATCACAACGTTTAGGCCGTTGTACGATCCGGCCTTCTTCAGGTGGTTGGAATGTTTGCCATGTCTAATGGATGCTAGTTATCAGATGTTAATTCACCTCTCCAAGTTCTCCACTGCCTTAACCAGGTATTGAACTCACGCTCTTTGGGTCCTGTCGCTAGATTTAACACTTTATCCACTGTGCCATGTGTCCTTGAGGACATCTGTGCATGAATGTTTGGGTATTGTAAACCTTATGTCTACAGCAACAATTTTTACCAGTGCTCATATTGTAATTTTTGCTGTTACCATTATATTTTTTACCAGAGCTCATATTGTAATTTTCGTTGTTATTATTGCTTTTCTTTGGCACTCATTATTACTGGTTCCCATATTGTATTCATTTCTATGCTTGGTCGGCTCAGGAGATTTTTGTGGCCTAGCATATGTGCTGATTCCTTAAGTTTACGAATTTTCCAATGATGTCTCCCCCTCGTGTTACGGCTTTCTGGTGTTCTTTGTTTAGTAAGAAGCCATGTAACTGCGTTGAAACCACATTCAGCCATATAGGAAGTTGAAAAAGCAATGAAGAAAAATTTTATAGTTTTACACAGCTTCAGATACCTTTCAGAATGTTCTTTTTGTAGCCAATATTGAATAATTTTTGAAAATCTGAAAAAAAAAATGGATATATGTCCACCGCCACCTAAGTATGTTCACCGCCCGCCAAATGAAATAAAAAAAAAAACTCCCAGTGCCCACTTTCAACATGACAGAACCCACAAGGGTGCGTTATCGCCCACTTTGGGAAACACTGATATAGAAGATAAGGAAATTGAACATAGAATAGTCCGTGCCAGAGGTAGTTTCGCCCAACTCTGCAAATTACTACAAAACAAAACTTTAGCCTGAAAACTCGATTTATGTCCTAAAACAGCCCCGTCAGATCAAGACTTTCATGTGGATGTCTGTCAAGCATGGCGCCAAACCAGATCAGAAATATCTAAACTGTCAGTTTTATACAATCGCTTTCTCAGGTCAACGGTTAAATGACTTTGAGCGACTGAAGCCCGAAGATTTTGACAAAGACCACCCTTCTCTGAACATTGTGGATTGGCGCTACAGAATCACAAAGAACTGTATCAAAGATCAGAAACATCATCACTTGAGGACTTTCACCAGCAGTAACAACTAAAATGGATAGCACATGTAACTCGAAGAGAAAATAAGGACATAATCAAGATGATGACATTCCCCATTGCTTCAAACGAAAGGTTAGGAAGGAAACCGACATTAGAACGATAACAGCGACTAAATTTGAAAAAAACTATTTTTCTGAATAATTGTTTTAAGACAAAGATTTTATAAATTTCAACCGACGCCAGTACTGGCTGCTCGGCCAATGGACGCCAAAGGTTTCCTTATAAGGAAACGGATACCATTACCGTTGATAGGTGGGCAGCCGATTTCGAAGATATTACTTTATAGTCTTTACTATTGTTCTTAAAAAGCACCAAACACTTCAGACTCGAATAAAATAATTTACCGTCCACTTAAAGGGTGTCCTGATCCAATCCTATACGGGAGCCATAGTGTCATATTTACTCAAATGCCATAGATTATTTGTATTTGTACAAAGCCTTACTCTATTATACTTTAATATTATGCGTCAATACGAGAGTCTTATATGCGATGTTTCGGTATCTGGTAAACTAATGTTTATCCAAACGCCGTAGATTATTAGTGCTTATATTTATTAATATGTAATATTATGAGGGGGTACTGAACATTAAGAAAAGCGATAATGTGATAAGGACGCAAGGAGGATTGAGTGTGATATAATTTATTGAGGTGAAAGGACAATAAAAGAACAGGGTTGAGGAAGACAGAATGTAGCAAGAAACCAAGAACTTGGAAGGGGTTCTACAGGCGAGAAGTGCGAGATAAAACTATTACAATAGAGCATATGGTTGCTTCTAGCTAGTCCAACAGTAAAACGATGAGACCTAATCGCCAATCTAGTAGCTTAAACTCTGGCAGCAAGGAGGAAAGCTCATCAGAACATTTTCCATAAAAAATATTTGTATAAAAGACAAAGAGAAGCCACGTAACGGCGGTGAGAATGTGAGTAGAGCCGAAATGCCAGGTTAGGACCGATAACATTACACACCCTGCTGTGAATTTTGTCACGGTTCGTGAATATATAACAGGAGCATCAGACTAGTTATATATAGTAGCAATATCCAATGCACAGACGAATAGTAGATTTATGAATATGCTAGATGGATTCCGACGAGAAAAATTGGCTGGCACGACACAGCGGATCAACTTTCCTAGCAGTAGACCAAGGAATTTATTCAATATAATCACTCCACTTCATGTCTGTGGAAAACGGGAACCCAAGAAGGGGTAAAGAATTGCTCTCCTGAAGGTCAGCATCAGCCATGCTGAAGGCAGACAGAAAAGTTTCTCTACGGTGGTTAAATGAAAGAAGTTTTGTTTTGGAGTTGTTAAAATTTACAAGCCATTCCTTGTCCCAATTAACCACGAGAGCAGTTGACAGTTTTACTTTGTCAAACCTGTCGGACTTTCTGCTCGGATAGGCGTAAATAGTTGTGTCACCAAATACCTACTTGTGAACTGATGATGAAGATAGTTGAAGATAAGAAACAGCGTATGTCCAAGGATTGAGTACTGAGGGATCCTACATTAATGTGAATGGAACTAGAAGCGCGTCCCTTCAAAATAAACATCATCACACGATTTGTTATAAACGATTGGATTAAGCTAAATAATTGGGTAGAGCAACCAGAGCACTTTAGCTTGTGGATAAGGCCAGTAATGCCAAACCCAATTGAACGTCTTATCTAGAGCTACAGTTTGAACTTCGTCTTTCTTATCTAAAGCTTGATAGACAAATTAAGTGATAACCGCTAAGACATCGGCAGTAGGCCAGGAGAAAGAAAAGACATTGTTTTTTGTTTGCAGTGAGATAACCAATTCGGTGTTGATTAGAGCCACTGATACTTTGTCAGGAACAGGTAAAAGACTATTAGGGCGATAATTCGAGAGGTCAGAAGGTTCCCCATAGTTCTTAAAAACAGGAACTACAGAGAAGGACTTCCAACAAGCTGGAACGCAAGAAGCTGCCAAGCATTTATTGTAAAATTTGGAGAGATTTTTGGTCATATTTTCGGAAGTGGGGCGGATCGACAATTTTTCAGCACCAAATAATTAATGTAAAGGAATGGAGGTTCTTTATAGGCCGTCAAAAATGTTAGCTTTAAATTGAAAATAAATAAATTACAAAGATAGAAACAAACCGTTTCACAAGGATTGTCTTTTAAGTGATCGCAAAACAGCAATTAATTCTGACCTAATTATTCCTGGCTAGTTAAACTGTACTTAGAATTCCTAAGGTATGTATTTAACCTATAATTACTAATGAAACTCGCCCTGCGAATATAATTTGTTTATCGGTCTAATATAAAAAATTACAAATGACATGAAAGAGACATTAACTATTATGCATGTAATGTCTTGCATAGCGCACATGCTTCATGCTTCAAAGATCAAATATGTCTAGGATGATTTGTTAGCTACAGAGAACTGGAATTTATATCGAAAAGTGTGACACACAGATCCGAACGCACGTTGGAAAATTGAAAGGGTTCTTCCAAAAACTAAACAAAATATAAAGAAACAAGAAAAATTTCATTAGAAACAAAGAAAAGAATATTTGACTTTTATGTAATATCAATCCTCCTTTATGGCAGTGAATACTGGACAATTTCCTCACAGATGTAAAGAGAGCATTCTAAAGCTGATTCTTGATTGGGCCTTTGTCACAATAGGTAGGGAGCAGTACATGGAATAGGCAACAATAAACTACAGAAGAACTCAAAATTGATCGCTGTATTTAAGTATTGCATTAGTATTTAAGCATACCTTTTAAAAGCTAAACGATACTTCTTCTGCCGCCACTTAATTTAAAGACAATTTGATGTACGTAGGTCCTTACTTTTCATACAAGCAACTATTTTTATTTCATGGGTGATTTCATAAATTTATTGCTAAGTTATAAAAATTGTTATCGTACAAAAAATATCATGCAAAAAAATCTCCAAAAGACAATCGCAGTAATGAAAACTTGGGAATTCAAAATTTCATGATTGCTGGTTCGGACCCGGGACGGAATGTTTTTAATTTACTGAGTTGTCCTGATTCCAAAATGGTATGATATATTGGGCTACGCCCTCTAGGCCAGTCAGTTATGTGCTATGCATGATACACGCTTAGACGATCATATTGATTTTTTCCCGTAGTAGGTTGCCATTTCTTTCTGCGATAGACCACCTCCTAAAGAACCCGATCTGTTCTGCTATTTACCCAGAGTTGGTGGGAGTAGAAGAGGATTCATATCATTACCAAAGGTATTAGCACGTAAGTAATGGATTTGACTGGAATTCGAACTCGGCTCTCCATCCATTACTCCACCGTGCCTCTAGGAGTAAAGTTGAAAAAGTGTGACACACTGACATTCGCATTTATTATATAGAAGAAGATGAGATATTTAAAAGTTAGAGACTTGCATCCCTTTAATTGAAAAAAGTGTGACAGTGATTTCGCATTTATTATATAGAAAACAAATATTGCCTAGAGACATGAAAGTCAGGAAGCTGTTGAGGGTCATGCTCAGCTACGTACTGAAGGGTTACGTTTCCTAAAGGCGTTTTGCTGAGAATTCCATGGACAGAACAAGTGGATATGGAAGAATTTCTGAAGAAAATAGGAACTAGTGTATGCGATTCGTCCCAGATGTTGCCCAAATCAGCTTTGCACTCAGTGTCCTTTAAAGAAGTTAGGTGCATCAGCGGATTGACCTGAGAGATGACCTCCAAGTTGGGAGTGCAGATCTGTACTTCACGCAATATCAATGCCTGCCATCGACATGTAAGCACGTAGTCGGCTCATCTGTGCCTAAGATGTGTTCGCGTGGAGAGGGAGAGAGAGAGAGAAACGAATGAAAGGTAGCTATACAAACACCGACCCCAAAAAGGAAGAGAAACTCATATTTCCACGCGTGAATGTAGGGTCTTCGTCCGGGAGAGACCTTTCTCAATCTAACACACCCAATGGCCGACGGTAAACTTAAGTTGAATAAAATATAATTTTACGTATGAGAAATTTAATCTGGTGATTACATGACAATTACATTGAACTAGAAATATAATCATATTTACAATCAGAAAGAGACTCGGTGGGTTTCATTATATCTTCAATAATTTCTTTAATAATTTTGCTGTTTTTGCTTAATCCATCTTACTGGCAAGATTAATGGTAACCTTAAGGGTGGTGGATTTAAAATTTTAGGTAACCACCCCCAAAAAACTAGACGCTATGCACTAATGCTGATTTTCTAAGCGGAGCTTAGATGTCGCACAAAGATGAATGTTTGGAGCACCCAGTGAGGATAGCACTCACTACTCAGTTGTACTTGATCTAGCAAGACAAGCTTGCTAACCTCGTCGAAGTACCCAAAATGATTTTCTAAGCGTAGCTTAGATGTAGCACAAAACCGAAAATATGGAGTACCCAGATTGATTTTCTAAGCGTAGATGTGTTACACGGCCGAAAGTTTGGAGCATCCAGTGAGGCTCGAACTCACTACTTAGTTGTAATTGATCTAGCGAGACAAGCTTGCTAACCATTATGCCAATTCGAAGTGCCCAAAATGATTTTCTAAGCGTACCTTAGATATGGCACAAAGCCGAAAGTATGGAGTACTCAATGAGAATGGAACTTACTACTCAGTCGTAATTGATCTAGTAAAACAAGCTTGTTAACCATTATTTCAAGTCGAAGTGCCCGAAATGGTTTTCTAATCGTAGCTTAGATGTGGTACAAGGCCGATAACATGGAACACCTTACGAGGATCGATTTATCTACTCAGTCGTTATTGATCTAGTGAGACAAGCTTGCTAATAGTGGTTTTCTAAGCGTAGCTTAGATGTGGCACAAGGCCGAAAGTATGGGGCACCCAGTGAGGATCGAACTCACTATTCAATCGTAATTGTTCTATCGAGACAAGCTTGCTAACCATTACACCGCCTCGAAGTGCCCAAAAATGATTTTCTAAGCGTAGCTTAGATGTGGCACAAGGCCGAAAGTATGGGGCACCCAATGAGAATCGAACTCACTATTCAGTCGTAACTGTTTTAGCGAGACAAGTTGGCTAACCATTACACCACGCCGAGGTGCCCAATAGTGATTTTCCAAGCGTAGCTTATATGTGGCACAAGGCCGAAACTAGTAGGCACCCAGTGAGGATCGAACACGCTACTCAAGCGTAATTTTTCTAACAAGACAAGCTACACGTGGCACAGTGGATAAAGGCTTTGGTTAGATCCAGTGACAGGACCCAAAGAATGTGAGTTCAATACCCGGTTAAGGAAGTGGAGAACTTGGGGAATTAACAGGAGATTAACTGATATCCATTAAACATGGCACGTGGAACAAGAACAGTCTACCCCAGTGAGCTAAATAAAGGGTTCAGTTCGACATTCCAACCACCTGAAGAAGGCCGGAGCATACAATGGCCGAAACGTTGTGATAAATATGGCGACAATGATGAGTACAACAGTCCGAATAATGTAAATAGTGTATATAATACCTCATCTCAGATATATAGACAGATATTGAAGACAAGCTTGCTAAACATTACACCACGCCGAGGTTCCCAGGCGCCATGCACTCGTGTGTTTAATTGTTTCAGCGTCCTGGCTTAGTAGGGGTTAATTAAACCAAAGAAGGTAGGAAAATTTCTAATTAATTCTAGAGGGCCGTCCGAAATTTTGGGCCTATAATTTGTTCAGTGAAATTATGGTCTATAATTATAACTTTTTATATATATATATATAAAGTTTAAACTAACGCCAAGAGAACATGGGTGCAATGTGTACATCAGCTGTAATCCTTCATTAATACATAGCTATAATTATTTTAACAGAACGTTTTCTATTTCCGTACAAGTGAACGAGACCCAGGGATTTGTGTATCTATAAATTATTAATCAAGCGCCTTCAGCTACGCGTCTAGATATTTTCAAGACCATAATAATGGGTAACTAAGAATTATATATATTAACTGTTTCTTTAAATTCATATCGGCATTATGAGGATGCCACGTAAAAGGCAACACACAAGGGAAAATAGCGTAGTTGCTAGTTACTGATTGATTGATTTGTTTTTTACGGTTTATCAACCCATTTGTAAGGTTATTTAAAGCCAGAAAATATTTTTAGATTATAAGAATGATTTTTTTTACATTATAATAATTTAGTGATAAAAGTCTTACTAATTAACCCATAGCTGGGTCGGAAGAAGTGAATTCATACCAGTCCCAAAACTATTTGCGCGTTAGTGAATATAATGAACCTAACCTGAATTGGAGCTCGGCTCTCTGATTAAGAATTCCCAGCCATTATTCATTACACCACCCGCCTATCTAAACTTACAGCGCCTGGTATTCCTAAGTCACTCTTCTAGGTACAGAGCAGGCTCGACGTTGCTTAACTTTAAGTGATCGTACGGGAACCAATGTTTCATCGTGATGCGGCCGTAAGCCCAGCAAGTAAGTTAATGAATTTGTGCGAATGGAGCAGGGACAAGGTGGGATGGTAGAGAGACAAATGTTTCTTAGAGCTACAGGGACAGGAAGTTGTGGAGAGACATTATGGCCCTTATCCAGAGAGACACGGTACGTAAATGATATCGATGAAAGTGTTTCCCAGTTTTCACTACGATGTTAAGTCTTAAAACACTCACTGAGCTGGCAAGAAAGACACTGGTATTCCCAAGGAGTCACCCATCTAGGCTCGACGTTGCTTAACTTTGGTGATCGTACGTGGAATAGTGTTTCAACGTGATATAGCCGTAAACCCCAATTGTTCAAGTGGTTTATTATTTAGTAATGCGTATATACGCAAACTAGTTCGATAACTTTTGCTTAGTTGACGGTATGAAGATCAAATTTCAGATCTAAATTGCTTGTACATCTAAAATAATATTTTTTAAAAAATAAATGTAGTAATTTAAATGCATAAAAAATACATAAAATTACTTTACAGAGTCGGCTTATATTCTTTTCCTGTTATCCTGTGGTTGCTGCCGGATAGAAATGGAAATTAGCCCTCGTGGCCTATATGTCTATTTCAATTTCATTCATAGTGTATGTCCTGTTGCGTCGGTCTGTGTATATTTTAATTCAAGCTATAAATATTTCTACAAATTATAAAATGCTTTAAAAATAATTATATCTTGTAGTTATCTGATATTTTTAAAGTTAAAAATTGTTTTTCTTACCTCAAACTGTGATTTTATTGCTCAGCTCAGTATAGAATTTGTCTAGATTAAATGAGAAGGCAGAATATAATTCCAGTGTTTTATTTCAAACTGTCAAATTGTGTGTATGCAAATTTAGAGTCAGAATGTGGGTGGCAGATCAAAAATCAACAAAGTTTCTCTATTTGTCTCTGTCGATTATAAATAGCGTGTATCTGTTTTCTAGTTTGTTGTAGATACAATTGTTGGAGAGATATATTTTTTGTGTTGTGTGCAGTGTGACACGCGGTTCGCTGGGGATTGAGAGGTCTCCTGGAAGAGAAGTGAGACACATCTTATCACTGCGACATTCTGCCGGTGAATATTTTGTGTTCCTTACTTTTATACTTCTTTATACAACGCCACCTAGGAGCTTTTAGGAGAGGTCCCCTGACAGACAAAGTTGGGTAATCCCACACGAAATTCTCAATTTTCTAGTAAGATATATTTGACGAATATTCCGATTTATCAAATCTATAAATTCGAGTTCCATAAACGTCTTTTTTTTAATCATTTCACCCGAAGCAAGGCAATAAAACCAGTAAGACATAAGGGGTTACTGAGTGTGAAAGAATAGGAGAAAAAGAAAGAACACTATTAAGGAGAGAGAACAGTAAAAAAAAAAAAAAAAAAAAAAAAAAAAAACAGGAATTAAGAAGACAGAAGATAACGAGTGACATCACTTTTAAAGTTTTGAAGGTCAAAGTTGACCGGAAAGCAAGAAGCCGGAAAAGAGTTCTAACAAGTGAGAAGTGCGTGCGAATAAACTGTTATAGAACGTAGGGTAACATCTACCAATTTCAACTTTAAAATGGTGAGACCTAACTGACAATCTAGTACTGCACTTAAATTCATAAAGTCTAGGTACCAAAGAGGAAATCTCCTCAGAACAATAACCATAAAAATATTTATAGACAAGACACAGAAAAGCTACGTTACGGCGGTGAGAAAGTGACTGAAGTTCAAATGGCAGGTCAGGACTGATAGGACTGGGGATTCTTCTTTGTATTTTATCAAGAATCTCTAAAAACATTGCACTAGGTTACACGTGACAGCAATATTCAATGAGTGGACGAATGGTTGACTTATAATTATTTGATATTCTTAGAGTTAAATTTTTTTTCTTACCTCAAACTTTATGAATTTATTGCTCAGCCTAGTGTAGAGGTTGTACATACAGAATGGGAGGGGAATGTATTATTCTCGTGTTTTATTTCAAACTCTGTATACACACGTACAATTTGACAAAGTCAGAATTAGACCATGAGTGACGGACCAAGGATCAGCAAGAATTCTCTATTTGTCTCTGTCGATTATAAATAACATGTAGCTGTTTTCCAGTTTGTTGTAGATATATCATTTCCGTTAAGTTAACCATCTAAATAGGTCAAAGTCCCGTCACTCCTCCTACCCCAATATAACGTACGCTTAAGAGAGATATGAAATTAACCCCTCCCTATACTTTACCTTGTCTCTTTGACTACAACACCCCCCTGTTAAATTACAAATATTAGACCACCCATCAATTTTTTTAATCTCATTTTTCCTTTCATTTCGATGTTGGAAGAGTTACCTGATGATCCGGAGTCCTTTAAAAGGATTTTGGTGAAATAAATTATTGTAATGGTACTTTAAAGTGGTCTGTTTTTTCTTATATATATATATATATATATATATATATATATATATATATATATATATATAGTGTGTTGCGTGCAGTGCGACACGCGGTTCACTGGGGATTGAGAGGAAGAGAAGCGAGACACATATCCCTGCAGGTGAATATTTTGTGTTCCTTTCTTTTATAATTCTTTATACAACGTCACCTAGAGTCTCTTTGGAGATTCTTCTTTGTATTTTATCAAGAATCTCTGAAAACTTTGCTGTCACATCTAACCTGGTGCTATGTTCACTGCATGGACGATTGGTAGACTTATAAATGAAGGTTATGCTTGTAAGGACATATATGCATCTAGCTACTCTGAATATACTCACACAAAAAAATTAAATACATTTTCTACTAACATGAAGACGAACGATTATATTGAATCAATTGCTAGGTCTACTGCTAGGAACATTGATTCTCTGTGCCGTGGTAGATAATTTTCTCGTTAGAATACATCTTGAATATTTATAAATCTACCATTTGTTCGGGCTTTGAATATTGCTGCCATGTCTGGTCTTGTTCTCCGACTATGTATATCGAGATTCTCGACAAAATCCTAAGAAGGGTCTGTAATTTTATCGATTCCAACCTGGCGTCTCGACTTCAGTCATTTTCTCACCTTTTCTAAGAATATTTTCATGGCAGTTGCTCTCCTTGATATCACAGTGTCGAGAATTTAAACGTACTACTAGATTGGCTGTTAGGTCTCATCATTAAAATAACCAGAAATTCTATTATAAATTTTTTTTTTTAATTCTTGCTTTCGCTGTTCAAAAATTTAAATGCGACACCATTCACCTTTCTTCTGTCTTCCTAAAATTAGTAATTTTATTGTCCTTTCTTCTAACTGAAGTCTTTTCATTCTCCTTCCCTTCCAGTAACACCTTTGCGCTTTAGTGGCATTATCGCCTTGTTTGAAGTGAAATTAAAAAAAGAAGACTGAGTGCGAATTCAGCTATCCAGAATCAAGTCAAAATTCGACCCTTGTGAACAACAGAACAACTACCAAGAGCGGCAACAACTAAAATGGATATCACATCTAACTCAAAGAGAAAATAATGACATAATCAAGATGTTGATATTCCACACGACTTTAAACAAAAGGTTAGGAAGGAAACCACCATCAGTATTGGAAAAAATAATAACAATTACTGGACGAGAGAAGGCTAGTGTCCTGAAAAATTGTTTAAATATTAGGTTGGTGCAAAAATAATATCGTTTTTTGACGTTAAAAAAATACGTCAAAAAACGATATTATTTTTGCACCAACCTAATAGAAGCTTGGAGAATTTAACACTCACAGGACATATTGAATGCAATAAGGACAGAGGAAAGCAGCGCATAGCTGACTTAACTAACTTGTGTAAATGGTTAACAGAGCAGGGTATAGGAGATACAGACAAAATACAAAATTTATTAAGAGCGACACAGGACAAGAGAACCATGATCGCTAACGCCATGACGGTACACGACACATAGAAAAAGAAGAATTTCCCTGTGTTAAGTTGGGAAATAAATAAATATACAAATAAATGATATTTTTAAATGCCGAGGTAACTTTCGAAACACCCTGTATTTATAAATATAGCCATACGAAAGACTGACGTTAAGGTCCTAACCCAAAACGTTTTTGGTCTTAGAATTTAATATTTTCCCAGCTGTGTAATTTCCATTGATAATCTGTGCGAATGATCTGTTATAATCTTCATCGCTGTCTATTGGTACTTGTTTTTGGTACAAATGAGTGGAAGGACAAACCGTCTGGAATTGTCATGCCGGTGGGAATTTTTCATCCCATAAAACAAGCTGGTAATTTTTAACTCCTGAAACAAAATAATTGTACCGCGGAGACTGATCGACTGATTTATATTTTTTACGACTTAGCAACCTTTTACCATTTTAAAGGCAGAAAATATTTTTAGCCTGTAAGATTTTTTTTTAGAGATAATAATTATATACTGCTACAGATCTTACTAATAATTATATACTGATACAAGTCTTACTATATAACCTAGAGGTGGGGGTGTAGAGAAGAAGTGAATTCATACTTTTCCAAAAGGTATTTAAGCGTAAATGAATATAATGAACCCAACAGGAATTGTAACACAGCTTTCGGATTTCCAATTCTGAGAAGTTATCTATTACACCACCTGCACATCCATGATTACAGCACCTGGTATTCCCAAGCGGTCAACCATCTAAGTATTAACCAGACTCGACGTTGCTTAACTTCGATGATCGTACGGGAACCGGTGATTCAACGTAATAGGGCTGTAAGCCCGTGTCGCGTAGAAATACTAGATTTTCACCCTGCCGATTGGGAGGGGTCGGGGAGTAGTTGAATGAAATAAATTAATCATGTCGGCACTTGTATTTAGTACAAAAGAATAAATGATAAATTCAATAGAGCGCCTTCACTAGAAACATGGTAAACTAACTACCTAGGGTAATAGTTATGTGTCCAACGTACGAATTCGATGATTATCGGGAATAAAATTGCCTGAAAGGGAAGAAAGTTAGTTGATGTTTTTTAAATACCATTTCCCTTCGGGACGTAGGCGATCATAGCTTTCCATTTTTCCTTTTCTTTTTGGGCTTCTATTTTTTAAAATAACATTTCCATTCAGGATGTTGACGGTCATGTCTATCCACACTTTCCTTTACTTTTTATTATCTCAGGCTCGCTATGACTTCAGTATCTGTCTATATTTCTGAGATGAGGTGTTATGTACACTATTTACATTATTCGGACTATTGTCCTCATCTTTGTTGCCATATCTATCACAACATTTCGGCCGTTGTACGCTCCGGCCTTCTTCAGGTGGTTGGAATGTCGAACTGAACCCTTCATTTCGCTCGCTGGGGTAGACTGTTCTAGTTCCACGTGCCATGTCTAATCGATGTCAGTTATCAGTTATCTCCTGTTAATTCACACTCTTTGGGTCCTGTCACTGGATCTAACTAACGCCTTTATCCACTGTACCATGTGTATTTGAGTTCAATACCTGGTTAAGGCGTTGGAGAACTTGGAGAGAGGAAAACAGGAGATAACTGACACTCATTAGACATGGCGCGTGCAAATAGTCTACCCCAGTGAGCGAAATAAAGGGTTCAGTTAGACATTCCAACTACCTGAAGAAGGCCGGAGCGTACAACAGCCGAAACGTTGTGATAAAAATGGCAACAGAGCTGAGTACAATAGTCCGAATAATGTAAATAGTCACCATGACAATAGAATTGTTTCCCACCGCTATCTTCACGGTTTTGAATTCAGAGCTGTCCTTCCCGAAGATTTGGTGTAGATTAAGACTACAGAAGCCAGTCTACCCTGGTATTTAAGCTATAGCTGGGGGTGACAGATAAAAAATGGATTCCTGTCTGTCCTAAGGACATTAATGCGAAAGTGAGCTCAGCTAATTGGTCCAGAATTTGAACTCGGCTCTTCGATTTCACTTGCCTGCTTATAACCGTTATACTGCCTGTTTGTGAAGGCGTAACGTTATTAGTAATAAGGTCATTATTAATATAATGTTTTTGTAATAAATTAATATTATATATCAAGTTCAACTAGGTTGGTTAGTTTTGTTTAGCGGCGTATTAACCTCTATGGATTATCTTGAGCTCCTTGATAAGATTCAAAGAAGAATCAGCAAATATCAATGCTCCTAATCTAGTGCCTCGGAATTCATTCACTTTTCGACCGCCGTAAGGTCTCATTGTGTCTTTTCTATGAATACTTTCACGGCAATTGTTCGGATGAGCTCTTCGCTTATTTTCTTTAGTTTCTTGTAAGTAGTTTTTTGTATTCATATTGTAAATACTCATTGGGGTTAAGTTTTTAGAATTGTTATTTTATTCCCCCCCCCACCCAGACAACGAATTGTAAATATGGGGACTAGTTAGTATTTTCATAGAGACAAAGAGGTATTATGGTGGTTGTAGTAAGAAAGGTACCTCTGAATGTGTTGTTTTGGTGTGAGGAATATTGTTTTGTACGATTGGGTCAGTGCTTGCGGCTAGCTAAGTTATAGTTAAGACAGAAGAAGACTGTCCTTTTCCCCAATCCCCTTTTCGGCCTTGTGCCACATTTCTGTAGATAACAGAATAAATATTGCTCTTCGCTATGGTTCCTAGACTTTTTGAATTTAAGCGCAATACTAGACTGGCGTCGAGATCTCATCAATTTAAAGTTGAGTTGGCTAGATGTAGCCGTAAGTTCTATGCTAACAGTTTCTTCTCTCGCACTTCTCCCTTGTGGAACTCCCTTTCCGGTTCTATCCTTTCAACTTTAATCTGCAAAAAATTTAAATGTTAATCGCTGTCTACTGTCCACCTGATTACTTTTTTCTTTTTCCGCCCATTATTAATGTTTCTGTTCTTAATTCTTCCACACCCTGTGACCCCTTGTGTCTTAGTGGCTTTACCTCCTTACATGGGGTAGTACTGATTAAAAAATATTTTGAACGCAATTGTATGCCTTCAACTACAGATAAAATGTATTGTTGGTCTTTTTACTAAAAGACCAATGCAAAATTTTCAGACGCATTCTACTCCCAAAACAAACGGCAAAACGCATTAATAAAAACGAATTGCATTCCGATGCGCCTTTTGGATGTGCGGTTAGTAGATCAACGTCTCGGCAAAAGAAATTGGTTTGAATTCCGACCGAGTTTGTAACGGTCATTTTCATACAAATAGTCTTTGGAAAGGCATGAACTCATCTCTTTGCCACTAATAGTTCGTCAGAACATTTAACTTGGAAATGGCAATAGGCCTGCGACGTTTAGTTGGTTGGGTCGTTGATTTTGTTTAGCAACATATCAACATCTCTATGGGTTATTAAATGCCCAAATCGAAATATTTTGTACATAATTTTAAGCTTTCAACTACAGATATTTTATACATAATTTCTTACTTCCAGGGTAAAGGCATGTTTTTAAATATATAGGTTGTAGATTATAAAATGTATTGTTGCTCATTTTATTATAAAGATTTACTGTTGATTAAAAAGAATTTTTCAAGGCTGTTTTTGAATGTCTTTTCTCATCTCTCCGGACCTTTGGCTAGCATTTTCACTATAGATGGTGTATACCGGACCTCTGGCTAACATTTTCACTCCAGTTGGCGTATACCGGACCTTTTTCTACATTAATTAATTTTGACTTTTCGTATAAGCTTTGTATTCGACATTAAATAACCCATCAAGCATTGTTATGTCGTTAACTTAGCCAATCTAACCTACCTTTTCCCTTTTCGCCCTCATGGTCTTGTGGCAGGCTAAGTTAAGCTTGCGAAAGTCTTTTGGTAAAGGCGCTTGAGAATAAATGAATGCGTGCATGTTCAAATTCAAGATGAAATGCGTAGTTGTTAGCACCAGTCTCTGTACAAGCCTGGATTTGTGATTATGGACCGATAAGAAAATGTGTTTATACCTCTCGCCTTCCTGAAACCGATAAGGAAAATAATGACTTACCAGCCTCCGAATATGTTTTGCTAAATAGAACCAAAGAAACAACAACGACAACAACAACTAAAAGCTAATTTCATTTCAAATTTAATGCCAGAACAGCTGCTTCAACAGATGTGGAGCAGACAACTTTTTTTTTCTTTTTTAGCCTCGTTTTCGTTCTCTTTATCGTCGTTATTTTCTCTACCTTCCAGCAACTAATAATTACATTCGGTGTTGTTAAGAATCAAGTATTAACTTAGTTATCATAGGAAACCCTGGAAAATCCAATAGGTTATCTTAAGTCTGGAAATGATTTCTTTCCACCATCTCAATTCGCTAGTCGCTCCGAGGTTATTATTTGGGAGAAGTTCAGTTGTAATTATTCGTCGGTTGCTCAAACCCCAAAGATCAACAAAGAAAAAGAGATCTTCACTTCAAAGTATTCTTGCAAGGGAAGACTGATATTTAAAGAAATGGCAAGAAAGTTACTTTGTATCTAGTTTTTTTTTTTTATTTAGTTTCGCTTTATATAAGCCAACTTGTAAAACAGATATTTAGTACACGAAAAATCCTTGTTCGCTGAACCTCAAATCGAATTTTGGGGATAAAAAAATAACGTTTTAAGGTTCTTTGAGTGCTTCGCCATTCTTACTGAATTTTTTTTAAGCTTCTGTCTATATCACCCACCACAGAATGCTACCTAGTTGATTTTTTTGTGTGGTGGGTGGGGGATAATTCCAAGTTTTTCCGCTTCATTTGCAACAAACTTCAAGCTGTTTATATTTAATTTTTTTATGGCCCGTGTGTGGCCTACTAATATCACTACACTACTTTGACTTGTGTATCATAACATCAGTGATTTACTACGCGCAGCTTAGTTGTGGCACAAGGTCGAGATTAAGCAGCACCCAGTGTAGGTCGAACTCACTACTCAGTTGTAAGTGATTGAACGAGATTGCAAGGTTTACTCGACGTGAATCGTGCTCTCTCACTCTCTATCTCTCTCTTACTCTCTCTATGTCTCTCTGTCTCTCTCACTCTATGTCTCTTACTCTATCTCTCTTTTACTCTGTATCTTACTATCTCTCTCACTCTATATCTCTGTTACTATCTCTCTTTCTATTACTCTCTCTCACTCTCTCTCTCTCTCTATATATATATATCTTTTTCAGCCGTATTAGGATCTGGAGTGACCACTCTAACATATTGACATTATAATCCATGCACAATTTATTGGCTTACTTTAACATATGCTTTCGGAAACGTATGGATCCATCTCTGCTCCCCCAGGTA
>OZ010572.1:120879417-120914417 GCA_963932145.1 Acanthosepion lycidas
TGCACCAACCTAATAATTGATATATACATAAACATGCGCGCGTGCACACACACACACACACACACATATATATATATATATATATATATCCTCCAAAGATTCGTTAAAAAAAATAGACATACATGATAAGAAAAGGCTCGAAACTTAATAAAAACAAATTTAGCTTCAAAAATTTTGTGTTATTATTAAGAGGAAAGACCAAAGGATATTTTGATGTAAAAATTAATTTAAAAAAAATTCTTTTCAAAACCTTCGAAATTTTGGTTAGAAATCTTGTTTTTCTGACGCCAACAGGGACAATAATATTCTACTGCAAATTTGAGCGTCTTTTTGCTCTGTAAAACACATTGATGTGGAAATTTAAAAAAAAAAAAAAAAAAATCGGATGTCAGATTTTAATGGTGCTTCCAGAATATATTCATAAATTAATGAAATTATTTTTCAAACCTTTCACTCAGTGAAAATCTTGGTAAAAATAATTTTTTACATCCATTACCCCACCACTTATTTAATTTTAATTAACTCCATAAATAAGAATATAAAGCAAATGTCCCTAAAATTCAATAAATTATTATAATGCTTAAAATATTTTAAATATTGCTGCCTAGTTATATATATATATATATATTTCGTTAAAGACGACTGACAAGATACTGCGATTAAGCCTTTTCTTTAATTTTTCTTGTGTTGGTACAGGTGTTTACTTTTCTGGGCACAAGGTGTGCAAAAACTTAAAAACTGTCCAAAAGTTCTGCATAGCCGAGCACTTTTGGCTATTCTTTTAGCCATTATCCATTGTGATTTTTATTTAATTTTAACTGAATGTGTGTGATTTCTATGTATATGTCTAAAGTTATAGGAATGTTTTATTTACTAAACACATTTTCTTTTCTTATGATGTTTATTTTGATAGAGATTCCTCTTATAAACATGTTTCGTTAAAGACATTTGACAATGTACTGCGATTAAGCATTTTATTTTTATTTTTCTGTGTCTGAAGTTATATCTGTGTGTGTTCATATATATTATAAACTGTTACACTAGAACATGCAAGTTAGCACGACAAAAAAAAATGCATATTTGTTTCGATGTCTAATTAGTCATCTCATCAGATGATTAACGTTGTGGTAATAAACGATTTTATTTAAAAATACAATTTATGAAACATCACTTCTTTTTATATTTTTGAAGATTTTCCGTAGAATGCAAAGAAACAGATATATAAAAAAAATTTTCCAATAAAAGGAAAAGAAAGAAAAAAATCAGATTAAATTATATATATATATATATATATATATATATATATATATATATATATATATGAAGGCGTTTACGTTGTATTCGTCATGTAATTTTATTAGGTTGTTGCAAAAATAATATCGTTGTTTGACGTATTTTTTAACGTCAAAAAACGATATTATTTTTGCACCAACCTAATATATCTGTTACCTCCTTAGATAAATTTACCAAACATCCGGTTGTCGATAAATGGGCCAACACCTCATAAAAACACCTACCTTAGTTTTTAAAAAAAAATGCTTGTCTTCGATATTTTAAACTAAAAGTAATATTTCTTTCTATTCAGATTAATTAAACTTTAAATGAACTAATTTTTCTCTTAATACCGTTTCATTAAAAATATAAATAAAAATCTTATTTATAATTTTATTATAAACTGGTAATCTTTTCTCCACAAATCTTAACTTTGCGAGAGGCATTTTGGGGGAAAAATCTAACCCAATGTTTTTCTTAAAACTGTTGTATAAAAATAGAACAAGGAGAAGAGATAGAACAAGAATTGTCTACTCATCTTTGAGACACACTTAAGACAGATGGTAACAATCAGAAAACTCTAGATGATTTCAATATGAATGTTTGCTATTTGCAAGTCACATTTGAAGCAAAAGACACATTCAGTGAAGAGTATATTTATACTATGACAAATCAAACAAATATTTCCTTTTTTTTCATTCTTAACAATATTTTCTTTAATGCCAAACCCCAATTTCGCAGTATCTTTAGAAGGTAATGTTCTTAATCTAAATCCAACCGCAGAAGACGGTAATTTCAGTTAATCCTATCATGAATAGCAGTTAACTTTTCGTAGTGAGATTTTTGAGTGATACAGAGAACTCTGTCTGAAGTGACAAGGGAATAGCAGTAATCATATTACCCCATGCAAGGCACTAAAGTCCCTAAGACACAAGGGGTTACTTGGTGTGAAAGAATAAGAAAAACGAGAAACATATTTCAAAGATGAAAGTTGGATAGAAAGCATGGAACCGGAAGAGACTTCAAGTGAGAAGTGCAAGAAAAGAAACAGGTAAGAGGGTCAAAGGATATGAAGGAATTAGTAAGAGTAAAGAGCAGCCAGGGGGACAGTAGATGGCGATTGACACTGCATTTAAATTCTTGCAGATTGAAATCGGCTGGAAAGCATGGAGCCTGAAGAGAGTTCTACAAGCGAGAAGTGCAAGAAAAGAAACACGTAAAGGGTTAAAGGATATGGAGGAATTAGTAATATAAAGGCGTAGAAAGAGAAAACAGCAGGCAGGACGAGAAACATTATTAAGTCAGTCAATATACAGTCTATGCGTGTGTGTATATATATATATACCCTGACGATCCGCGTAGGTGAAACCTAGGTAAGTTTGACTGGCTCTTTAGGTACATAGTAAGATTTGCTCTACTTAGCGTATTGAGCACTTTGCTGAGTTATTTTTGCTTTACTCGTGTCGTGTTGGAGTTTTTTTTTCTTTAGACTGAGCTTCTGGACGATTGTTTTCGCCTGAATTTCATGTTCTTAGATCTTTTATTCCTTATTTTTTCTTGGGTATTGGTTTGTTCATTAAACCTAAGGTTTTTTCCGGACGAGTATACTTACTTATATTTATAAGATTATATATATATATATATATATATATATATATATATATATATATATATATATATATAATGTATATTAAAGACATTTTTATGTTTAACATTCTTTTTATAAGTAAATGCTCTGTTTATAATAAACAGTATTAAATAACATTTACCGGCCTGAATATCCGAGAAATTTTCATATAAAATATTCGTCCTTTGACAGGATTCGAACCTGCATCCTATACGGAACCGTCATTTAACTTGACGTGCCTAACCGCTCGGCCACAAAGGATCGTTCGGTTGGCAAGGACGAATTTACTGCTTATAAACTTCAATCTTCCATGAATCTCGTATATTCATAACTGCTCATGGCGTATCAAATGTAAACAAATGACGTCATACATTAAGAAATGGACAAAGTCCGACAATTTATTAAAGACATTTTTATGTTTAACATTCTTTTTATAGATACAAGTATTTAAGTAAATGCTCTGTTTATAATAAACAGTATTGAATAACATTTACCGCCCTGAATGTCCGAGAAATTTTCATAGAAAATATTCGTCCTTTGTAGCCGAGCGGTTAGGCACGTTAAGCTAAATGACGGTTCCGTATAGGATGCAGGTTCGAATCCTGTCAAAGGACGTTATATATGTGGTATTATCTATATATATATATATATATATATATATATATATATTATATTATATATTTATTTATTTGGTATTATATATATATATATATATATATATATATTATATTATATATTTATTTATTTGGTATTATATATATATATATATATATATATATATATATATATATATATTTATTTATTTGGTATTATATATATATATTTATTTGGTATTATATATATATATATATATTTATTTGGTATTATATATATATATATATATATATTTATTTGGTATTATATATATATATATTTATTTGGTATTATATATATATATATATATATTTATTTGGTATTATATATATATATATTTATTTGGTATTATATATATATATATATATATTTATTTGGTATTATATATATATATATATATATTTATTTGGTATTATATATATATATATATATATTTATTTGGTATTATATATATATATATATATTTATTTGGTATTATATATATATATATATATATTTATTTGGTATTATATATATATATATATTTATTTGGTATTATATATATATATATATTTATTTGGTATTATATATATATATATATTTATTTGGTATTATATATATATATATATTTATTTGGTATTATATATATATATATATTTATTTGGTATTATATATATATATATTTATTTGGTATTATATATATATATATTTATTTGGTATTATATATATATATATATATATATATATTTATTTGGTATTTTATATATATATATATATATATTTGGTATTTTATATAAGTGAACATTGAGATCAACAGCGATAGTTTATTTCATGCTTGAACGCATTCTTCAGGCCTGAAGTGTTCTACAGATGCAAGATATGCAAGATTACATTATAGGAATAATAAACAATGTTTACTCGTTTGCTTTCGAAACTGTTTTAAATTAATCGACGTATCACCACGTGTTAGAAACTGAAATAGACATATTTGAAGGAATCGCCTTTACATTTAGAATAGAAATGAAAGTAAAACGACAATGGCTATATCAGAAAAAAAAAAGATTAAAACGAATTAAGATCACTGAGTCAGAAGAAGTTGAGAAACTTTTGACTCGCCGTGGTTTGACAATCCTTTCCAGACGCCTACTTAAGATTCTATTGTATTGTAGAATTTGAGGATAGATATTGACCATCCCGGCATTGACTATTTATGCAGTTGTCTCTTTCGATATCAAGCCAGTCTTTATTTACAAAAAAATATCTTTTGTCGTTGCACTTAGTAGCAGCATCATATTGAAAATGAACGTAAGAGTTTTTGAATTTGTCTTTCAACATAGACCCGCCTTCATTTCCTGCCAAAGATGTTATTTTTTTAAAAAAATAAACGAAGTATTCCAGTTGTTTTCAGAGACAGAATCAAAAACAGAAGTGAGGAATTGAAAAAAACGAAAGAAAAGGTAGAAAATGACGAAATAAACGAATACAAAAACTGATACAATCAAAACAAAATACGTTCAGCACTAAAAACATTGTGTGCATCGAAGGTTTTTTTTTTTTAAAAAATCATCTCTTAAAGCAAGGCAATAAAGCCACTAAGACGCAGGAGGGCATTGAGTGTTAGAGAATATGAGGAAACCCACTATTAAGGAGAGAGAAAAAAAGAACAAGAAGACAGAAGATAACGATTGACATTGCATTTCAATTTTTGACGATCAAAGTTGCCTTGGAATCAAGAAGCAGGAAAAGTGTTCCACAAGTGAGAAGTGCGATAGAAGAAACTGTTAGCATAGAACTTACGGTTACATCTAATCATTTCAGCTGAAAAATGATGAGAACTTGCCGCCAATCTTGTATTGCGGTTAAATTCTAGGGATCACAGAGGAAAGTTCATCAGGAAAATTACCATGAAAGTATTTATAGAAAAGACATAAGGAAACTAGGCTACAGCGGTGGGAAAAAGACTGAAGTCGAGATGCCATATCAGGACCAATAACTTTCTTCTTTGCGTTCTATCAAGAATTTCTAAATATATAGCAGGAGCACCAGACCAGATGTGGCGGCAGAATTAAGACCAAGGATGAACGGTAGACGTATAAATATGTAAGATAGATTCTGGCGAGAAAAATGGACTAGCACGACACAGTGAACCGACTTTCTTAGATTCAGGCTTAGGAAATGATTCAATATAATCTTTCCACTTCATATCAGTCCGAGAAGATGCAATGAGCCATTCTCCTGGAGGTTAGCATCAGTCAAGAATTTCAAGGTATTTTACAGGTAGTATGAAACAGCGACTGAGTTTAAAGCGAAACCCGATTGATAACAAACTTTATGCTGTGCTAATGGTTAATTGTATTCTACAATACAATACAATATTAAGTAGGCGTCTGGAAAGGATTGTCAATATTACGTTGGCAGATATCACTTGTTCTTCGAGATCAAGCGAATCCCAATTATTCGACATAAGATCAGTTGTTTAGGGAATTAAATGAAGCGAATTTGGGAATTAAGATAAGAGTTGTTTTCTAAGTGAATCAAATTATTTAGGGTCAGACTAAATGATGTAGCATTAAATGTAACCCCCCCCCCCCAAAAAAAAAAAAAAAAAAAAACTAACACACCCATATAGGAATATGAGATTTATGTAGAGGTAAGATATTTATGGCTCCACTCCCAGAGGAAGAAATACCTCTGTTGAAAACCACGGGTGGACGGTTGAACATGAATGTAGGTCAGCATTTGGGAAGTGACTGGCAAAATAGATAAATCTATGTGTAGCGAAAAATCTAAGAAAAGATTTTGGAAGTGAAACGCGTTCATATCAGGAAATAAGCTTGATCAATGACACAATCTGTATCTTCTATGTGTCATGTTGCTTCATGACGATGACGATGGTGAAACGCCACAACTTCCTGTCCTTTGTAGCACTTACTTAAGTTTATCTTAACACCATCTCTCTTAGTCTCTGTTCTGTCATCCAGTTACACTAACTACAGATGTAAGTTACTTGCTGCTTTTCTCTCTCCGCCTTGCCTTCAGTAGGTCCTGTAAGTGTTAAATTCTCCAAGCCACCTTTATTCATAATGCGTCCAATTTCAGCTGGCTTTTCTGATTCTATATAGAAGCCATTTTTGTTTCCCATTTTCCTTAGAATTTCCCCATTACTCAGATGTTCAGACCATAGTGTTCCCAGTATCCTTCTGTAGAGCCACAAGTCACTTCTTCATCTAGGCTTACGGCCATATTACGAACACCAGTACAATCACCGAAGTTAAAGCAGCGTCGAGTGTGGTCAGTAATTAGATAAGTGACCGCTTGGAAATACCAGTTGCTGTAATCTTGGATATGCGGGTGGTGTAATGGATAATGGTTCAAAATTGTTAATCGGAGAGCCGAGATCCAATCCCAGTTGGATTCGTTATATTCACTTACACGAAAATATCCGTGATAAAGGTATGAATCCACCACTTATCCCCCAGTTAAGGGTTAATTAGTAAGACGTTTCACTAAATCATTATCACTAAAAAAATATTCCAATACATATTAAAGAATTCCTGGTGTTAAATAAGCTGCAAATCGATGATAAGCCGTAGTAAATGAATCCAACCAACCTATCTGTGAGCAGATTGTCCAGCATTCACTGCCATATATGTAGACAGATATTACACAACAGTTCAGCACACTTTGTTTCGAACGAAATTTTCCTGTTTCTTAATACTTTACTGAGTTTTTGAAAAGATCTTTCGCTACTCAAATAGATGATGAAAATAGATGAAAAATAATATATATATATTTTTACTTTACTAAAGTACAATAGAATGCCACTCAAGACGGACATTTGCGAAATGAAATGTATATTTTTATTTTTTTTAAATGCTAAAATTGACACACTACAAGATTTGAGAGTCACTCAAGGCAGAAGGCTAGTGTTAAATCTGTAATTATGAACGAGGTATATAATATGGCTGAAAAAGACATTGGAAGGAAGAGAATATTATTAGTATAAAGGGAAAAAACACCGACTAATCTCGGTGTGAAGAGGTTACCATTGTATTAGTCAGAAAAATATCCACGCAGGTGTCTGTTCCATAAAATAGTATTTCTTTGGAAAGTTTGGTTTGGTTTACGGAATATGAACCTCAATGGGTTATTTAATGCCGACAAGATTTTTATTGCTGGTAATATTTTTTTTTCGAAAAGCATTGCTAGTAATATTTCTTTTTACAGCATTGTATTGCTGGTATTAAAACCTATTATTACACTTTCATAGTGTTTTCACCCAACTTTGGGGTCTAAATATTTTCACATAGCTGGGACCTTAAACAGATGCTGCCACCCCGGGTCAGGGTAGACCTGGAAAAACCAGCAATTAAGAGGTGGTTCCACGCCCCTCAAAACCTCCGGATCAGAGGCCTTACCCAGGACGCATATGTAGTTTATCGCCTAACCCAGGACGGTATAAATGCTGTCGTGCCTTGAGTAAAATATGGCGTTGGAATAAGAGGGATGTGGATTTTTTCAAAAATGAATAGACGGGCAGGTTGGTATCGAGCAAAGGACGAAATAAATAAGGGGAAGTTTGTCGGAATAAGAGTCGAGTGGTTCATTTTTTTTTTAAATTAATAAGTGTCGTGGGTACAATTAACTCAAACTCGAGAGCACCCCTTCTGTTTTGTATTGCTGGTAATATTTTTTTCAAAAATGTATTGCTGGTAAAATATTTTCCAAAAAATTATTGCTGATATTAAAGCCTATTTTTATACTTTCATAATGTTTTGACACCTTTTTGGGGGTGGCGGTAACTATTTGCCGATAGCTGGGACTGACAGATGCTACCAACTCCGGGTCAGAGTGGACCTGGGAACACCAACAATTATGAGGTGGTTCTCCAAGCTCCTCAAAACCTTCTCATCAAAGGCCATGCTGCCGGATGTATTCGTCTTACCCAGGACGTGGATGCAGTTTATCGTCATACCCAGGATGATCTTTGGAAAGTGAAAAAAAAAAAAAATTCACTTTCCCATTACAATTGGAATACGAAAGGAATGAACGGGAACCGACGCTGTTCCCCGTAACGTGCCAGACAGTTTTTCTTGCCAGAATCTATCTTACATATTTATAAGTCCACCACTCATCCATGCTTTGAATATTGCTACCACATATAGTCTGGTTCCCCTGCTATATATTTTGAGATATTTGTTAAAATCCAGAGAAGAATCTGCAATGTCATTTGTCCTGACCTGGTATCTCGGCTTCAGTCACTTTCCATCGCCATAATCTAGCTTCCCTGTACCTTTTCTGTATATACTTTCATGGCAATTGTTTTAACGAACTTTCCTCTATGGTATCAAGAATTTATGAATACCGCAATTATAATGTATAATACGCCTTCATCCATAATACGCACCCCTTAAAATTGTACTGAAAGTGTGGGAAAATGCTTCTACTAACGCATAATACGCACCCCTTGTTTGGTAAGCAAACCCTGTGAATTGTACCTCTCCAATTTCATTACAGCCAGCGTTTCCTACTCTTATTAAAAATGGTTTTAAACATGGAATAATGATATTATAATTTAGTTTTATGATAACTCCTATTTTATTTTACATTTGTAAGTATTCTTAAGTACATACGTTAATACTTGACATCCTTATGGTGTCGCAAACGCCGAATGTTAGTGTCAAATTGTCGAATGTTTCTGTTGAGTAGTCATTTCGCAACTAAAATCGACCTATGAAACGGCAATTTTTTAAAGATGTTTTTGTAGCTGTGCATAATACGCGCCCCTAATTTTGCTTCTTCATTTTTTTTATTTTTTTTTACAAAAATGCGTATTATACATGAGAAATCACGGTATAAAGCGCAATACTAGATTTGCGTCAATGTCTCATTTTATATTTGAAAATGTTGTATGTAACCGTAAGTTCTATGCTAAAATTTTATTTTCTCATACTTCACGCTCCGAGTACTCTCTTCCAGTTTTTCAAACAAATTTGATCTTCAAAAATTTAAATGCAATTGCTATCTTCTGTTTTCTTAAATCCTGTTCTTTTATTGTCCTCGCTCCTCCTTGGTTATCATATTCTTTCACACTCAGAAACCAACTGCGTCTTAGTGGTTTTATTGCTTTGCTTAGCATAAAATTATTTTTAAAAATCTCGTATCTAGTCCTAGTTGTAAAGGTTTGAACTGGTGGAACTAAAGCATGAAGCCAATCTAAACATTTTCCATGGATATAGGGGATATAACAGCGAGTGGCTTTCGAATTTGAGGCTGTATAATGATAAATAAATAATTCTCTACAAGACATTTTGAAAGGTTTTGAACTTTTGATAGAATAAATTAGATAAGGAGACATATCCCAGCGATTTCTGTGTGGGAATTTGTAAATATTAAGTTTTATCAGCGCAGAAAATGTAATCGGCAGATCAAGTTCAAATCCCAGCATTGTTTATTGCGTTCAGTTTGGATTAATACTCTTAAAAAACCCCCCAAAAAACAACATCATTTCTCCTCCTCGTTACCAGGTAGATAGGATAGACTGGTTACTCTATCCTTAACAAGGTGAATGGTCTGGGAAACGGGGGGAAAAAAAAAACTCTAAATTCAAAATAATGGAGAAGTCAGCGTGAAACGTCTCCACTACGTTTCCTCTAGAGATATGGCACTTCACAGATAATTCCATCTGTGGAGAGCCATAAACGCCTACGAGTTAGATTTTCATGGTGCACTCAGCTATTGTAGTTTTATGCCAGACCAAGCTAAACAAATAACAGCTCACTTCACCGTGGAGCAATGGTTAGTAAGCTACTTCACGACTATGAATTTGAGACGGACACAAAACTTTGTTTTGAAGACAAACCAAATAATTTATTGTAAAGATCTTTTGTGTTTCACAAACCCACATAGAATTGAACCCGCATCAGTTATGTTCATATAAACAATGTTAGTGAAATAATATCGAGAAGTCAGTTTTAAATACAATCTTTCATTTGGAAGTCTTTTGAAAATTTTGGGTTACCCAATGGCGGTTAGATAATATACCAGCAGTAAGCGTATATATCAAATATGTGGTGCAATTCAATTTATATTACAATGAGTCATTCATACAATAAGTACATTAGTAAAGTTAATCATATAAAATGGCGAGATCCCTTCGCTAACAAAATTCTTATGGTGCATTAACCTACAAATCACTCGATGAATGTTATTTTAAAAATTATAAGCTGTATAAGGTCTTTCTTTAATACACAAGTACTTTCGACTGTACATTCAGTCATCTTCAGGCAGGAAATTATTTTGTTTTTGGCAACAAATTTTATATGAATGATTCATTGTTATATATATGTATATGTATGTATGTGCGTTGATAGAGGAAGACAAACGCGATGATTAGAATTGTAATAAAACCTCGACATATGAAAGTGAATTTATACATTTTTTTGTTGAAAAATTACAGCAAAATATTAAACAAATATTAAAATAAATTTATTTATTCGATTATAAATTATTTTTGTAAATAAACAATTACAACATTCTACACACTAATACAATTAAAACTAATGCA
This sequence comes from Acanthosepion lycidas, assembly GCA_963932145.1. Lineage (NCBI taxonomy): Eukaryota > Metazoa > Mollusca > Cephalopoda > Sepiida > Sepiidae > Acanthosepion > Acanthosepion lycidas. The sequence continues at coordinate 120,890,496 of OZ010572.1, forward strand.
ATGCAATATTTACCATTTAAAAATATAAAGAAATAAATATGAAAACAACTTTTTATTCATACATTTTTAAACATTTACTAAATTATTGAAATATATGAACCAACTGTAAGTAAATCCTTATTTATAATTTTATAACGTTAGAATCAATTGACAATTAGCCGATAATTGCCAACCATTCCAATAAATGATATAATAAAGTGTAAATAGCAATCTAATAAATAAATATTGTTTGTTATTGTTATTTTCTAAGCGTAGCTTAGATGTGGCACAAGGCCGAAAGTATGGGGCACCCAGTGAGTATCGAACTCACTACTCAGTCGTAATTGTTCTAGCGAGACAAACTTGCTAACCATTACACCGCCTGGAGGTGCCCAAATTGTGTTTGTTATTTCTTATCAAGAGTCTTCAAAAATGTAGAAATTCATTTTCATCATATGTTTAGGTTTCATTATAATTTTAAACATGTGAGAGTATAGACTGTGATAGATAAACTAAAAGAGATGGGTAACGGAATAACAACAACAACAAAAAAAAAGACTCTATAAAGTGACGCGTTTCGTTGCGAGAAAGAAATTTTCGGACATACAACGGTTTTATTGATTGAATCATTATATAAAAAATGATACGAAAAAGTCGAGAAAAATGCAACAAAAGAGTGGTTGCAAGCGAATACATAGATAGATATGCGACTTTACTCAAAAATTCTCGACTCTTCTAATTATCCCAAAATGTCATCGCATGACGAAGCACTGGAATTTATTTTGAAATTCCTTCTTCGTCTGGTCGTGACTTTTTCAACATCCACTCGGAGATAAATGGGTAAGCACAAATTTACCTTAGAAGATGTCAATCTAAAGGCGGTCATCTCCCTCGAAACCATAAGTAAAACTCATTAAGGTTTCTCGATGAATGAAGCAGATGTTGGACAGAGGGCGCCCTTTGAAAAATTTTGAATTTGTTGTCCTAAAATATTGTGTTTCATTTCACACGTTTTAAAACAACGTGTCGAAAATGATAATCGAAATGATTGCTTCCCGAAACTAGTCAGGAGTATGGCGATAATCTACATCCAGCAACAAGGCCCCTGATGGAACCACCTATTAATTGCTGTTGTTCCCAGGTCCACCCTGGGGTCCCAGCTATGTGCAAAAATGACCCCCGCAAGACAAAAACAAAACACTATGAAAGTATGAAAATACGTTTTTGTAGCAAAATGACCAACAATACTATTTTATAGCAAAATGACCAACAATACTATTTTATAGCAAAATGACCAACAATACATTTTATAGCGGAATGACCAACAATACATTTTATAGCGGAATGACCAACAATACATTTTATAGCGGAATGACCAACAATACATTTTATAGCGGAATGACCAACAATACATTTTATAGCGGAATGACCAACAATACAATTTTAGCAAAATGACCGACAATACTATTTTATAGCGGGATGACCAATACTATTTTATAACAAAATGGCCAACAATACTATTTTATAGCAAAATGACCAACAATACTATTTTATAGCAAAATGACCAACAATACTATTTTATAGCAAAATGACCAACAATACATTTTATAGCGGAATGACCAACAATACATTTTATAGCGGAATGACCAACAATACATTTTATAGCGGAATGACCAACAATACATTTTATAGCGGAATGACCAACAATACATTTTATAGCGGAATGACCAACAATACAATTTTAGCAAAATGACCGACAATACTATTTTATAGCGGGATGACCAATACTATTTTATAACAAAATGGCCAACAATACTATTTTATAGCGGAATGACCAACAATACTATTTTATAGCGGAATGATCAACAATACTATTTTATAGCGGAATGACCAACAATACTATTTTATAGCGGAATGATCAACAATACTATTTTATAGCGGAATGATCAACAATACTATTTTATAGCGGAATGATCAACAATACTATTTTATAGCGGAATGACCAACAATACTATTTTATAGCGGAATGACCAACAATACTATTTTATAGCGGAATGACCAACAATACTATTTTATAGCGGAATGACCAACAATACTATTTTATAGCGGAATGATCAACAATACTATTTTATAGCGGAATGATCAACAATACATTTTATCTGTAGTTGATGACATGTAATTGCCTTCAGAATATTTATATTTTGGCATTAAATAACCCATATAGGCTAATATGTCGCTAAACAAAATCAGTCAATGAACATGAAAGAACTCTTTCATGGCATTAATCCATATAATATCCAACAATTCCTTAAAGAAATCAAACTATTTTCCAAAATATAACTTCAACAAAACTAAGACATTAAACACACATATCACCGCCTCTAATAATGATGTACGCACAAAAATGTATAAAGCACAGTATCATCTACCATGTGTTCAACTGTGAAAGCAGAATAACATTTTTATTACTTCAAAGCTCACTAGAAAATTAAATATAATTTCATGGTAATTATTCGGATGAGTTCTTCGCTATGGTATCTAGATAATATGAATTTAAGCGCAATACTAGACTGGCGGCGAGATCTCATCTATTTATAGTTGGGTTAGCTAGATGTAGCCGTAAGTTTTATGCTAACAGTTTATTTTCTCGCGTTTCTCCCGTGTGGGACCCCCTTCCGACTCCATGCTTTCTAGCCGATTTTAATCTGCAAGAATTTAAATGCAATGTCAATTGCTATAGCGTGTTAGAGGCTGTACTGCCTTGCATGGGGTGATACCGATTAAAAAACAAACGGCATAAAATGACCCATAAGGTGTTGATATGCCGCAAAACAAGCAAACAGGAAAAGCTTTTCAAAACAGTGCTATTCACTAGAGAGTGTGTGCAGAAATATAGAGGCTAAAAATTATGAGTCGAGGAAAAGAGGAAACTTAAGTTAAATTTTAGTCTCCATTCTTCCATTAATGGAATATATTTTAAGTTTTGTTTGTTTTAGTTCTTTTTTAGTATTAGACGTGCATTAATTTTGATTATCTTACTGTTATCAATAATAAACACAGAAAGAAACCTAAAAGACAATATCTGCTTTTACACATTGAGTTAAAATAGAACTTATGACTTATTAATTTATACCGATTTTAGACAAATTTTGTAACCATATCTGGGAACGAAATGATTAAATCAATAATAAACTCGGAATCAGTCGAATATTCTTGGCGTGAGTGGAAATCTTTTAGTATGCACAATTTTACAAACGTAATCAGGAATACCAGATGCTGTAAGCTTGGATGTGCCGGTGCTGTAATGGATAATGGCTCGGAATTGTTAATGAGATTAGAGGTCCAATTCTAGTTGAACTCCTTATATTTACTTTTGAGCAAATGCCCTTGGAAAAGGGTACAAATGCACCTCTTTTCCCTCTCTAATGGGTTAATTAGTAAGACTTGTATCATTAAATGGTTATCACAAACAAAAAAAAAAAAAATACAATCGAAAAATATTTTCTGGCTATAAATAACCATCAAAGGGTTGATAACCCAAGAAAAAAAAAAATCATTTAATCAATAAAAAAATAATTAAAAAGAAACTGACATTAACTTTTAATTATTTATACAGTACTTCCTCGATTATCCGTAACTCGAGTTTCGAAAATTCGACTATCCGAACGTGAAATACAAGAAAAGATGAAATCATCCAGATATTTTTTTTTTATTTCCCTAAGTTAAAGCTATTTTAATATTTCATGTCGAACAAGTGTTTTGAGAATTTAAAAAAAAACAAACCGAACTTTCATAATTTCTATTTCAAATACCGAAGCAATGTTTGTGTCTGACAGTCGTTTATGTTAAGCTTTTAATTAAAAGCTACCATTACAAAATACATTTACTTTAATTCAGGTTCGGAAGTTGGCGACAGAAACGCTGGGCCAGCCAAACGTAAAACGCTAGCTAAGGAGCCTAATATCGTTATGAATCCCCTAAATTGATACAAAAAAATGCAAAAAATGCCAATTAAGTACCCCCCCCCCAAAGTCAATTAACGCCATTGATAAGAAGTTCAAAGTTTCAAAGGCTTCTAATGGAAGAATTGTGAATGATGACATTCGATACAACTCTCAAGTGATACGTAGAGGATCTCTATAAAAGGCAGGATGTGTGTGTGTGTGTGTGTGTGTGTAACGAATGCACGGCCGCAATTTTCGACGGATTTGCACCAAAATTTACATGCACATGCTCCAAGTTAGTACGAAGACCAAGACCGACATTGCATTTCCCAACTCCCATCGATAGTGGAAATAATCGATTTTTTCATGCTTCTACAGCAGTTTTCATGTAGTTTGCGGTAATTTTGTACTGGCCAGTGTGAGAGCCAATAGCTGGCTGCCACGAATAGACAGGAAGATTCTATTGGCCAGCATGAGAGCCAACAGCTGAGTGACACGAATGTTAACTAGCATGCTAGTATGCAAAAAAAAAAAAAAAATCGATAACTGCATTCGTCACAAGTGGGAAATATTTAAATCTGCATGGCACTTTATTCAAATTGGCTCATTTGCTTGCTTAAACTCAACGTTGATTCTGATTCCGCAGAACTGGGTTGAGTGTGAAAAAGTATTTGTTGTTAACATTCTTTTTTTTATTCGGTTTTTCCAGTTACGAGTCCTTTTTTAAAGCTAAATCGTTTTGTGTTCATTTTGTTTAGTTCTTTTTTCGTGAAGTAAGGCATGTAGTAACATCAGCACGGCAAAGGGCACTCCTTTAAAGGCAAGGAAGGGCAAAAATATTTTAAGTCAAGTGATAGCTCTATGAGTCGTACGATTTTTGAATCAAGCACGGGCAACGCCGGGCCATGCTGCTAGTTATTCATGTTTTCAAAGACAAAAGATAACCGTCTGATCTGTGCAAAGCGCTTGGTGAGCAAATTGAAACACCGAGAATATTCTTTGGGTCTTTCGCTTAACTGCGTTCCACACGTAATAATCAAGAGGGTGCAGTCTAAGGAGTTAGGTGGTCAGATGTAAAGGGTGATGTGTTTGCAGAAATTGTCTGGCAGCCATGACTGGGTTCTTCTGCTTGTGTGACATGGTGCAGAATCCTGTTAGCAAACAGAAGTTCTTCCCCAGTCACCCTCTTGACCCAGGACAGGAGTTCTTTTCTTATCAGAACGATCAGTGTGAGATTTCAGAGCTGCTGTAACTTCGTAATCACGATTAGACTAATCTAACTCTTTCCGAATTCTCGGCTCCTCAGATTAACACCCAAACACTGAAATGTTCGTATTGGAGCTTCCGGTGCGAATGCCAAGCTGTACAGCATGCCGTTTCCAAAATTCTGGTGGAGTGAATTGCGTCATCGTGTTCTTTTTTTTTTCTTTCTTTTTAATCACGGACGGTACCCAACTGACCCTACTATACTGTGCAGTCGACAAAATAAAAAATAATGCGCATGCGCGAAATTAAAAAAAATATATAAAATAGCAACAATTTACCCATCGCACCCTGTATGTAAGAAAATGATCAAATTTTCAGCTGAAATCAAGAAAATATAAACTTTAGGCAAAATGGACGAAAAATATAGAAAAAAAAGAATTTCCCTTTGTTACTTTCCCCGAAACCCCACGACCTTAACTTCTTCAAATCTTGAGTCAGTCGTTCTCTAATCTCCATGTACTCATAATCTTCACTTTCTACTTCTTCCCCTTAACACACACCTCATTCAGTAATCCTCTACCTTGAATGGCCTTTGAACCTTTATAAAATGTTTGAAGACCAACGGTTTAGACTGTTCACTCATATATCAAATACAGAAGGGCTAAAGTTACCAAGAGCAAGTTTCACTTGAAAATGGCAGGGGCCAGCTGTTGCCGTTTCAAATGGGAAACATCGAAGTGGACTTATAAGGTAACAATGAAATAACTGAATAGAGCGGCAAACTACACATTGTCAGGACAAAGACTTATTTGACATTGCGCAAATGCCAGTGGCCACTTTTCTTTTACATTTCCAGTTAAAATTCTGGAATTGTGCATCGGAACTATTTTAGTCGAGGAGAAAGACACGTCGCTGGATATTATGGTCGCAAGCTTACATTTTCAGAAAGTAGTGAAAATTACAAGTGAACCCACTAGCGATGCGACTTATGAAAAAAAAAAAAATCCAGGCGACAGACATTTCACTATATTACAAATATACAGAAAATAAAAAAGAAAATGTAGAGAGCTATTACCCACCTCCTGAAAGGATGTGGCATTAATAAAAAAACAAACAAACAAACAACTTGTACCTATAAGCAATACGAATCTATCTTTACCATGAAAGATACCTAATACATCTATGTTCATTTATTTTTGTTAAGCTTTGAAAAAATATACGACTTTGTTGTGTTGTCCGAAAGAAAAATTGTATTTTTGTTATAATTATGCAATTAACCCCCCCCCCCCCAAAAAAAAACGCAGGTTGTTTATGTGTTCCTCTTAAAATGTCACATATAATCCTGATACGGAGCCAAATTCACCTTCAGTTGCGGACATTATGACAAGAGGGTCAAATTGTTATTGTTCACCGCAAAGATTATTTTAATTTCTTTTAACTCCAATCATTTAAAGAACATATGGTCATATCACATTGAAACACCGGTTCTCTTCCCATCACTGATGTTAAGCAACTTTGAACCTAGATAGGCAACTGCTTGGAAACACCAGTTACTAAGCTCGGATGTACAGGTGATATAGCTTATGGTCGTATCACGTTGAAACACCTGTTCTCGTTCTAACACTGAACTGTAATGGCGAGCACATATGACTGCTGAGACTCAAGGAAACGTTTGATGATTTGAACAAATTAAAACAAAATTAACTGGATCTCATTTGATTATCGAACCGGAAAAATGTTTTTTTTTCGCGTTGAGGCGTGTCGATGAGTGTAAAACAAACCATATTTATATACTACTGAATTGACATTATGCAGTGATTTAAAAAAAAAAGAAGTATTTATTTTTACAGTACAGACTTGTGGCTCATCGAGACCCACAGCACAAAATGTTAGATGTTTATGAATTGTTTCGAACTATAATATACAAGGTGTCCATTTGCGATAGAAATAATCTGTAAAAAAATGTTATAAAGTTTAATGTACCTAGTTTTAAGTATAGCTAAAATAACTAATGTGATTTCAGACATTACTATAAATCAGTTGGCAAATGTTTTCCGTGAACTGCAAAATCGTATTACCCTTTGTATTGCTAATGATGGAGGACATGTGTAAACTTAAATAAAATTTCGATAAAACCTTAAAAATATAGATTTACTTCTTTCTAATCCTTTTTACAAATTATTTCTATCGCAAATACAAATAAAGTTATAAATTTTTTAAAGTGTACACGAACTTTATGGATATCCTGTATAATAACTACAGTGTAACCCGGATATAAGAGAGATTTTCTCTGGTCCCAAATTAGAGCCTGTGTTAATGTATATAAAATAGACCAAACCCGGATATAAGAGACTTCTTCTCCGGTCCCGACAACTCTCTTATATCCGGGTTACACTGTATAATCAACCGGACAGTTTAATAAATTGTACATTTTTATATAATTTAATATCCTTTTTTATCTTTATTAAATATGTTAAGTATTATTGTTTTGACCATTTTATTATAATCTATGTTATGAGCTTTCTTCTTATTATTATTATTAGGTTGGTGCAAAAATAATGACGTAATAATGTCATTTTTTTGACGTTAAAAAATATTTCAAAAGACGACATTATTACGTCATTATTTTTGCACCAACCTAATACTATTATCATTGTTATTAACTTAAGAGAGCGATTTAAGAAAAGAAAAAAAAAGTGTTTGGTAATGTCAAACAATATTTCGACAGTATGACTGTTTTCAAGTTATATTTCAAGAAAAAAAAATTCAAGTATAAAAATAAATAAATCTACAAAAAATATAAATCTTTGTACAAACATTGCTTGTCCTGTAATAATAATAATAAAAAAAAACCCGGCTGTAATGGTAATTCGAACATGAAGAAAATTACCATTATATGACGCACGTTTCAGTTACATGACTACGTTGGCGGCGTTTCATTCGTTTTGATGTTGTTGATTACTATGACAGCTATTTGTTTATGTTTCTACTATTGAAAATGAAATCATCACCATGGATTTATTTTTCTGTATATGAATAGAATAATTCCAATAATAATTTTTTTTTTCTCTCATTGTGTTCCAAAGACTTTTTGCTATCTCTTTCTTGTTGTTGGCAACAGTTCCTTTGCAGCTATGATTTTCCTTATAACTTCCTCATTTGCCCCATGTTCTATCTACGGTATTCTCAACGTCTTTTTTTTTTTTTTATTATTATTTGTGCTGAAGTTGTCTAGCATTCACCGTCATATAGAAGTGCTAGATATAACATAAAAGTCAAGGGCAGTGTTTTTTTTTTTTTTTTCCCCCAATGTTCTTTTCCTATCTTTTAATAAATTGCTCAAATATACATGGCCCAGTGGATAAATGTATTAGTAAGATCCAGTGCCAGGACCCAAAGAGTGCGAGTTCAATACCTGGTTAAGGCAGTGGAGAACTTGGAGAGGAAAATTAACAGGAGATAACTGATATCCATTAGACATGGCACGTGGAACTAGAACAGTCTACCACAGTGAGCGAAATAAAAGGTTCAATTCGACATTCCAACCAACTGAAGAAGGACGGAGTGTACAACGGCCGAAACGTTGTGATAAACATGGCGACAAAGATGAGGACAATAGTCCGAATAATGTAAATAGTGTAATAAATTGCTCATTAAAAAACAATCCTCCACTGTTCTTTCTGACATTATTTCAACACCTGCTTGATTTTTTTCCGATCGATTGTGCAATTCACATCTTGGTCTATCCCTTTTGTTTACAAATCTCATTAATTCAACAGTGGCCCACCTTCATTTGGTACCGTACGCACTTATTTCACATATGAACACCGAACAAATAAGCAAAATAAAGTGCGTCTCGCTTCGTTGTTGATTTTCTAATTCTCTTCGTGCCGCAACCTGTTAATCATCGTTGTAAAAGTAAAAGTAAATTCTTATTCGTTGTAAGTGGCTTTCCTATTATGCACTGCCCGGTTTCAATACGGTGTTCAACTACACGATCGACGGACCGTGAAACATTTTTTTCACAAAGCTGCAATAGACGTTTTCTCGTTCACTGAGAAGCTGTGACATGATTTCATCATAAAACGACTCGTCATGCGTCGGTGCTTTTAATAGCTTTCGCTTGAGTGCATCCTTTTCTTATGATAAAACTTAGATCTGTGATTCGCAAACGGGAAGTACTTGGCTCCCAGATGAGGAATTTCAAATCTAAGAGAAGGAAGTTTAGCTAAAGAAGGAATCGGCGTGAATATGTATAAGCATGAACGTAAAAGAATTCTTAGACGAGGATTCCAAAGAGAGGGGTTGTTGAAGAAATCTACAATCGGAACTTCGATTTGGGTCCAGGAAAAGCACTGTATTAGATGGAATAGTTAAAGATTATATATTTGGGCTTTGGCCTTTTAAGAGGGCATGGTGGAGTACTGAATAGCGGCCCGGGTTGAGAAAATGGAGAGCCGAGTTCGAATTCCAGTCGGATACATTACATTCGCTTACGTGCTAATAATACCCTTGCGAAAGGTATGAATCCGCGTTTTCTTTTATGGGTAAATAGCAGGGCAGACTGTGTTCTATAGCCTTGGGTGGCAACCGGTCTAGGAGAGGGTTGGGCTATGTCAGGTTATCTTGCGTAAGAAACAGTACATGTAGTGTCCATACGATACTGATAGGTCGCATAATTGACGATAAAAGGGTAAAAACTAGACATTGGAATATATGCCTCCGAAATCCGAAAATGTGCTGGAATAGCGAAAGGTGTCGTCCAAAAATTAAAAGTATTAAAGAACAAGAAAAAGTAGAAACAAAGAAAAGAGGGCTAAACTGCTATTTAATATTCTTCTATATGGCAGAGAAATACTAGGCAATTTCCTGCAGATGAAGAGGAAAATAGGTAACAGCGATGTAATTCTATAGAAGGATGCTGAAAATACTAAAAACGGAGCCTTTGTGTAACGATGCAGTTTAAGAAAAATTAAGAAACCTATACTTATAATCAGAGTTAAAATTTCAGGGATACAAAATCAAGGGTTTGAAGAATTTGGCACTCACAGGACATACTAAAAGCAGGAGGAGTAGAGAAATTTCAAGAAATTCGAGGGCGCATTGGAATAGCGAAAGATGCCTTACACAAACTAAGCAAAGTATTAAGAAACGGAAAAAAATTCGTTAGAAACAAAAAAAGGAGAATTGAAGAGCTACGTATTGTCAGTCCTCCTATATGTCAGTGAATGCTGCATAATCTCCTCACAGATGATGAAGAGACTTGAAGCAATAGAAATGTCGTTTTACAGTTGAGAAGACCATAGATTGAACATGGGAGTAACGACAAGTTTTTAGAGAAAATAGAAACATATTTAGAATCGGAAGGAGAGAATTAATATTTTTAAGGCACGTAATGAGGAAAAAGGGCTTGGAAAATTTGACACTCACATAAAATATTAGAGGCAAGATGGGCAGAGGAAAGCAGCGAATAATTTACCTATAGAGCTTGTGCAAATGATTGACAGAAGAGGGATTAGTAGCGACAGCGAAAAGACAAAACTTACTAAAAACTACAAAGGAAGGTGTGGAGTGCTATGATCGTCCACATCCTTAAGTGGCGCGGCATATTGAAGAAGAAGAATCATACTCATCAGATTATTATGTGTTGAAATACTAAGTTGCTCCAAATATATTTTTTTTTTAGTATCGTTAACAAAATCAAAAAATGAAATCTTATCTAACATAACTGAGACGCAGACAAGAGAGCATTTTATTACATGTGCAGTTGCATTCTAGATATGCATCGCTAGCAAGTCATATTGTTAAGTGTCGGGAAAATATTTGTTGCACAGATTTTACACAGTGTACGAAATCGTGCCGAATGTTGCGTTGCATAAATAAAATTACACTTTATTACGTTACTGTCTATGACTTGACGCGTTTAGCCGCGTACGATTTCATTGTTTAAAAAATAATAATACTTAAAAAAAATGATGCAATCTACTTTTTAAAACACACCTAAGTTTCTTTTCTCACTCACTCTCTCTTATGAGGACTTATGTTATCCCAAGCTTTCGACCCATATTACGTTTTGCCAGTTTGTCAACACACAACAACCACGTTTGCGAAAGGATATTTGTACGTTAGAAAGAAATAACATTAAATTTTATATACCGTATATACTCGCGTATCATACGGCATTTGAAGTCCTAATCTGAAGCTAATTTTAAGGGGTCTCATGAGATATAAAAGTAGCGTATGTACTGCTGGGCTTGGCTACGCCTTTGACCAAATATTCATTTACAGCTGTATTTAACAAACATAATTTTGATAAAACTGATGTTTTACTTAGTTGTATCCAGTAATAATGCATGTAATATTCACATATTAGTATCGCATTATAAAATACAAACATAGCTAATATACTTTCTTTTCCATTGTTTACGTTTAAAAGATGTTTAGATGCTCCTCGTTTGCTTGTTTATGACTGTACGCAGTTATACAACGAGTATAGCCTTTGAATTCCAATCAGATCCATTACATTCAATTACATGCTAATACCCTTGGGAAAGGTACGAATCCTCGTCTTCTTCTCCCCAGCTATGGGTAAATAACAGGACAGACCGGTTCTATAGCCTTGTATGGCAACTGGTCTACCGCAGTAAAAAATGGTAACCTACTGTTGAAAAAAAAAAAAAAAAAAAAAAATCTGCTTCGTCACGAAAGATACATGATCGCCTAAGCGTGTATCCCGCACGGCATATAACTGACTGATTTTACTTGTTAACATAGGCATTCTACAACCTTCATTAGTTTTTCAAACATTGATTTGGTAACTTTTCTAAAAACCAAAATATATAAACAAAAAAAAAAACATATTTGATCCACAAAATATTCCATATACTTTATTCTGGGATTGAGGAATCGGAGAGCAGAGTTCGAATTCCAGTCGAATCAATTATATTCAATTCACATATGTGCTAATACACTTGGGAAAGGTATGAATCCTCTTCTTCTCCCCCCCTCCCCAGCTGGTTAAATAGTAGGACAGACCGGGTTCTATAGCCTTGAATGGTAACTGGTCTACTGCAGAAAGAAATGGCAATCTACTGCGGTCAGTCATGCTTCGAAAGATACATGATCGCCTAAGCGTGTATCACGCATGGCACATAACTAACGATACTTTTATCATTCTCTTTTACTTTTTTGAATTATTTAACTAGAAGATGGGATAAAGAGATAGAGGAAAAGTGGTTAGTCTATATTTTAATTTGATCTGTCAGAAAAAAAGGGAATGGTATGTTACACGAGATACACGATAAAATCATTTTTTATAACTGAATATTTACGGAGTAGGGGTGGGGGGTCACACGATACGCAAGATATCTCGTTAGACGTGTATATACTGTAGATATACATATTTCCTTTTAGTCGGTATACGTGTTTGAGGTACTATTCCTGTTTTTGTATTTATTATGCAGTGAAATTAACAACAGCCGGTGGGAACTGCTAAAGAAAAAAATGTGCTTTCGACATGAATCGAAGTTGCGCCCGTTTATTCTATCAGGGAAACCCCTTTTTGAGCCGAGGTGTGCTGCTACCAGCCTGGCAGGGCAACGTTGGAATTACCTATTAAAGAAAGCACGTTTTCTCGTTTCGACTTCTACGAATCTATATTTGCTAGCTTTAGTTTCGTACTCGAAACGGAAAACAGCAGAAAGTTTTTTTTTTATTTTTTTTATCTAATATTATATCTTATTACTATAAAAATAACGTTTATAGTTTTTTCGTATTGTGTTTAGCGGCATATCAAAGTTTATGGGTTATTTAACGCCGGACTGTAAGTATTTTGAACAGTTTTATGGCTTCAACTACAGATAATATGTATTATTGCTCATTTTGCTATAAAATGTATTGTTGGTAATTCTACTCTCTGTATCGTTGGTAATCTTTTATGTAATGATACATCGCTGGTATTTTTACTATAAAAATGTATTTTTATACTTTCGTAGTATTTTTTACGGGTGTGGGGGTCACTATTTTCAGTTATCCGGAATTTTGAATAATCCGGACATATATATATATATTTTTTTTACAAGCCTCATCCCTAAGGTGTCCAGATAATTGAGGAAGTACTATATTCCATAAAATAAAGACAAATAATGTGTGTACAAGTTAAGATTACAAATATTATTATTTAAAAAAAAAAAAAAAAAAAAAAAGGTGGAATAAAACATTCGAATAATTTTTTTATTATTTCCCTGCCAAGTAAGGCGATAAAGCCACTAAGACCCAAGAGGTTACTGAGTGCGAAAGAATCTGACAAAAAAAAAAAAAAAAAAAAAAACATTAAGGGGAAAGAATAATAGAAGAGGAATAGAACACATAAAAATATGATTTCCGTTGCATTCAATTTTTTTAATATCGTAATTGACAGGAGGGCAAGTAACTGGAAAAGAGTTCCACGGGCAAGAAGTGCAAGAGAAGAAACTATTAAAATAGAACTTACGGTTACATCTAGCAATTTCAATAGTAAAATGATGAAACTTTACTGTGCTTAAATTCACGAAGTCGAGGTACCATAGAGGAAAGTAATATTTATTTTAATGTGGCACAAGGCCAAAATGGAGACAGGGGAAGGCTGGTCTTCAGCCTGTCTTATCTTAAAGATTACTGATCCAAACCCATCACAGTATTCCCTACCCCAAAATCAGCACATTCTTACTTACCATTCTGACTACAGCCACCATTATATCTCAAAGTCTCTATGTAGCCCTAACTAGTTCCCATATATAAAATAGACGGAAACTAACCAGAAAAATAGCGATTAAATTATTTATAGAAAGTACACAGGAAAGCTACATTACGGCAAGTGATTGAAGTCTAGATACCAGATCAGGACCGATAACATTGCAGATTCTTTGTTTTTTGTCAAGAATCTGTAGATACTAAGTAAAAAAAAAACAAAAAACACTCGAGCAGATATGGCAACAATATTATCAATGTTATTGTTTCTCTAAGGCTATTTTTGACTCGTTCTTCCCGAATTAAACGAGAAAGAGGATGGCAAAACAAGAGATCATAATAACAGATCATTAAAACCATTGATGAGATTTATTTATTGGCGTTATTTCAAAGCTCTTACGAAACAATTAATTGTTTTAGCATTCTATTATTTTACGTCTTTTACTACTTAGGGAAGACATGGCTCTTGCAGTGGACAATAAAAGTGGCTAACACCTCTCTATACATGCGTGTGTTGGCGCCCATCAAGGTTAACAATTGACGTAAGAACCATTCACAGTTCAGTTATTACAATTTGGTTAAGAGTTCTAGGAGTGGTTTGCTCAAAAGATTACTCAGCAATTCTTTTCTTTGTCAAACGCCATAGCATAGTATCAACTCGACATTCTTATTAAGATATCTCTCGATATGACAGCGCCGTATGACTTATGACTTCTCAGAGACTAGTAGTGCCCAAGGAATATAAATAGCCTCATGGGGAATTCGGTTGCCTATTCTGTTTTTCCTTGTTGATAACCTTTAAGCCTCCCTAGCATAAAGCATATTTTTTCTTGTATATATACTGCCAATGGAATTATAGTGGATTAATGGATAACTGCTCAGATTAAGGAATCGGAAAGCCGAGTTCGAATTCCACTCGAATCCATTACATTCACTTACGTGCTAATACCCTTGGGAAAGGTATGAATCCTCTTCTTCTCTCCCCCAGCTATGGGTAAATAGCAGGACAGACTGCGTTCTATAGTCTTGGTTAGCAACTGGTCTACCGCAGAAAGAAATGGCAACCTACTCCTGGGATAAAATCTGCCTCGTCAGTCATGTATCGAAAGATACATGATCGCCTAAGCGTGTATCAGACATGGTACATAACTGACTGCTACTGTCAATGTTTTCAATCTAGAATATATGGATTTCACTACATAAGACAAGGACTGAATTTACGACCACTAGATGAAAGGAATACAGGTAAAAAAAAAGAAAAGAAGTCACAGGACAATGTTAGTGATTCTGAGTCTTTCTTTAATAGAAATGTTACATAACAAATTCTCAGTTCTCAACAATATTTGGAAATTAAAAAATGACCCTTTTAAAGGCGTTCTTCATAAAGTCGAGGCTTATAGGAAAGTAAGACTCCCTATGAAATAGGTCGAATATCAGACCGTAACATTATTAGAAAAATGTTTCTTAGAAGCTGAATCGCTTTACTATACATTTCAGTTGCAAACAGAGCGGACCCATAAACATGCGAAGTAACCGACAGAAATAGATATTTCTTCGATTTTAGTTTAATTCGTGAGACGAACAAATCTAATCCGGGGTTATTTCACGAATAAAAAATCCTTTGATTAAGCCCTTAATTCGGCATATATATTCATATACGATTTCTGTGGTTGGTTTAAGTTTTACTGCTAACTTTAAGAAACAACCTGTTAAGAATAATCAAGAGTAGTTTCCCCTTGTTTTGTTACTCTCCTCTTTGAGAGAGTTATTTCTGTTTACTTGTACTATAAAAATACATTATACGCGAACCTTGTATTCTCAGTTGAATAAAGCTTTCTTAAAGACTACACCTTACTTTTGTCATTACACACCCTAAATGCTTTCTTCGCATAAATCAGTATCTTATGATACTAGGCCCCCTAACTATGAAATATATCGAATATGTAATCGTAACATTGTTAGAAAAGATTTTTTTTTTTTTCAGAAGTTGAATCGATTTACAATGAAATTTTATATAGCAAACCGTGCGGAGCCATAAACTCGTGAAGTACCAGATAGAAATCTAATAGAGAATAACTCCCCAAATTTATGGACAAATCATACATGTTGGTATTTCTTCTTATCCAAAGATATACACCACTTCTGTCTCATCTGCTCTAGTTTTGTTCTTTTTCAGAAAGCTGCGATCACTTGTCAGTGCCCCCTTTGTGTGTTAACGCCATTCGACAATCTTTCACCTCCGTGCCTGCAATAAAACGGTGCCATAAAGACGATTTTTCCCTTGACACCGCTATTATTTTAACCACCCCATTTCCCCGGACATTTTTGTTGTTGCCTTTTTATGCTTTTTTTTTTTAAAGTGATGATTATAATTTTAATAAAACTCAAACATATGAAAGTGAATTTATACATTTTCTTTGTTCTTTGAGAATTTACAAAAAAAAAAAAAAAAAAAAAAAATTAAATACTATTTATTTATTAGATTGTTTAGTTACAAGAATAATTTTATATTTGCAACGGTTCTAAAAATGCGAATCAACTAATACAATGCAATGTATCATTTTTCAATTTTTAAAGAAATACATATTAGTTTTATAATTCATTGATATTTTAAGAAAATTATGAATGAAAAACTTGTTTTCATAGTTATTTATAAAAGGCAAGTAATAAATAAAGCATTGTACATTGTTTACATTTTTATAATGCTGTAAATAAACACTGGCGAGGGAGTGAAGTTAGTAGAAAATAATAGCGGTATCAAGGTAAGAACCGTCCTTTTCATACACCGTAATTAGCGGGCGCTTAGGCTAAAATTTGCCCACCATTCTACTGAGTGAATTTTTTTTTTTTATTTATTACCGCTGTTTTGGTTATTTTTATCGTGTATATATATATATATATATAATGAAATGAATTAAGCCCGACAATTATTAAATGTATTTTTCTGTTTATACGTGATTTTGATAGCTACAATTTAAGTCAATGCTCTGTTTTTAATTAAACCGTTTATCAGCCTGAATGCTCGAGAAATTTCGTTGAAAATATGCCTTTTCCAACAGGAATCGTCCTATACGGAACCGACATTTGATCTGACTTAGCTATTAAGAAGCGTCTAGTTAGCAAAGTTCAAATTAATGTTTTTAAACAAATCGTCGTCGATCTTTCCCGAACGATCATATCTGCTCAAGAGACGTACCTTAACGTGAACATTGACAACATATTATGAATTGGATTAAGTCCGACAATTATTGAATACATATTTTTTGTTTATATGTTATTTTAATAGATACAATTTATTTAAGTAAATGCTCTGTCTTTTAATTAAACAGTATTAATTATATTAACCGGTTTGAATTCCCGTTGGAGAACGTATATTTTCTGCGAAATTTCTCGAACATTCAGCCCGATAAATATAATTAATACTGGTTAACTAAAAACAGAGCATTTACTTAAATAAATTGTATCTATTAAAATAGCGTATAAAACAGAATATCTCTCTCTCTCTCTATATATATATATATATATATATATATATATATATATATATAATTTACTTCGTATTATTTTTGCATCGTTATTTTCTTTCTTTTGTTATTATAAACTTTGTCAATTATTTTGGTGGGCATTTCTGTCAATTACACTTGACCATGGCAAATTACACTACATCTCTCCTTATTAATAATTTTTCCCAGATTATTTCACACTCAACTTGCGTCTTAGTGCCTTTATCACCTTGCTAGGTTGAAATCATTTAAAAAAATGCACATAGGAAGTATAATATAAGTAAATGCAAATATATAAAGATTAAACATAGACAACAAAAAATAAATGAATGAAAGCTTTGACGAGAAAAATAAAGAGCGTAAAGCTAAAGAAAAGAGCGAATGCTTATAATTAAAAGTATGATTATGTATTATTTAGGCGTTCAGGAAGTTAGGAAATGTTTGAATATCACTTTCTTAGATCGATCCGAACAACGAAGAGAGATCACATTGTCCTGATATATTTGCAGGGAGTAGAGCAAGATTGACTCTTGCCTTTTCTAATGGTATTAGTGAGAAGAAATCACATACTCTTGACTAGGAGTAGAGCGAGATTGATTCCTGCCTTTCCTAAGGGTATTAGTGCGAAGAGAAGACAAACTTTATTTCTGACTACAATTTTTTTAGTCTAACAATTTTAACTGACATACTCGACTCATACACACTGCATAGTTACCGAATTGGAAACAAACGTGTTAAATCAGTTAAGCAAAGTCCTAACATATTTAAAAATCACTTCAATTAATTAAGTACAATTTTGAACAGAACTATTTTTAAATGCTTTATTGGTTTGCCTTCTTAATTGTCAATTATACTGGCATTAATTGGAAGTGGAACTTGAATTGACGCCAAATTGTCTCGATCTAAAATAACTGTGTGCTAGGAACACAATAGTCATGCGCACAAAACAGCTTTTTCGATTACTTACACAAAATATAACACCATCTGGATCCAGTTCTGGCGCAATCTAGATTTAAATGTATTCGTTTGCAACTGTTAAGCATATTGCTTTTTCGATTCAGGCAAGGAATTTTTCTTCAACGAAACCTTTTTTTTTTTTTTTTTCTTTAAAGCAGAAGCCTCATTATATTCAAATAAGTATTTTTAAAATTTTTCTTATGTTCGTATAATGTTTTTTTTTCCGGACATAATATATGTAAACATTGTCCGACTGTTCTGTATGTTCGAGCGCTTTCGTACAATTTTTACATATTTTATGTCCATAAAAAAAAAAAAAAAAACTATACGGACATCAGAAAAATCAAATACTTGCAACACCTCGTCAGTCGTCTTTAATGAAAGAAGGACTGCTGCCTATATATATATATATATATATATTGAAATGGACTAAGTCCGGCAATTTTAATATATTTATTGTTTATACGTTAGTTTTATACATACAAATATTTAATTAAATGATCTATTTATAATAAACAAATGCAAGAAAAATATAGTAAAAAGCCTGATTGCAGGGCTTTGTCAGTGGTCTTCAGTTTTTATATATATATATATATATATATATATATATAATAAAATGAAATGGACTAAGTCCGACAATTATTTTTATGTGTTTTCTGTTTGTACGTTATTTTTAAAGATAAGTAATTTAATGGTATAGCACGTCAGGCTATATGACGGTTCCATGTAGGATACAAGTTGGATTCCTGTCGGAGGACATCTTTAAGAAATTTCTCGAACATTCCGCCGGTAAATGTCGTTAATTTACTTAAATATTTGTATCTATAAAAATAACGTATAAGCTATATATATATATATATATATATATATATATATAAGAAAATACAGTTTTATGGTATGCTATATTTACGGGTTACAGGGGTTAATATCAGGGGTAGAGCGTTTGTAAATATAAAAGAGGACATTAAAATCAACACCCAGAGGCGAAAGTGTTTGATGCTAAACGCAATCGTCAGTCTAATGCGTTGTTTTTAATAGTCGAGCAAAAGCATAACGTATATAGCCTGACGATTGCATTTTATATGAAACAGATTGAAGTCAACACCCAGAGGTGACAATGTCCATTTGCAAAATTTGGTTAAAGGATCAACTATCAGATTTCTTTTAGGAAGATCAAAAGACATCTTTACTACACTCCCGAGTATAAAATAATTAATAATACTAGAAATACCCGTGAAAAAGTTACGGTTTTCCTATTTGAATGTTCTGATGAATCTTAATTCTTAAGGTAAAAGGTGATGGAGAGTTCTACAAGAAAAAAATTATTCATAAAAATGACCCTATCGTCCCATTAAATATTTGAGCTTAAATTAAAAAAAATATTTTGTAATAAGGATCATAAATAAGGGGGTATAAATGAAAAGATCTGACAACTTTTCCATTTCACCGAAATAAACATCAAATTCCTCTTTTTCATTTTTTTTTTCACTGAAGTTGCGTCTCTGATATGTCTTTCCTGTATTTCCACATGATCAAAACGGAATAGATCATTATTTATGAGGTATTAGCAGGCGATATTAAACAGTTCTATTTTTCTTTCTTTGTTTTCATTTTTGCACTGAAACCAAATAGCGTCTCTGATATGTCTTTTCCGTCTTTCCATGCAATGAAAATGGTATAGTCCATTATTTATGTGGTATGGGCTGGAGAGACTGAATAGTTCTATTTTTTCTTTTTCATTTTCTCACTGAAACCTATTAGCGTCTCTGATATGTCTTTTCCATTTTTCCACGCGATCAAACGGAAACGTCTATTATTTATGATGTATTAGAGCGTAACGTTCTTACGTGCGAATTAAGGGAGGAGCAATCAGAATTATCATAGGATGGTGCAGTCAAGCTCAGTGAAACCGTTTTTACAAATGACGACATTTATACGACACACGCATCTTCCGTATTGATCATAATAAAGATAAGGATACTAGATCGAACTATTTCCAAAATAATGGCAATATTTCAGAAGACACTAAGTCGAATCACTTCAAACAAAAAGAGTGCCGTTGGCGTATCTATTACTATTATGAATATTTTAAATGAGGTTCTGTTCGAACAACGGATCAAAGAATAGAGACCCAGGCTAATACTTGTTAAGAAAAAAGAAAAATACTTCTTAACAAGTGATAATTGAACCCAGCGAACTCGGATTAGACCTTTGACACAGGAAGTGCGAACCGTCGTTGCAGAAAACAAATATTTACAAAGAGAAAAGAGTACAGGGGGGGATCATAATGTAAAAACACTCTCCAGAAGAAATGAAAGGTAGTTGGAGGGAAATTTACAACCGCAGGCATTGTGATTAAGTAATTTCTTATCATACACAACTGATAAATGGTTGAAGGGCATATTTCGAGTGTCTACAGCGGAATATATAATTTTATCGCCGACTGGAACAGTGACAGGATTTGAAAGAAAAGAGAGAACGATAAAAAAAAAAGGGGAAAAAAGAAACGCCCTGACTTATTATTTTTTAAAATTTCTTTTCCTTTTTTCTTCCTGTTTTGTGTTGGCCTTGTTCCGATATATATGAGTGTAGAAAGAAAGTTCAATATCCAAAGGCGATAGTTTGATGCTTCAATGCCATCTTCAGACAAAAACATTCCGTTCAAGTATGAAACAGACTATTACCATCGAGTATTGAACTGTGTCCACACTACTGTTTACATACGCCCTATTCCGGATACTGATCATTTTTACTTATATATATATATATATATATATATATATATATATATATATATGTAAAACTGAGAACAAATTAAGTATAATTTCACTGTAGGTAACATTTTAACAGAAGGGCTCAGTAGAGTAAAGTTAAATATTTATTTTAGAATATTAAAACATGTTAAAAATCGCTATATAATGGCAATTATTTTTCTACAGTACAGATCTTTCACTCACTAGTAGTTTAACATCGCACGAGGAGACATTTGTAGCATTGAAACAATTACTATTGCGTAGAGATTTTTAATCTCTCTCTCTCTCTATATATATATATAGATGTAGATATATATAGATGTAGATGTAGCGATTTTTAACACATTTTAATATTCTAAAATAAATAATATTTAACTCTACTCTGTACTGAGATCTCTTTTAAATTAAATGTTACGTACAGTAGAATTATACTGTATATGTTCTCATTTTACCTGGATATATTTTTACTACGTCTGCTAATTTTGGTGAAAAATATTATCATCGCAAAATTAGCAGCCATTATGATAGTATTGGTGTAGTTGATTCGGCTTAAAAAATGGCTTAAAAAAAAAAAACTCCCTTTCAGTTACACGAAGGGTCGAAAGTAGAGTTCCACGCGAGAATGCTATTGTGGACATGAAATTTATGTAAAAGTTAATTGCAGCAAAACAGTTGTCCGCATGGCTATCGTGAATTTCCAAAACCCAAGTAGCGGGAGAAGTGGATGTCCAAGGAAATGATGAACATTTGATGAAGTACATGAAACCCAATAGGTTCTTGTGACAAGCTACATGCTGCTCTGCTTCAAAATGGTAAAAATAACAGTTCTATGACAAGTTCAAGTTGTCTAAAATTTGCCATTTGGTCGGAAATCATTCAGATCTACACGTAAACCATCGATCAACACGCCAGACCCCAAAATTACAAAACAGAAATATTCAGCAAAAGGAAGAAATGGGCGGGAAGACAATCCGAATTAGAAGGGAGACAATTCTTTTATAAAATTCAAGCGTAAAGGGATCTTTCTTTTTTTTTTTCTTCTTTTAAATGAGATTTATCTCCATTTATATAATTTTTTTCAACCTCTTAAATGGCAGTGAATTCTGGACAATCACCTCAGAGATGAAGAGGAGACTGGAAGCAAAATAAATGTGGTTCTACAGAAGGATGCTGAGAATAACAAAGATCGAACACGTGAGCAACGACGAAGTTTTAGAAAAAGTGAAACCAAAAAAGACACCAACACTTAACATAAGGAAGACAGAGTTGACATTTCTATAGCGCACAATGAGGAAAGAAGGCTTAGAAAATCTGATACTTACTGGACAGATTGAAGGCAAGAAAGATAGGAAAACAACGCATAACCTGCCTAGTGATCTTGAGTAAATGGATGGCGGAGCAAGTATTAGGAGAGATAACAAAGACTAAAGTTACTAAGAGTTACAAAAAGCAGGACATTGTGAAGAGCCATGTTCGCCAACGTCCTGAATGGACATAGCACATAGAAGATACTTAACATCAGAAAGAGATAATTGAAATTTCTAGGGCACTTAATGAGGAATGAAGGCTTGGAAAATTTGACACTCGTAGGACAGATTGCAAATTTATAGTAAAATTATAGCAATGCATTTTTATATGAAATAAATTTAAACAACAATAACTATTTATATTAAAATTACCAACAATACATTTTAGCTGTAGTTGAAGGCATTTCAAAATATATTTAACCGAAGCCATGAAATTGTGTTCAAAATATATAGATTTCGGGTTTAATTAACCTATATAAGTTGACATGCCACTAAACGAAACAAAACCATGAACATAAAAGAACTTTTTCATAACATTAATTCATATATCCTACAATTTCTTAAAGAAATCAAACTGTATTCCAAAATATAACAAAACTACAACATAAAACACACATCACAACCTCTTGTACTTATATACACACAAACATGTATATGCGCCAAAGCTGAGTATCATCTACCATGTATTCAATTGTGAAAGCAGAATAATATGTATAATATTTTTTTTACTTCAAATTAATTTTGGCATTAAATGCCCCATAAGGAATTGATATGCTGTAAAACAAACAAATCAAATCATTTATTTTGGGGAGGGCACTTTTTTTTTTTTTCGTTTTAAGATCTGTCTGATGATCACTACACGTGAAACTGGTAGTCACAGTCAAGATCTGTGTTTCTTCTCTTTTGGATTGTGTATAAAAATAAGTATATTGTTTAAAATGTTCTATATTTATAGAAGGCGGCGGCTCAATAATTGCGATAGAGCATATATATGTGTCGACATGGGAATCAACATTAGCTTACAGTCAATATTTAGCTTATAGCCATAGACAGTGTAGATATAGGAATCAGTACTGCATGGTGACAGTCAGATTCAAGCTTTAATCACATTCAAGTTAGAAATTGAGAAAATGTGAACTTTGGACTGTTTAACCATAAATTTCATCGAGATGAAAAATAACATTTGAAAATTGGAAAAATACAGTAAAACATTAATCAGACAGAAGTGGTCGGTTGAATTTAACAAAACTTATTCAGATGAATTCATCCCGTGTCAAAATACCTTATATATATATATATATATATATATGGTGTCCAAAAAAAGTTGACATTTCGCAGGCCAATAATTTTGGCAAGTCTTGTTGAAAACCTCAAATATTCACACAATGTATAGAAACAGATCAAGATTTTATGTTTAATGTTTTATTTTTGTTCTACTTTCAGGTTGAGCCATGCCGTTCACTCCCAAAGAGAAGTAATTTTGCGTCTTGGAATATGCTCGCACACAGTCACCCAAGGTTGTACAGCGTGCTTTCAATGCACAATT
>OZ010572.1:120925147-120932647 GCA_963932145.1 Acanthosepion lycidas
ATATATACATATATAAAATATACAAGATATATACATATATAAAATATACAAGATATATACATATATATATATATATAAATATACAAGATATATACATATATATATATAAAATATACAAGATATATACATATATATATATAAAATATACATATATATATATAAAATATACAAGAGATATATATATATATAAAAATATACAAGAGATATATATATATATATATAAAATATATAAGAGATATATATATATATATTAAAATATACAAGAGATATATATATATATATATAAAATATACAAGAGATATATATATATATATATAAAATATACAAGATATATATATTATATATATAAAATACAAGATATATATATATATATATATAAAATACAAGATATATATATATATATATATATATAAATACAAGATATATATATATATATATAAAATACAAGATATATAGATATATATATATATATATAAAATACAAGATATATATATATATATATATATAAAATACAAGATATATATATATATATATATATAAAATACAAGATATATATATATATATATAAAATACTATATATATATATATATATATAAAATACTATATATATATATATATATATATAAAATACAAGATATATATATATATATATAAAATACAAGATATATATATATATATATAAAATACAAGATATATATATATATATATATAAAATACAAGATATATATATATATATATATAAAATACAAGATATATATATATATATATATAAAATACAAGATATATATATATATATATATAATACAAGATATATATATATATATATAAAATACAAGATATATATATATATATATATATATAAAATATACCTGATATATATAAAATATACCAGATATATATAAAATATACCAGATATATATAAAATATACCAGATATATATAAAATATACCAGATATATATAAAATATACCAGATATATATAAAATATACCAGATATATATATATATATATATAAAATATACCAGATATATATATATATATATATATAAAATATACCAGATATATATATATATATATATATAAAATATACCAGATATATATATATAAAATATACCAGATATATATATATATATATATATATATAAAATATACCAGATATATATATATATATATAAAATATACCAGATATATATATATATATATATATAAAATATACCAGATATATATATATATAAAATATACCAGATATATATATATATATATATATAAAATATACCAGATATATATATATATATATATATAAAATATACCAGATATATATATATATATATATAAAATATACCAGATATATATATATATATATATAAAATATACCAGATATATATATATATATAAAATATACAAGATATATATATATATATATAAAATATACAAGATATATATATATATATATAAAATATACAAGATATATATATATATATATAAAATATACAAGATATATATATATATATATAAAATATACAAGATATATATATATATATATAAAATATACAAGATATATATATATATATATATAAAATATACAAGATATATATATATATATATATAAAATATACAAGATATATATATATATATATAAAATATACAAGATATATATATATATATATATAAAATATACAAGATATATATATATATATATAAAATATACAAGATATATATATATATATATAAAATATACAATATATATATATATATATAAAATATACAATATATATATATATATATAAAATATACAATATATATATATATATATAAAATATACAATATATATATATATATATAAAATATACAAGATATATATATATATATATATATAAAATATACAAGATATATATATATATATAAAATATACAAGATATATATATATATATAAAATATACAAGATATATATATATATATAAAATATACAAGAGATATATATATATATATATATATATATATATAAAATATACAAGATATATATATATATATATATAAAATATACAAGATATATATATATATATAAAATATACAAGATATATATATATATATATATATAAAATATACAAGATATATATATATATAAAATATACAAGATATATATATATATATATATATATATATAAAATATACAAGATATATATATATAAAAAATACAAGATATATATATATATATATATATATATATATATAAAATACAAGATATATATATATATATAAAATACAAGATATATATATATATAAAATATACAAGATATATACATATATAAAATATACAAGATATATACATATATAAAATATACAAGATATATACATATATAAAATATACAAGATATATACATATATATATATAAAATATACAAGATATATACATATATATATATAAAATATACAAGATATATACATATATATATATAAAATATACATATATATATATAAAATATACAAGAGATATATATATATATATAAAATATACAAGAGATATATATATATATATATAAAATATACAAGAGATATATATATATATATATAAAATATACAAGAGATATATATATATATATATAAAATATACAAGAGATATATATATATATATATAAAATATACAAGATATATATATATATATATATAAAATACAAGATATATATATATATATATATAAAATACAAGATATATATATATATATATATATAAAATACAAGATATATATATATATATAAAATACAAGATATATAGATATATATATATATATATAAAATACAAGATATATATATATATATATATATAAAATACAAGATATATATATATATATATATATAAAATACAAGATATATATATATATATATAAAATACTATATATATATATATATATATATAAAATACTATATATATATATATATATATATAAAATACAAGATATATATATATATATATAAAATACAAGATATATATATATATATATATAAAATACAAGATATATATATATATATATATATAAAATACAAGATATATATATATATATATATATAAAATACAAGATATATATATATATATATATAAAATACAAGATATATATATATATATATATAATACAAGATATATATATATATATATAAAATACAAGATATATATATATATATATATATATATAAAATATACCTGATATATATAAAATATACCAGATATATATAAAATATACCAGATATATATAAAATATACCAGATATATATAAAATATACCAGATATATATAAAATATACCAGATATATATAAAATATACCAGATATATATATATATATATATAAAATATACCAGATATATATATATATATATATATAAAATATACCATATATATATATATATATATATATATAAAATATACCAGATATATATATATATATATAAAATATACCAGATATATATATATATATATATAAAATATACCAGATATATATATATATAAAATATACCAGATATATATTATATATATATATATAAAATATACCAGATATATATATATATATATATATAAAATATACCAGATATATATATATATATATATATAAAATTACCAGATATATATATATATATAAATAAAATATACCAGATATATATATATATATATATATAAAATATACCAGATATATATATATATATAAAATATACAAGATATATATATATATATATAAAATATACAAGATATATATATATATATATAAAATATACAAGATATATATATATATATATAAAATATACAAGATATATATATATATATATAAAATATACAAGATATATATATATATATATATAAAATATACAAGATATATATATATATATATATAAAATATACAAGATATATATATATATATATAAAATATACAAGATATATATATATATATATAAAATATACAAGATATATATATATATATATATAAAATATACAAGATATATATATATATATATAAAATATACAAGATATATATATATATATATATAAAATATACAAGATATATATATATATATATATAAAATATACAAGATATATATATATATATATTAAATATACAAGATATATATATATATAAAATATACAAGATATATATATATATATATATATATAAAATATACAAGATATATATATATATATATATATAAAATATACAAGATATATATATATATATATATATATATATAAAATATACAAGATATATATATATATATAAAATATACAAGATATATATATATATATATATATAAAATATACAAGATATATATATATATATATAAAATATACAAGATATATATATATATATATAAAATATACAAGATATATATATATATATATAAAATATACAAGATATATATATATATATATAAAATATACAAGATATATATATATATATAAAATATACAAGATATATATATATATATAAAATATACAAGATATATATATATATAAAATATACAAGATATATATATATATATAAAATATACAAGATATATATATATATATAAAATATACAAGATATATATATATATATAAAATATACAAGATATATATATATATATAAAATATACAAGATATATATATATATATAAAATATACAAGATATATATATATATATAAAATATACAAGATATATATATATATATAATATACAAGATATATATATATATATATATATATATATAAAATATACAAGATATATATATATATATATAAAATATACCAGATATATATATATATATATAAAATATACCAGATATATATATATATATATATATATAAAATATACAAGATATATATATATATATATATATATATAAAATATACAAGATATATATATATATATATATATAAAATATACCAGATATATATATATATATATATATAAAATATACCAGATATATATATATATATATAAAATATACCAGATATATATATATATATATAAAATATACCAGATATATATATATATATATAAAATATACCAGATATATATATATATATATAAAATATACCAGATATATATATATATATATATAAAATATACAAGATATATATATATATATATATATAAAATATACAAGATATATATATATATATATAAAATATACAAGATATATATATATATATATATAAAATATACAAGATATATATATATATATATATATAAAATATACAAGATATATATATATATATATAAAATATACAAGATATATATATATATATATATATAAAATATACAAGATATATATATATATATAAAATATACAAGATATATATATATATATAAAATATACAAGATATATATATATATATATATATAAAATATACAAGATATATATATATATATATATATAAAATATACAAGATATATATATATATATAAAATATACAAGATATATATATATATATAAAATATACAAGATATATATATATATATATCTAAAATATACAAGATATATATATATATATCTAAAATATACAAGATATATATATATATATCTAAAATATACAAGATATATATATATATATATCTAAAATATACAAGATATATATATATATATATATATATAATATACAAGATATATATATATATATATAATATACAAGATATATATATATATATATATATATATATATAAAATATTCAAGATATATATATATATATATATATAAAATATACAAGATATATATATATATATATAAAATATACAAGATATATATATATATATAAAATATACAAGATATATATATATATATAAAATATACAAGATATATATATATATATAAAATATACAAGATATATATATATATATAAAATATACAAGATATATATATATATATAAAATATACAAGATATATATATATATATAAAGTATACAAGATATATATATATATATGAAGTATACAAGATATATATATATATATATAAAGTATACAAGATATATATATATATATATATATAAAGTATACAAGATATATATATATATATATATATATATATATATATAAAAGTATACAAGATATATATATATATATATATATATATATATATAAAGTATACAAGATATATATATATATATATAATAAAGTATACAAGATATATATATATATATATAAAGTATACAAGATATATATATATATATATATATATAAAGTATACAAGATATATATATATATATATATATATATATATATAAAGTATACAAGATATATATATATATATATATATATATAAAGTATACAAGATATATATATATATATATAAATATATATATATATATATATATATATATAAAGTATACAAGATATATATATATATATATAAAATATACTAGATATATATATATATATATAAAATATACAAGATATATATATAAAATATACAAGATATATATATAAAATATACAAGATATATATATAAATATACAAGATATATATATAAAATATACAAGATATATATATATATATATATATAAAATATACAAGATATATATATATATATATAAAATATACAAGATATATATATATATAAAATATACAAGATATATATATATATATATAAAATATACAAGATATATATATATATATATAAAATATACAAGATATATATATATATATATATAAAATATACAAGATATATATATATATATATAAAATATACAAGATATATATATATATATATAAAATATACAAGATATATATATATATATATAAAATATACAAGATATATATATATATATATATAAAATATACAAGATATATATATATATATATATAAAATATACAAGATATATATATATATATATAAAATATACAAGATATATATATATATATAAAATATACAAGATATATATATATATATAAAATATACAAGATATATATATATATAAAATATACAAGATATATATATATATAAAATATACAAGATATATATATATATATAAAATATACAAGATATATATATATATATAAAATATACAAGATATATATATATATATATAAAATATACAAGATATATATATATATAAAATATACAAGATATATATATATATAAAATATACAAGATATATATATATATATATATATATAAAATATACAAGATATATATATATATATAAAATATACAAGATATATATATATATATAAAATATACAAGATATATATATATATAAAATATACAAGATATATATATATATATATATAAAATATACAAGATATATATATATATATAAAATATACAAGATATATATATATATATAAAATATACAAGATATATATATATATATATAAAATATACAAGATATATATATATATATAAAATATACAAGATATATATATATATATATATAAAATATACAAGATATATATATATATATATATAAAATATACAAGATATATATATATATATATAAAATATACAAGATATATATATATATATATAAAATATACAAGATAT
>OZ010572.1:120937647-120947647 GCA_963932145.1 Acanthosepion lycidas
ATATACAAGATATATATATATATATATATAAAATATACAAGATATATATATATATATATAAAATATACAAGATATATATATATATAAAAATATACAAGATATATATATATATATATAAAATATACAAGATATATATATATATATATATATATATAAAATATACAAGATATATATATATATAAAATATACAAGATATATATATATATAAAATATACAAGATATATATATATATAAAATATACAAGATATATATATATATATAAAATATACAAGATATATATATATATAAAATATACAAGATATATATATATATATAAAATATACAAGATATATATATATATAAAATATACAAGATATATATATATATAAAATATACAAGATATATATATATATAAAATATACAAGATATATATATATATAAAATATACAAGATATATATATATATATATATAAAATATACAAGATATATATATATATATATATAAAATATACAAGATATATATATATATATATATATAAAATATACAAGATATATATATATATATATATATAAAATATACAAGATATATATATATATAAAAATATACAAGATATATATATATATATAAAATATACAAGATATATATATATATATAAAATATACAAGATATATATATATATATAAAATATACAAGATATATATATATATATAAAATATACAAGATATATATATATATATAAAATATACAAGATATATATATATATAAAATATACAAGATATATATATATATAAAATATACAAGATATATATATATATATATAAAATATACAAGATATATATATATATATATAAAATATACAAGATATATATATATATATATAAAATATACAAGATATATATATATATATATATAAATATACAAGATATATATATATATATATATAAAATATACAAGATATATATATATATATATATAAAATATACAAGATATATATATATATATATATATAAAATATACAAGATATATATATATATATATATATAAAATATACAAGATATATATATATATATATATATATAAAATATACAAGATATATATATATATATATATATATAAAAGTATACAAGATATATATATATATTATATATATACAAAGTATACAAGATATATATATATATATAAAATATACAAGATATATATATAAAATATACAAGATATATATATAAAATATACAAGATATATATATAAAATATACAAGATATATATATAAAATATACAAGATATATATATATATAAAATATACAAGATATATATATATATAAAATATACAAGATATATATATATTAAAATATACAAGATATATATATATATCTATATAAAATATACAAGATATATATATATATATAAAATATACAAGATATATATATATATATATAAAATATACAAGATATATATATATATATATAAAATATACAAGATATATATATATATATATAAAATATACAAGATATATATATATATATATATAAAATATACAAGATATATATATATATATAAAATATACAAGATATATATATATATATATATAAAATATACAAGATATATATATATATATATAAAATATACAAGATATATATATATATATATAAAATATACAAGATATATATATATATAAAATATACAAGATATATATATATATAGAATATACAAGATATATATATATATAAAATATACAAGATATATATATATATAAAATATACAAGATATATATATATATATATATAAAATATACAAGATATATATATATATATATATATAAAATATACAATATATATATATATATATAAAATATACAAGATATATATATATATATATATATATAAAATATACAAGATATATATATATATATAAAATATACAAGATATATATATATATATAAAATATACAAGATATATATATATATATAAAATATACAAGATATATATATATATATAAAATATACAAGATATATATATATATATAAAATATACAAGATATATATATATATATAAAATATACAAGATATATATATATATATATATATATATAAAATATACAAGATATATATATATAAAATATACAAGATATATATATATATATATATATATATATATAAAATATACAAGATATATATATATATATATATAAAATATACAAGATATATATATATATATATAAAATATACAAGATATATATATATATATATATAAAATATACAAGATATATATATATATATATATAAAATATACAAGATATATATATATATATATATAAAATATACAAGATATATATATATATATTATATAAAATATACAAGATATATATATATATATATATATAAAATATACAAGATATATATATATATATATATATATAAAGTATACAAGATATATATATATATATATATATATATAAAGTATACAAGATATATATATATATATATATATATATATATATATATATATAAAGTATACAAGATATATATATATATATATATATATAAAGTATACAAGATATATATATATATATAAAATATACAAGATATATATATAAAATATACAAGATATATATATAAAATATACAAGATATATATATATATATATAAAATATACAAGATATATATATATATATAAAATATACAAGATATATATATATATATAAAATATACAAGATATATATATATATATAAAATATACAAGATATATATATATATATAAAAAATATACAAGATATATATATATATATATAAAATATACAAGATATATATATATATATAAAATATACAAGATATATATATATATATATAAAATATACAAGATATATATATATATATATATAAAATATACAAGATATATATATATATATATATAAAATATACAAGATATATATATATATATATATAAAATATACAAGATATATATATATATAAAATATACAAGATATATATATATATATATAAAATATACAAGATATATATATATATAAAATATACAAGATATATATATATATAAAATATACAAGATATATATATATATAAAATATACAAGATATATATATATATAAAATATACAAGATATATATATATATAAAATATACAAGATATATATATATATAAAATATACAAGATATATATATATATAAAATATACAAGATATATATATATATAAAATATACAAGATATATATATATATATATATAAAATATACAAGATATATATATATATATATATAAAATATACAAGATATATATATATATATATATATAAAATATACAAGATATATATATATATATATATAAAATATACAAGATATATATATATATATATAAAATATACAAGATATATATATATATATATATAAAATATACAAGATATATATATATATATATATATAAAATATACAAGATATATATATATATATATATAAAATATACAAGATATATATATATATATATATATATATATATATAAAATATACAAGATATATATATATATATATATATATATATATATACGGACAATTTATAAAGTGAAGTAACAATAGTCACTCAACATATTCATGTTATTAAATAAAGGACTTGATAAAGACCCTTTTGGCAAAGGTACTGAAATCCTTCGTCAGAACAATACGGCTAAAAGTTCATTACGGTGACAATGATCTCACACCTTCGATATATTACTGTATACGGACATTTGAAATAGCCGTAGTAAATGACACAAAAAACACTAGCATATCAGCTGCCACGTCACAATATTACTGAAGGAGAAAGTATAGCCCTTGGCACGCTGACACAGGGATGACCTAACCCTAACACAGGATGACAAATTGTGTTGCCACAGTGATCTGGGGAATCAAAGATTACATTAAAGGGGCCAACAAGCAGCTAACCGACAAAAAACACAAAAAACAAAACAAAAAAAAAACAAACTATAAATGCTTGCCTACAGACCATCTTCCCGAATACCTGAACGAATTAACTCGCTCACTAAATATAATGCTTCGCAACAATCTAATTGACAAGGAAACATGCACAACACTTACACCTGCTCGCTTCTATCTCCTTCCTAAAATACAAAAGAAGCAACAACCCAGCAAGGCCGTTCATTTCATCATTCAACTGCCGCACGAATAAAATTTCCAAATACATAGACCATTACATACAACCTCTAGCTAAGGAAGAAAAATCCTACAACAGAATCACAGCAGATCTATTAAATAAAATTAAACACATAGAAACAGTGCTAGAGAATGCTATTGTAGTGACTATGAACGTAAGATCACTTTATTCAAACGTTAAACATCTTCAGGAAGAACTTACTAAAAGAAGAAAATAAGACCCCCACCCACCACAGAAGTTATAAAACTCATGGAGCATTTTCTTTGATTGAATAGTTTCAACTTCAATTGTGCACACTACCTGTTGTAGTAAGAGGTTGTGCCATGGGCACCATAGCAGCTCCATCATATGTTACAATCTTTATGGGAAAATTTGAGGAGACCCATATCTTTCCACTCATCGGTAGCGACTGGGTATTCTATGCAAGATATATCGATGATATATTCTTTGTATACACGAGCAAACTTAGCCAATTTTTCATGACCCTAAACACAGTACACGACTCAATTAAGTTTGACTATGAAAAGTCCACAAGATCGGTAACATTTACATAGGTGAAAACAGGAAACTGCAAACGACACTACGCATTAAAATCACCGACACACACAACTATCAACACTTTAAACTATCAACACCCTAAACACCTCAAAAAGAACCTTCCCTATTCACAAGCACTTAGACTCAGAAGCATATGTTCCAACAATGAAGAACTAAATAAACACACTCAAAATGTAGAGCATCAATTCACAACACGTGGCTATAAACAACACCTACCCAGGGAACAAATAAATAAAGCAACTTCCACACCTTGAGAAGAGGCCCTAATGTACCCAGATTAAAAATATACCCAGCCGCATCCCTCTAGTAACCACTTTTACCCCACTCTGCCTCCACTATCCCAAATAATCAAAAGTCGCTGGGAAATACTAAATCTCAAACCAGACCTAAAAAAAATTGTTTGAGGAACCCGTCCTTCTAGCATATCGTAGACCTAAGAACCTAAAGGAATTTATAGGTAGTTACCACATTTCAGAGAATAAGGTCATCCGTATTAAAGCAAAAATAAAAACAGGATTTTCCCAACCATGTTACAACAAAAGGAGTTTATGCTGCAACACATTAGACACAAGAATTCATCCACTAGCTCAGTCACTAAATCTACTTTCAAAGTCCACCACGACTAACTGTAGAAGTCATAACATAATTTACCTCCTAGAATGCACACTATGCCAGAAACAATATGTAGAAAAATCTGAATGGCCCTTTCACTACAGAATTAATAATTATCGCAATCGAATTAAATCAACTCTCCATGAAAGATTATTACCTGTAGAACATTTCCGCCTAGAAAAACACGATTTTAAAACTATAATTTCACTATAATTTAAAGAATAGAAAAGTTCAGGGCAGATAACATTAGAAAGGTGTTAGAGTTCCATGAAAATAAGTGGATTCGGCGTTTAAAAACGCTCTATCCAGACGGGCTTAATCACAAATTTAACAATATAGATAGTATTAACATATAACCCCACAAATCAGGACTTACCCATATTTCTCACCCACACAAGACAGACATGCTTGCGGAGGTGCTGATACCTTACATTTATACACACACTCGCACGAATATACACACATCATACTCACTCATTCCCTAATGGGCCAAATGATAACGCACACCCATAGTAATATGCACGCTTACACACATCATACCCGCTCACTCCCTTAGAACCAAATAACACACACACTTATCAGAGACACATCTTTCCAGGAACCAATAAAACTGTCAAAATGACCAAGGGAATTCAGAGCAGCATGAATTAATCCGACGCTTATCTGAAATAACAACTTAAAAGACACTGTTTGACCAACACAAGGTCTGACCAAAATTCATGTTAAAAAAATAAAAAACCAAATGAAACCTACAGACAAAAGTTCATTTTCTCCAACAAGACATTCATTTCTGTAGTTCAAGCAGAAATATTTCTCCTCCCGATGATGGCCATTTTGGTCGAAACTAGTCGAGGAATCTGAATGGAATAATAATAAAAAAAACGGAAGAATATTAATCTACAACCCAGTGTGTCTAAAGATTTTAATTTTTTTATTGTTCAAAACACACACACACACACATATATATATATATATATATATATATATATATATATATATATATATATATATATAAGCAACTCTTAATGGAGTCTGGTATAGAGGCACACCGGAGAAAGATCTGAATGTCACTAACTGGCAGAGCCTTAATATCTTATGTATTACCACGCAATTATAACGTAGTCGGTAAAAGTTCGACTACATATATCCCGTCATTTGGTCAACTTTGAGAAGTGGATTGAGTCGAGAGCCTTTCAGCACATTCCCGTCATAAATATTTCGAAGTAAACAAATTTTCCTTTTTAATCCTTTCACTCTCACCAAGGTAAGAATGCCACAAATATGCAAGGGGCTACTCGGAGTGAAAGCGGATAAGAAGACTTTAGTGAAGAAAAAGAACAATAAACGAACAGGTTTTGGGAAGATGACGACTGACGCTGCATTTAAATATTTGAAAGTGGCAA
This sequence comes from Acanthosepion lycidas, assembly GCA_963932145.1. Classification (NCBI taxonomy): domain Eukaryota; kingdom Metazoa; phylum Mollusca; class Cephalopoda; order Sepiida; family Sepiidae; genus Acanthosepion; species Acanthosepion lycidas. The sequence goes on from OZ010572.1 coordinate 120,944,356, forward strand.
GAAATCAACATACCGAATGAGTTCCTCAGGCGATAGTGCAGGAAAAGAAACTCTTGTAATTGAGCTTGCGGTTACATTTAGCTGTTTTAACAGTAAAACGATGAGACCTAATTGACAATCTAGTAGTACGCTGAAATTCAAAGAGGAGAGAAACAGTTACCATGATTATAGAAAAGACAAAGAGAAGTTCGACTAAAGGCGAGATGACAGGTCAGGACCTATTATATTACAAACTCTTCTTTGGCTTTTGTCGAGAATCTCTAGATATATTACTGGAGATCTAGACCAGATATGGGAGCAATTTTTCTGTGTATAACCCGCTTTTTTTTTATTTCAAATTCGATGTCAAAATATTCTGGTGTCCTATAAACGGAATCTACAATATATGGCCCCCCCCCTTTTTTACTGTAGATCAGAACGCATTACTAAATATTGAATATGCTTTGGAATTTTCAAAAACTAAAAAGCTATAAAACATGATCGGGATTCCTATTTGTAACTACAAAATCTTCCTTCGTAATAGCTCAAACTGTTCTTGAGTTATGCGATGACAGACTAACAAAAATGCATTTAGTGAATTAATTTTAAGCGAGTGACCATGTGGTTAGAAACGTGGACGTTCTATCCATGATTTCGAATCTCACCGTAGTTGATTTGTCAAGGAGGTGAATTGTTGATATGATAGACTTAGGAAAACGTTCCCCGTGTGGGTCATATTTGGGCAATGCCTGAAAACTATATCACGGATTCACCCAAGGCGAAGTTGGTGAGACTAAGGAATGTAGAATCCCTGAACAATATCCATGGAAATATCGATAGAAAGGTATGAATTCCCAGCTTCTCTAGTCGTGGCTGGCAACCAGTTTAGGAGGAGGGTGACTCCGAATTCAAAACTGTATCCAGCCCTGTCGGAACACATATGCTATCATTGGCAAGATGATTGAGCTTACAATCACTATAATCTCGAATGCGTTGGACCTACAACTGTTATAAAACATGATCCTATTTTTAACACAAAATCTTGCATCGTCATGTTCTTCGGATATGCTATGAGAGACGAATAAAAATGTATTTAGTGAATTAATTATAAGCGAGCGACAAGGAGGTGAATTGTTGATATGATCGTCTTAGAAAAGCGATCCCTGCGTGGGTCATATTTGGGGAATGCCTGTAAACTCTACCACGGATTCACCAAAGGCTTGTGATTAGGTAAACGAAGCTGTGCGGAAACCGTTGATATTTATGCGAGCATGAAGTCAAAAGCCATCGTGGCCGAAGCTTTGAGTGTACTGGCCTTGCTGGCAGTTACTGACCTCCCCACGGCGGTAAGAGGTCACACAAGGACTTTTTTGTATGTGTGGCTGAACTTACTTCTCACCAATGGAATACGAAAGGAATGAGACTGGGTCGCCTCAGTGTACGTGGTGTGACGGGTCTTATCTGTAAGGGGTTAGAAATGGTGGGAATAAGGAATGTAGAACGCCTGAACAATGTCCATGGAAATATCGAGAGAGTAGCTCGAGGTTTGCAATATTATATATTTGTGTGGATGTATGGAGCCTTGGCGGATCGCATACTATGCTGTCATTGACAAGATTATGGAGCTGTGTAGGTCCTACCGTAGTCGTAGTTAGCACCCGCCCGTATCCGAATATTGGAATCGTTATCCTCCCTTTATTCTTGCTCCCCACCTGGTGGCGGAGGTGGCTGCGAAGGTATTGCCTACTCCTGAAGAGTCATAGAGTAGGAGTCACAGAGGAGTATGAGTGGTGGACGCGGCTGGGCTAGTCGGGCCCTACTGGCAGCATGTTGACGGTTAAATTCGAAAGTCACCGTTTAAGCCTAACCTCCTTTCCGGGTGATCCTAAATCCGTTGCTCCAAATCGACCTTCTTGGCCGATTTGGGGCAACGGTTTCCCCAGGTCGGAGGGTCGATGTTGGCCTGTGTCAGGGATGTCTTCAACCGATCCATGAAGCATTGTTTTGTAGCATCTTGCGGCTGGTTAGTTCTCCAAAGAGGATGATATGCGTGAGTCGAGTGCGACGCATTCTGGGCACGTGACCCACCTAGCGGTTGTGATGTTGAAGGATGGTAGCCTTGATGCTGGGGCGGGACCTCGTTGTTGATGACGTCGATGTATTATTAAGTGCTATAATAATGGAAAATATTTAAGCAGGAATTCAGACGAAAAAACAGAAATGATAAAACAATAAATTGGTTTTGCAGTGTGCTTCGTGCAATTTATTTTGGTGTGTGTGTGTGTGTGTGTGTAGGGGGATTTTTGATAATGATTTGAAAAATAAAGCAGTTAATATTGTAGCTGTCAATGAGTCATAAATACACGGTCATCAGTCTAACAATATCTATTTTAGAGCAAGTCAAATCGTATGGATATTCGATAGCTGTTAAAATCGATGCTATATCCGTCCAATGTTAACCAGGTTAGACTTTTTAAAACAAGTTCACCCCAAGTAAGGCATTAAAGCCACTGAGACACAAGGGGTTACTGGGTGTGGAAGCATTAGAAAACAAACATTACTAAGGAACGAGTACAGAGAAAGAGTAATCAGGAAGACAGCAGATAGTGATTGACATTGCATTTACATTTTTGAAGATTAAAATTGGCTGGAAAGCATGGAGTCGGAAGGTAGTTCCACAAGCAAGAAGTACGAGTAAAGAAAATTTTAGCATAGAACTTACGGTTACATCTAGCCAACTGTATATCAATGAGACCTCATTGCTTGTCTACTACTGCGCTTATGTTTATAAAGTTCAGTTACCATAGCTCACCCGAACAATTACCATGGAAATCTTTATAGAAAATCACAGGGAATCAACCTTACAGCGGTGGGAAAGTTACTGAAGCCGAGACGCAAGATCAAGACCTATAATATTGCTGATTATTTTTTGGATTCTATTAAGAATATCTAGATATATAGCAGAAGCACCGGACAATATGTGGCAGTAATATTCTAAGCATGGACAAATGGTAGACTTATAGAAATGCAAGAAAAATTCGAGAAAGAAAAATTGTCTAGCACGACACATTGTTCCATCTGTTTTAGCACCTGACCTATCAATGGATTCAAATATAGTCTTCCCACTTCATGTCAGCTGAGAACGTTAGACCGAGGTGTAACATGTCACTCTCCTGGAGATTAGCATCAGCTATGCTGTTAAAAAAAAAGGTAGAAAGGAGTCTCTCAGATGGTTAATAGAGAGCAGCTTAATCATTTTTTACCGGAGTTAACAACAGAGACTGGAGATCGCTTATGACATCATCCGACAATT
>OZ010572.1:120952647-121012647 GCA_963932145.1 Acanthosepion lycidas
GGATTCCGACCCTGCGGCAGCAACTTCCTCATTGTACCAAGAGGAGCATGATCGGTGTAATATCGACGCCCATATGCATACATACGAAGTTAAATAAAAATGTATCCACCATACATCTTTAGGTTTGTCACACTGCATTCTGCTCATGCGTGCTTATAGTTGATAGTACTGTGGTCACGTGATCGGAGTTTGAGCTTGATCGCTCCTGTTTTCTTGATGCTGCTATTGTGTAAACATGGCCGCTCCGTTAGCAGTGTGTACCAAGGAGGAACAACGAGCAGCGATCCTAATCTGCAGAGAGCATGCAATCTCGTCGAGTATAACTCACCGGTTCGACATTAACATCTCTCAAGCTTGCTGAATCTTCTCGTCAGTTGGTGAAAGTTGGGCGTCCTGCTTATTCTTCGCGTTTTATGCTTGTCTGGACACTTTTAAGTTTCTCAATCAACTCTTACAGACTTCTACGAGGTAGTGCATTGTCGCCATATTGTGTTTAAAAGCCTCCAATGAATTTCAGCACCTGTGACACTTTCTGACTAGAGAAATCGGATCACTTTTTCTTCCTCCTTGGTGCACTCTGCTAGTGGTGTGGCCATGTTTACAAGGAATCTGGCGCCATCAAGCTGAAATTTCGATCACGTGACCACAATATTACCAACTATAAGCACGCATGAGCAGAAGGCCATGTGACAAACCTAAAGATATGTTATGGTGAAAGAGCAGATGATTTTTGACTTACCCTCGTATGTGTATGAGCTGCCCAAGCAAAATTTCGACCGTGTGTCACATTCTGCGTTGGTGGAGAGTCCTGGTAAATATACTTTTTTTTTCGGAAGAACTGATAACAGAAAATTAATGCCGATTTGTACCACGAAGTTTCCAAACAGACCTCCGGATTAAATTCAGAGTTTTCTTTCTCTACTGGCTACCACAAAAAGCATGGAGATCTACTCTGCTATTTAACCCATAGCTGGAGTAAAGTAAATGTACTTTTGTTGGGATTTCATAATTTCATTCTGGCGCGCACTTTTGACTGCGCCTTTCAGAGCAAGGTCTTTGCACCCCACTACTATTCTGTCTCGTATGACACAGTCTTCGAGTCCCCTTAAGTAGCATGTCTTCATTAACACGTGTAGGAAAGTGACAAAGGCATCAATGGTCTCGCGTTATTGTTGACAGCTCTTGTTGAACATAGATTATTCATATATCACGTTTGTGCTGGCCGTGAAGTCCTCGAACTTTTCCGAGTCCTCCTGCGATTATCTGAATGTGGCTAGGACGTCCACGGCTTTGTCACCCATAAAGGTATCCACTTGAACTCTTTCGGGTTTCTCTTCAAGCCCGGACACGGTTTTGTAACGAATGGATCTCCTTATACCCTTCGGTCATTGTCCTGACTAGTAGAATGGGAACGGCTTTGGCGTCGACATGTTGCTGTGCATTTTTTTTTCTATTCCGGTTTCTGGCACGGATATTTTTGTTTGGATGACGTCAATGTGTACTTATGCTCCATTATTCTGATTTCGGTTTTATTAAAATCCCACTTCTGATACCATGTTGTGTTATTAATGACCAAAGCAACACGTGTGTTAAGTTTCAGATCCAAAATGGCGGATTCGGGAACTCGTTTATTTATATCTTGTTCGGGTTACAAAGTGAACGTTAATCTCGTAAGGGGAATGGCCATATCTATCTGGTTAAACAGACTAATATTGTTTGTTTCTTTGGGTTTTATGGCATATCAACCACTGTGGGTTATTTAATGCCAAATCTAGTTTATATATATAAACCAAATATATGAATTTTAAATGCCTATTTTGTATGGAACATTTTTAGCAAGCTAGAGCTCATTTGCTTGTACACTGCAAAATAATCCTAGGTATTTTTGTTTAAGTCAAGAATTTCCATTTGATAAGGACATTTTATTTGCAAAATGGTAAAAGGTAGGATATGTTGTTTACACAGTCTACATCTTTGATAAGAGACCAATTCCTATTAGAAAATCCAATATCTTTTTTGGTTCAGTTTTTGCAAATAATTTCATGTTCTTGATTAATTGTTTTGTTTGACGGCATCTCAAACTTAGTTGTCACTTTATGCCGAAAATGATTTTGAGTGACTTTAAAAGTCAAAAACGTATAGCTGGCAACATCATGGTTTAAAAAAAACAGAAACAAAAAAAACAAACATAGCTGGCAACATTGTTTCAAAAACGTACAGCTGGCAACATTATGGTTTCAAAAACGCATAGCTGACAACATTATTTTTCCGAAAACATTATCTGAGGCCTTACTGTTGGATGTAGTTTATCGTCATACCCAGGACATGGGTAAGATCTGGAAAAACTAGGAGTTCACTATTTGCCCATTGCTGGGATCCTAACAGGTGCTACCACCCCGGGTCAAGGTGGAGCTGGGAACACCAGCAATTAAGAGGTGGTTCCACGCTCCTCAAAACCTCCTGATCAGAGGCCTTGCTGTTGGATGCAGTTTAACGTCATATCCAGGACGACAGACTAATATTACTTATCACAATTAAATAACAAAAATTAATGTGATTAAAGTGTATAATTTAGCAACATTCGTTTCGATTTGGAGACTTATCGATTAAGTTATTTTCAATGTTTATCAACATTTTGTAGGTTAATTAAAAGCGAATTATATCTTGAGATTGTAAGAATAATTCTTTTCTTAAATGAATATTATATCAACAATTTTTTTTTTTTAGATAAATGGTTTTATAAATAAAAACTACTAAGGACCCCAAGGGACAGGAAGTTGTGGAGAGTCATAATTGCTTATGTCCTGAAGGGATGATGGACATAGAAGGAGGATATGAATTTAATAAAGACCAATGCTCCCTTCTGCAAATTTACCTAAAATACATTTTTCTTAGTTCAGAATTGTCCTTAACCCTTGTAAATGACGTCCGATTGGACAAAGAGCTGAGTAATCTTCGAAGATATAGTTAAGATTTCCCTAATATTGTACAAAAGCTGCCACTGAAACTTGTTCAACACGTACACACTGACAGTCAAAACTGAGAAATTTACTAAAGTTGAAAATGTCAAGAAAGGTTTTGTTCTATATCGACAAGAAAATGCTTGGTTCAACTCTATGGGTCAGCAAGTCACGCATCCGACAGATAAACTTTAAAGAGTGTTAATCAACACGTCTGTAAATCTCTTTACCGCTTCTCATAATATAATGTGCGTCGGATTGGCAACTCACTGAGTACATTTCACCCAATTCTGCAGAGCAGGAGTCAAAAGTTTTTGCCAGAACGTTTTTTTTTGTTTTTTTTTGTTTTTTTTAGATGAAAACAAAACTATTCACTGATATGAACAAGTGATAAGTCGCGCCCTTGTTGCTCTAATTTTTGCGCAAGAATGTCATGTGTTTCTGGGAAAGAATGTCTCACTGTCCCACCCCCTCGTCTGATATCGGCTTCTTATGCAGTCGTGGGAAGAGTCAGAAGAGGATTAAAATATAAACAGTTTATTTAATTTTTCTCAAATAAAATCCTGATGTGAATATTAATATTTTTTTACCATTTAACCCCAAGTAAGGCGATAAAGCTGATAAGACTTAAAAGGTTACGGAGTGTGAAAGAAACTGAAAAAAAATACGTTATTGAGAAGAGAGGACAATAAAAGAACATTATTTAAGGCAGACGATGATTGACGTTGTATTTCATTTTTTAAGTAATAATTTAGAGGAAATCAAGAATCCGGAAGAAAGTTCTACATTCGAGAAGTGCGAGATAAGAAACCATTTACTTATTACGTATAGTTAATATATCAATTCCCAACTTTAAAAATGATGAGAACTAACAGCCAATATAAGATTTTCCAAGCCCTCTTTCCTCATTACGTACCCCAGAAATTTCAACTGCTTCTTCCAGACTTAGTACTGCGTTTAGATTCGTGAAGTCGTGGTACTAAAGAGAAAAGTCCATTAGAACAACGATTGGGATGAAAATATTTCTTAAAGGCTACGGAATTGTTAGAAAGTAAGCGTTCCAGGTGCAAATGGTCGATTTATCAAGGGTGCGGCTTCTAGATAATACCGACCGGGGATACGACCCCAGTGCAATTGCAAAAGTTCCAGAAAACAATATCATGGGCGTCACCCTAGCCCTTGTGAGTGGAACTGGGTAAACAAAATGTTTATGAAGTCGTCCGTGGTTATCGTAACTTGCTAATGGCAGAGCAAACCTAGTTGCGGTTCTCATTGCGACCCATCTGGATTGTTAAGCAAACCTGAAACTTCATTCATATGCTATTAACAGTGTTCAACATCAAAGAAGACAGTTTATGAACATCCCAAAACGAAAATACCAAGAAGTGGTCAGGAATTAATGCTAACCTTATTAAAATAATATCAATTTCGCAAATCCATGGCTAATATTTTTACTATAGATTTGCAATGAAAATCATTTTACTATAGATTTGCAATGAAAATCATTTTACTATAGATTTGCAATGAAAATCATTTTACTATAGATTTGCAATGAAAATCATTTTACTATAGATTTGCAATGAAAATCATTTTACTATAGATTTGCAATGAAAATCATTTTACTATAGATTTGCAATGAAAATCATTTTACTATAGATTTGCAATGAAAATCATTTTACTATAGATTTGCAATGAAAATCATTTTACTATAGATTTGCAATGAAAATCATTTTACTATAGATTTGCAATGAAAATCATTTTACTATAGATATGTAGAGAAATGGGCGTATGTTTAAATGCATTGTTACTATAGAGGAGCGGGGAAAATTTTTTTTTACTATAGCAAAGCAGGGAAAAAAATGGACTTTACTATAGCAAAGCAGGGAAAAAAATGTACTTTTCTATACCAAAGCAGGAGAAAAAAAAAATGGACTTTACTATAGTAAAGCAGGAAAAAAAAAGGACTTTACTGTCGAAATTCACTGAAAATGAAAAATAGCTTATCACTAGACAGGAATTAATACAAATTTTATTGACGGAATATGGCTACTGTGTCTATATTTTAAATGCATTGTTAATAATTTTACTATAGAATTGCATTCAAAATGAAGGAGATACATTGTCAGGGATTTGGAATTAATTCAGACCTTTTACAACAGAATTATTTCATGTATATTGTAAATTCATTAATAATTTTACTGTAGAAATTCACAAAAAATATTATATAAATACATTAAAATTAACTTTAGGATTGCATGGAAAACGAGTAAAAATACTACCAGTCGTTAGGAATCAACGCAAACATCGTAACTAAATAAAATAGGTTTATTATAAGTATAACAATAATTCGTTCCTCGAATTGAATCTGCTCTTTCTACACATGCCCAACATCCACAGATCCTACATATTCTTTATAATACAACTATGTTGAGCAGGCCTATGTTACACTTTCTGGGAGAGACGAATCAACTGGCGTGATCAATAGTTTTGAATAAAGCCATTATTCACAAAAGCTCCGTCGCGATGACTTGCAATTTAGTGCTAGCGCAAACAGCGACGAACAGTTCCGTTTATCCAATTTCACTCACAACGCTTCGGTCAACGGGTGGGTACTGTTTTTCAAGCACATTTCGTTCGCTGGGATCGTCTCACTGACACATCCACTGTGTTGAGGTTCGAACCCGAATCTCATGGCTGGAAAGTGAGAGTTCTAAACACTCAGCCAGTTGTATGTAGAAAAATTAACTTAAAAAACATTCTGTCTCTGACCCTGGGAATAACATCGTTAAATTATCTTCGACACACAGAATCAAAACAGTAAAAAAAAAAAAAAAAAAAAAAAAAAAAAAAAAAAAAAAAGAAGACAGAAAAGGAATATTGAGCGCGTGTAAGGAGACAAGAAATTTATGGAAAAAAGAAATAACCACAACATTCTACACATGTGCATATATATATATATATATATATATATATATATATATATATATATATATATACACGTATGGATTCACAATGAAGTTATGCTATGATATATCTGTGAAATAGCCACGCCCTATCCATCTCAATTTAACTTTTGAAAAATCACAGAACTGTGAAACCGGTAAAGTTACTCTAAATAAATATTTTAAAGACTCAAGTTGCATTTTCAAATTCTTTTCCCTTTCTCCCTCTCTCTCTCTCATATAAGTTGTAGCCTCTCTCTGACTGTTATCGAACTTCTCCTAGGCTTTCGGAGATAAACCCCCATAAACATATATTCTGAAACTACATTACCCAGGATTATAAGTAAATTTCATTTTCATAAAAAGAGGTGGGTGAGACAACCACCCACCACCACAGACTGAAAATTTTTCTCCCCTGTGTTAAATGTAAATTTGAACAAGGGAATGACTCCTATCCAAAATATAGAAGGAGAAATCCAGAAGATGGAGGTCACATCCGCAAGATCATTTAGTAATATTGAAATGCATTATTTTTCTTCACAATTTATAACAATGATTTAAAATCAATCATCATTTTCTTACAAAAAAATCTGTGAAACGCAGCAAAGCGCGGGTGATCCGGTTTATATATAAAAGGATATTATACCGAAAACATGTCAAAATCGCTACATAATTGCAGTAGTGTTTCGATGGGTAACAATGCATCTAATCAGGCGATTGTAAATTACTGGCGAGTGAACGATTTATTTAGATTTAAAAGCAAAATCCAACATCTTTTTTACTAAAAAAGAAAAAAGGAGGGTTATAAGTTTTGTGGGCTTTACTCTAATCGACCCTGACCCATCTATTAAAAAAAAAATTGCTGCTTCGTTTAGTTTAAATTTAACGTATGTTATATTTTATTGGTTGATCGGAGTAAATCCCACAAACCTTATAACCACTTTTTTACTTTTTTCTCAAAATTTCGGTGTAATATCCTAAAAATAATATTGCTCTATTCTGTATTGAGACCTCTTAAATGTTACAAACGTTGGAATTGTATTCTATTCGTTCTCATCTTGCCTGGAGATGATATATATATATATATATATATATATATATATATATATATATATATATATATATATATATGAAGAAATATAGTCTTAAGGTGTGCTATATTTATGGGATAAAGTGCTCAATATCAGAGATAGAGCGTGTGTAAATATAAAAGTGAACATAGAAGTCAACACTTAGAGGCGACAGTCTGTTTCATGTTATATGCAATCGTCAGGCCACGTATGCTGTTATTTTTCTCGGCTATTTATACATATACGGGTCAGTGGTGCATTGTGGGTAGTCTATTATGGCGGTTATTTTACCGGAAGTCGTTTATTTATTTATTTGGGTTAAATTATTTTGCTTGTTTTTATTTTCTTTCTGATTTTATTTATTTATTTATTCATTTATTTACTTATTTTTTAATCGTTTTTTTTATTAACGTAGTAAAGATTTGTTTATATCACTTATTTAATAGTTTTGTTTTGGTTTGAAAATTCAATTAAAGCTATTTGTTCGGTTTTGGGGTTGGTTGTTGTAGTTTATTCTAACTATTATTTTGGCAGAAACAGTTTTTTAATTCGTGTTTTTTGGTTTGATTTTTTAGTCAAACTAATATTTTGGTCATAATGGTTTGCTACTTTGTTTATTATTTACTTTATTTGGGTTCGTTGTTTTTTGTTTTGTTTTGTTTTTGTTATTATTATTATTATTATTATTCTATTTTGTCTATTCTAACATGTGTGATTTGGTAATTTGGATCAATTAATTTTGCTTATTTTTATTGTTATTTTGTTTACTTGTTTATTTATTTGTTTTTATTTTATTTTTTCCGTTTTCAATTTTTTAAGTAACGTAGTAAAAATTTGTTTTCATGTCTGCATTTTGAGATGAGCTCGGATCTTTTATTTCATAATTTATTTTGGTCTGGCAAAGTTTGCAAGTTTTTGATTGGTTGTTGTAGGCTGATGATCTTTTCCTTATTTTCCAAGATATTTTTGGTGTGATGTGCGTTTTGTTTTTAATTTCCCAGATATACTTAGAAAGCATTGTACTGTTCGCATATTTACTATTTGTGAAAGATGTTTTGTGTGTATAATTTCTTTGCTTCCAGGCTCCTTCAGTTACTCCTATGTATACTTTTTCTTCATTATCTGGTGATTTCATCGTGGCTTGGTATATTACGTTGTTTTGTAAACAATTTCCGTTTAAGGGACATTCGTTCTTTAGTCTGCAGTTGCACGTGGGTTTAATTTGTTCGTGTGGTTTGTTGATAATTTTCCTGTTGTGCTTTTTTATTATTTGTGCCATGTTCTCGGTGCAGCTGTAGCTGATTTTTGCTGTGTTTTTGTTGAATATTTTGTGCTTGATTCCGGGAAGTGTTTGTGTAAGAGTTTGAAGAATATTTTTCCTACGTTTGTTTTTACGTTTTTGCTGTACGGTGGGTTGAACCATATGATATTTCTTCTGTTGGCCTTTTTTGTGTTTTGTGGTGAGTATGTGAGTGTTGCTGGGAATCCGCTATCTTTTAAGGCTGTTTCATAATCTTTCTTAGCTTTGTTAAATATGGATTCATTGGAGGAATTGTCGGAAAGCCTGCGGTTAATCGATTTTGGTATCTGAGTATAGAAGGCGGGTGGTTGGAAGATGTGTGTATGTAGAGTGGTTTATCATTAGGTTTTCTATATGGTTTATATGTGCCTTTTGTTAGGTTGAAGGTAACATCTAGAAAATCTACTTCGTTTAGGTTGTTTTTTATATCTATGTCGAATCCGTTGTTTTTAAAAATCTTTATTATTGTTTTTCTAGTTTTGTCTCTGTTTTGTTTGTTATAGTTTCTTAGGGTTATGAGACCGTAGTCCCTGTAGAGTCCGTGTCATTTCTATCTATTATTTTGCTCAGTTCGTGTAGCAAATAAATACCTATGATCTCGCATGGACGCACCGTCAAAGCTTCCCATTGTAGTGTCAAATATTCCATCTTTCTTTATCCATGCTTCTTCATTGTGGAATAATAATGATTTACGGGAGTGCTTAATGATGTTGATTTCGCTTGTTAAAGATGTTTTGTGTGTATAATTTCTTTGTTTCCAACCCCAAAACTGAACAAATAGCTTTAATTAAATTCCCAAACCAAAACAAAACTATTAAATAAGTGATATAAACAAATCTTTACTGCGTTAATAAAAAAACACCGATTAAAAAATAAGTAAATAAATAAATAAATAAAATAAGAAAAACAAGCAAAATAATTTAACCCAAATAAATAAATAAACGACTTCCGGTAAAATAACCGCCATAATAGACTACCCACAATGCACCACTGACCCGTATATGTATAAATAGCCGAGAAAAATAACAGCATACGTGGCCTGACGATTGCATATAACATGAAACAGACTGTCGCCTCTAAGTGTTGACTTCTATGTTCACTTATATATATATATATATATATATATATATATATATATAGCACAAGTGACTTACATACTAAATGCAGTCTTCTGGTGGGGACTGAAAACTAACCATTATAAAATTTAAATATTGATATTTATAACTTACTGCTATGATAGCGGAGAACTAACTGAGCGATATTTTATATTTCCATATATCTTCCAATAACCATCCACAGGACAATGACTACCCGACTAATTTGGGACATGGAGTCGTACTGTCTACTTCCTCTTTGCTCCATTTATTTCTCGACATCAGTTGACCTCACTGACATTCGCACTCGAAAATATATTTGGAGCGGGGAATTACTTACCTTGGATTACAAAAATAAACTTTAGGTTAAGTACATGTTTGCTATGATTCCGATCAATATTTTTGGAATGGAGAAAACCAATTCCAGTTGATAAATAAAAGACTAGGTGGTGAGTAATCTTTCTTGTTGTAATTGATTCTCACCGTGTGTCAGAAACTTGTTACTCTGTGCCAGAATAAGCTAAGTAAATATTTATAAGCTGACTCCCCCGAAATAATTGCATATTTCGCTACTGGAAATAATTGAATATTTCTCATCGATAAATGAAGGCCGTGTTTAGAACCCTTTAAGAGCGTTGGTTTCGAACGTTGATATTCTAGGCAAGCTGAACTAATTCGCTTTTAGGATTGACGTAATACAGTCTTCCTCAACATTCCCCCACCCAACAGAAATCGAACCAAAATATCAGGAACTAGTGTTGCATATTTCCTACGGAAGTGTGGGTTTAGAACCAGTTGAATTCTTTGACATTGGACATTGATTTTTTCTGATTATTTAGCTTCTTCGAAAGCACTCCTAGAGGGAGATTTTATAAGGTTTTTATCTCGCAAACTGAGTATAATTGCGAATTCGATCCTCACTTGGTGTCCTACATTACAAGACTAATCTTATAAAATGCGTTGTTTCTCGGGAAATACTTGCGTTATTCCCGCTAGAGCCAGAAATTAGTTTTCTTCTTTCATGCGCAGTATCACTTCAGAATGTTGGCGATCATGGCTCTCCACAATTTCTTGTCCTTTGTAGCTCTTAGTATTTTTTTCTATTTGTTATCACTCCTAAACCCTGTTCTGCTATTAGCTTTTAAAAAGGCTCTTTAGGTAGGTTTTTCTGTTTCCCTCTTGCCGTCCTGTGAGTGTCACATTTTCCAACCCCAGCTTCCTCATTTTGCATCCAATGTCAACTGTCTCCTCATGATGTTAACTATAAGTGTCATTTTTGCTTAATTTTTTTTTTATAAAACTTCGCCATAGCACACATGTTCATCCCATTGTATTCTCAGCATCCTTCGGTAGAACCACATTTCTATAGTCTCAAATTTCTTCTTCATCAGTGCGGAGACTGTCCAGAATCCAATGACATAAAGGAGGACTGTTGTTATGTAACAGTTCAGTACTCTTTTTTGCTACTAATGAACTGTTTCTTAATACTTTGCTTAGCTTTTAGAAGGTAACTTTCTCTATCGCAATGCGCCTTCGGATTTCGGTGTCGCACTCTTTTTCCCCTGTTAAAACACTTCCGAGATATATAAATTCATGTACTTGTCTGATTTTCGTATCTCCAATGCGTAATTTACATTTTGGGCTCTTTTTACTGATAACTCAGGGCTTCTTACAATTGATATTTAGCCCCTTGCTTCTCGCTTTTCTTTACTACAAACTGTAGGAGTTCAAGTCCTCTTATTTTGAAGATAGAAATATGGGATCGAAAAGACTAATTTGGGATTTGTATTGCACATAATTGACAGAGGTCTCCCAGGCAGTGCTTTGTGACCCTCGTTATCTTAACATTTGCTTTTTCTTCTACCTACACTTATATAGGTTACAAATTAAACTAAGTACAATTGGCTATTAAGGGATGAAAAATTTGCGGGGATTTTGACGTCATTCTGTGGTATTTTTTTGTCCAATTTGTAAATTTGGATGTATTTATGCTAAGTCTCGAAAAAAAAAAAAAAAAAAAAAGAACCCCCACAAAACTCTATATAAGATTCACTATTTTATATCATTATTATTGAATGTGCAAAAATTATTCAGCATTTAACAAAAAAGAAAAAAAGACGGCGTTAAAAATAGCCACAAATTATTGATTTAAAGATGGAATGATCTAGTATAACATGTTTTCAAATTTTATTCATTTTCAATTTTTCTAGTTGAATTGTTCACCTATATTGCATACGTTCTATCTCTATCTATAAAAGGCAGGATGTATGTGTGTGTGTGTGTAACGAATGCACGGCCGCAATTTTTGACGGATTTGCACCAAAATTTACATGCACATGCTCCAAGTTAGTGCGAAGGCCAAGACCGACTTTGCATTTCCCAACTCCCATCGATAGTGGAAATAATCGATTTTTTCATGCTTCTACAGCAGTTTTCATGTAGTTTGCGGCCATTTTCTACTGGCCAGCGTGAGAGCCAACAGCTGACTGACATGAATGTTAAATAGCATGCTAACATGCAAAAAAATTCGATAGCTGCATTTGTCACAAGTGGGAAAAATTTAAATCTGCATGGCACTTTACTCCAATTGGCTCATTCGCTTGCTTAAACTCAACGTTGATTCTGATTCCGCAAAACTGGGTTGAGTGTGAAAAAGTATTTGTTGTTAACATTCTTTTTTATTCGGTTTTTCCAGTTACGAGTCCTTTTTTAAAGCTTATCGTTTTGTGTTCATTTTGTTTAGTTCTTTTTTCGTAACAGATTTAATGTTTATTATAGAGCTTAGAAAAAATTTGCAGTGTGAGATAGGCAAGACGTAAGGCATGTAGCAACATCAGCACGGCAAAGGGCACTCCTTTAAGGCAAGGAAGGGCAAAAATATTTTAAGTCAAGTGATAGCGATTTCTGTATGAGTCGTACGATTTTTGAATCAAGCACGTGCTACGCCGGGCCATGCTGCTAGTTATTGTATATAATTAGGTTACAATATAATTTATCTTTTATATAATTACTACCTTATTAAAAAAATTGAGATGTAGTAGCGGCCCGTATCATAGATAGACACGTGACCCTTGCACCAGATGTCTGATCCTCTGTTGTGTTCAGTGTCATCACTGGAGGAACAACTCTACGACATAGACTGTATTAATTAAAACACTGTTTCTTTCTCAGATTCGTTTTATCAGAGGAGAGGAACAGACATGGCATTTTGGATTCTAAGAGGCAGCGGGAAGAAGGACTTCAAGTGAACGCATGCTGCCAGTTGGTTTAGTGTCCCTTAGCCTGTTTCTCCAACTTGTGGGATGCATATCGACACTCCAGAATTCCTGCGGCCGTCTGCTGAACTTATATCCAAAATCCAGACAACGGCAATGCATCATTATCAGAATATCAGAACCACGCTGACCATCCTGGCTTGGCTTTCGCATTCTATGACACCGCATTAGCAATCAATGCCATTTATACATGAGCATATAGTCGAGCGGTTAAAATCGTTAACGGTGGAGTAATGCTAGCGGCTCGGACTGAGGAATCGGGGAGCCGAGTTCAAATTCCAGTCGAATCCATTACATTCAGTTACGTGCTAATACCCTTCGGAAAGGTGTGAATCCTCTTCTTCTCCCCCACCCCCTAGCTATGGATAAATAGCAGGACAGACCCGGTTCTATAGACTTGGATGGCAACTGGTCTACCGTAAAAATAAATGGCAACCTACTGCGGGATTAATCGTCAGTCGTGTATCGAAAGAAGCATGATCGCCTAAGCGTGTATCACGCATGACACACAACTGACTGAAGGATCCGAGTTCATATCTCATTTTATTTTTTCTAACTGAATTCACTCCATTCAAGGCAGTAAAACTACTAAGACACAAGGGAGTTACTGGATGCGAAAGAATTAGAAAACAGAAGCATTATTAAAGAGCGAGAACAGAAGATTAATCAGGGAGACAAAAGATAACGATTGACATTGCATTTACATTATTGAAGATCAAAGTTGACCGGAAAGCATCGAGCCGGAAGAGTTCTACAAGCGCGAAGTGCGAGAAAAGAAACCGTTAGCATAGAATTTACGGTTACATTTTGTCAATTCAACTGTAAAATGATGAGACCGTTCCGCCAATTTAGTACTGCATTTAAATAATTCATAAAGTCTCGGTACCATAGCGAAGAGCTCACCCGAACAATTATCATGAAAGTATTCCTAGAAAAGGAAGCAACTTTACAGCGGTGGGAAATTGAGTGAAACAGAGGCACCATGTCAGGACCAATAATATTGCTGATTCTTCTTTCAGTTTTATCAATGACAGAGCAGGAACACCGGACCACTTGGTCGATCTTCTTAATATTAACGTGGGAAAACAATTTCAGTGAGGGGCAACTTTGCGAAGTCCATGAAAAACCATATATTAGGTTGGTGCAAAATTAATGACGTAATGTCGTTTTTTAACGTTAAGAAATACGTCAAAAAACGACATTATTACGTCATTATTTTTGCACCAACCTGATATCAGTGAAATGGCAGACTGTTCGAACAGTGAGCACTGGTATCAAATACACAGTATCTTAACCACTAAAATAACCCAAGGTATGTTCCTTTCAAATTATTTCTGGTCTTTTAGACGGTGGACATTACATTAACAAAATGTTTTACACACAAAACACTGCTTCTGTTTTTTGGACTTTGAGGCAAAAAATGTCCAATCCTATCTCTACAGAAGTATTAGGTTGGTGCAAAAATAATGACGTAATAATGTCGTTTTTTGACGTATTTTTTTAACGTCAAAAAACGACATTATTTTTGCACCAACCTAATCTCTCTCCGTCGGGATGTAGTAAGAGTTCGTCCTTCGGGTGACGCCTTGGGACCCAAGGGCTAAGTACAGGGAAGGCTGGACTATTTTTTTAACCTATGGCTTGTACTCTTGTGACTCCTACTTTAAACTTCGCTTCGCGCCACATTGCTTTCGACTGATTGATTGGGTTTATTACAGTTTGTCAACCCCTTTGGTGATTTAACCTATATTTTGAAGTGTAAGAATAATTATTTTTCTTTTTGAATAACATTGATTTTTCCAGATTCAAGTGCTACTATTTAACCTATAGCTAGGGAGATGAACTCATACCTTTTATCAAGGGTATTTGCTCTTATGTGACCGTAAGTCATTACATTCGATTGGCGGTTCAGAAAACTAAAAGCTACTATTTTGATATGTATCCTAAAATAAATAAAATAAATGTCCAGAGTATGCGGATAGAGTGGACAGAGGATGTAATTGATTTGTGTTTGTTTTTGCAGATTAAATAACCTTCAAATAGTTGATAAAGTCAGTAAATATTTTTAGATTGTAAGAATGCTTTTGAGATAATGATTTTCTGATACAAGATGAACTATTTAACTATGTGGTGTGTGTGTGTGGGGGTTCCTACCTTTCCCAAAGGTATTTGCGCGTAAGTAAATATAAAATATAATGTAAATATAAAATACGGCTCTCCGAATACACCACCCGCACATCGAAAATTACAGCACCTGGTATTCTCAAACAGTCACCCATCTAAGTTATGAAGAGGCCCGACGTTGCTTAGCTACAGTGATCGGACGAGAACCGGTGTTTCAGCGTGATAAGGCCGTAAGCCCGGAGCTTGTCAGTAACGAAGAAGTTTCGAAGTTTCAAGGGTAAAGATAAAATAAACATGCTCGGAGAATTTAACACTCACAAGGAACACGGAAGACAATCAAATGGAATACTTGAGTGAGTAAATGGATGACAGAACAAAGACCCCAAGAACAAATAGGGTAATGAAAAAGCAAGTGTCAGAACAAGGGAAAAGAATATGTGGAGAGCTAGGCCCACCTACGCCCAGAAATGACATAGAAAATGATAACAATGATTAGTTCCCACAGATTCTTTGTAGGATTTGGCAAAACACGCAGTACTGTTTATGGTACAGTTGACATTATTCCTTTATCTACGTGTATTAAAATAAGATTCTACACACGAACCAAAAAGGGCGGGTGTTATCTTTTGAAGAGAAAGAAAAAGGTAGAAAGAGAAAGCAAAAGGAAAAAAAGCAAAAAAAGGAAAAAAAAGGGGACAAAGAAAAAACGGACAAAGAAAAGGAAAAAGGAAAAGAAAAAGGAAAAGAAGAGGAAAAGAAAAGGAAAAAGGAAAAGAAGAGGAAAAGAAAAGGAAAAAAGAAAGGAAAAGAAAAGGAAAAGAAAAGGAAAAAGGAAAGGAAAAGAAAAGGAAAAAGGAAAGGAAAAGAAAAGGAAAAAGGAAAGGAAAAGAAAAGGAAAAGAAAAGAAAAGGAAAAAGGAAAGGAAAAGAAAAGGAAAAAGGAAAAAGAAAAGGAAAAGAAAAGGAGAAAAAGGGAAATAAAAAATAGAAAAATAAAAACTCTTCGTTTTCTTTACTTTAGTATCTGATGATTATTATTAGTCGGTACATTTTGATAAAATAAAACTGATTTATTCGTAATCGTCATACGTCTTAGTTTTTCTAAATTGAACTTTGCTTCCGACAAATCACCTTTCAAGCTAATAATTAAAATGTCTTAATCAAACGCTTAGCATTTCACAACCTTGTCTTTCCTTCCTTCTTCCTTATTGTTTTTTTTTCTATTTCCATTTTCGTCTCTCTTTCTGTTTCTCTAGTATATTCTTTCAATCTCTCTCTTTAAAACAAGAATAAGGTAACTCCCTCTTACTTATAAATTTATTTTTTCTTTCTTTTTATTTAAATTGCTTTCTATCTAATCCTGGGTATGGCGATAAACTACATCCGTCAGCAAGGACTATTCGCGAGATTGGAAATTTCGAGAAGCGTGGAACCGTCGCTTTATTGCTGTTCCCAGAACCACCCTTATCAGTTATCTCCTGTTAATTTTCCTCTGAAAGTTCTCCACTGCCTTAACTGGGTATTGAACTCAGGCTGTGGGGAACTTTCAGAGGGAAATTAACAGGAGATAACTGATAACTGACATCCATTAAACATGGCACATGGAACTCGAACAGTCTACTCCAGTGAGCGAAATAAAGGGTTCAGTTCAACATTCCAACCACCTGAAGAAGGCCGGAGCGTACAACGGCCGAAACGTTGTAATAAATATGGCGACAACGATGAGGACAATATTCCGAATAATATAAATAATGTACATAATACTTCATCTCAGAAATATAGACAAATACTAATTTAAAATTAAAACCGAATAAGTCAAAGCGAAACCACTTCAATAACTTTTCCGGTGTGGAAACTCGACGTGGTGTAATGATTAACAAGCTTATCTCACTAGAATAATTACGACTGTGTGCCTATTACTTTCGGGATTGTGCCACATCTAATCTACTCTTAGAAAAAGTGACCAATACCGTTTCCAGTGTCACCGATAATAAAGAAAAAGCATCTATTGACAGCCATGATTCCCTACCCTCTGAAAGGACATTGCATTAAAATATTTAAGATCTTTGGGGTGCCACACTATACATCTGGAGCATCATCGTAAGCAAGCCAGCGAACAGTCCTAAAATAAGTTTTCATGGGTAGTCCGTCGTTATCGACAATGACATCTCCATTGTTATATTTGAATTTTTGCGCTTGCTACATTCGTTGTTTCTAATGATCCATTTGCTTTCTCAGTCCAAATTCGGAGGAACGTTTTCCACACACTTTACATGAAATGCTGTCTCTTGGAGCTAGCTAGGAAGTGTAAATAGAGATACCTGCGTAGAAGAGATTGTAGTGTTGGGAGGGGGTGCACAGGCCACACTATCTGCAATGAATGATTGAACTCCAGTTACAAGAAAAGTCTAAGACGGCCAGAAGCTGTTTTGGTTGCAGCTTCTTTTTAGGTCTGCTGTTAGCGTAGATGCGGCATTGATTATTTTAGGGTTATCATAAGCATCGGCGTTCAGTTTTATTTGTACCCTCTTATTTCTTTAGGCAATAACCTGCAGTCATATTTATTTTTGTTATTACAATATTTGGTTAAAGTTGTTAGGCTCAAATCTTTAACGGTACAATAGGGAAATTTCTACGAATATTTTATTGTCGAAGAACTCGCAAGGAGATTATTATTAAATTAGAAAATTTGGTTTAGCTTGCTTGATTTTGTTTAACGGAGTAACAACGTCTATGGATTATTTAATGATGAAATCTAAATATTTTTGGACGCAACTGCATGCCTTCAACTACAGATAAAATATATTGTTACTCATTTTGCCACAAAATATATTGTTGGTAATTTTACTATAGTTAGGTATTGTTGGTAATTTCATAGTGTTTTTTTTTAGGGATTCACTATTTGCCCATAGCTGGGACTTTCACAGATGCTACCACCCCGGGAGACCTAGGAACAACAGGGTTGGGCCTAGGAACAACAGCAGTTCAAAGGTGGTTCCACTTCTCAAAACTTTTAATCTCCCGATCAGAGGTCTTGCTACCGGATGTAGTTTATCGTCATACCCAGGACTAACCTTAAGAAATCATTAACTTAAGAATTAAGATTCATCAGAAAATGAAAATAGGAATACTGTGAAATTTTTCAAGAGCATTACTAGTATATATTATTGAATCAGAAATAATAAAGTTCACAATCAGTCAGTTATGTGCCATACGTGATACACACTTAGGCGATTATGTATCTTTCGATACATGACTGACGAGGCAGATTTTTTTCTTGCAGTAGGTTGTCATTTCTTTCTGCGGTAGACCAGTTGCCATCCCGGTCTGTCCTGCTATTTACTCACAAAACACTTTGCAAGGCCCTCTCTTTTGGAATTGCAGTCACTTGAATTGTAGCTCGGATTGAGAAATTGGAGAGTCAAGTCTGAATTCCTTTTGCATTCATTCCATTAACTTATATCAGTCAGTTATGTGCCATGCGTGATACACGATTAGGCGATCATATATCTTTCGATACATGACTGACGAGGCAGATTTTTTTGCCCGCAGTAGGTTGCAATTTCTTTCTGCGGTAGACCAGTTGCTATTCAAGACTTTAGAACCTGGTGTGTCCTGCTATTTACCCATAGCTCGAGGGAGAAGAGAATTCATACCTTTCCGAAGGGTATTAGCACGTAAGTGAATGTAATGGATCCAACTGGAATTCGAACTCTGCTCTCCAATTCCTCAATCTGAGCCGCTATCCATTACTCCACGATACTTATCGGATATCAACTCCGAGTTTCGTATTTTCACCCTTGTAAGGACTTTGGATAAAGTCGACTGCAAAATGTCCGCTTTATTATTCAGCTATTTGGACTAATATCCTCATCTGTAGTTTTTAAGAAAACTGTATCGAAATTTAAACTACAGTGTAACCCGGATATAAGAGAAACACGGATATAAGAGAGATTTTCTCAGGTCCCAAATTAGAGCCATACTTACCTAACCAAAATAGACCAAATCCGGATATAAGAGAAACCCGGATATAAAAGACTTCTTCTCCGGTCCCGACAACTCTTATATCCGGCTTACACTGTATTTACACTCATTGCTATAAATTTATATATTTCCCTGCTGAATTTACTGTTATAAAGAAATTTACACGTTATTTTTTTTGGGGGAGGGGGGTGGAGTGTGGGCGTTGATAGAATGTGATTAGTGTATTTTTTTTTAATTATCTAACTTTAATAAACAGTTGCTTTTCAACAGGGCGTAGAACACGTTTTTTGCATACCCTGCAGTAAGGACACCCAAAGAGGCCACCTTCTGAGTGGATCACTTACAGATTCGGGTATAAACCCGACCAACGTCTACTTTTTTTATTTTAGTCTAAATCTAGTGTTAACCGGACCTACGTCTCCCTTTTACTTTTTTGTTCTAGTGTAAACCAGACCAGTGTGTAGCCTTTTTAAGCGTGTCCTATAAAGATTATACTCGACACCAAATAATCGGACAAGAGTTGATAAGCTGTTAAATGAACGAACCTAACCTCAACTAAAATGAACGGCTTTCTTATTGAATAACATCTTTAGAACAAGACGAAGGCTTCTGCAAAAATAACTCCTTTATGAAGCGCAAGAAGTTTCGACTTGAAAACGACCTGTAAGCCTTACAAAGTAGCCAACAACAGCAAGAGATAAGATACTATCAGTAACAGTCTTGAAGCAAACAAAGTCCAAAATAAACATTAAATCCTACGCTAATATGTAAAAATGATAAGATTAATCGTTTTTTGTTTTTTTTTCGTTTTTTGGTAGTCGGTAATTATTTGCCACCTGACCAGTTTTTAGTGTTTTTGCATCCAGATAACCACCTAAAAAGACACACGACTCAAGGTTGATGTATATCGGAACTATTTTTTTTAAATTTTTTATTAAATGGAAGCAAGACGAAACATTCTAGATAGTTATAAGCTCAAAATACATTTAGAAATTAATTATTACCTTGTTAGGCGTCAAATAGACATTATTGAAGCAACAAATGATATTGAGTTAGAGATATATAAAGATATATAGAAATAGATATACAGAGACATACAGGGATATATAGAGATATACAGAGACACCTAGATATATAGGAAGATATATAGGGAGAGAGAGAGAGAGAGAGATGTAAAGAGACATAACGATATACACAGAGGAATATAGCTATATATATATATATATATATATATATATATATATATATAGAGAGAGAGAGAGAGAGAGAGAGATACAGATAACTAAATATATATTTAAAAATATATACAAATAGATATACAGGGATATATAAAGACAAAGTGATATATATAGAGAGAGACATACAGGGATATATAAAAGACATATATAGAGATAGTGATATATATATATATATATATATATATATATATACACACACACAGATTGCATGAAAGATACATAGGAATAGGTTTATGGGTAAAAGTGCTCAATATCAGAGATAGAGTGTGTATGTATGAGTGGACATTGAGAGACACCAACTGGCGTCGGTTTGTTTTATGATATGCCTGGCTACCCATAACTGACCAGTCAAGTTACTAAGAAAGAAGATTACTTTCTAACATGAACATGAAACAGACAGTCACGACTCGGTGTTGACTTCAGAATCCACTCTCTCTCTCTCTCTCTCTATATATATATATATACACACACACGAGTGTGAATTCTGAAGTCAACAAAGAGTCGTGACTGTGTTTCATGTTAGAACGCAATGTTATTGCATAGTAGCTTGACTATATATGCTGGTCAATTATGGATAGCCAGGCATATCATAAAACAAACCGACGCCAGTTGGTGTCTATCTCAATGTCCACTATATATATATATATATATATATATATATATATATATATATATATATATATATACATACACACACAGATATTAGTGGTCAGTGTGTGTGTGTGTGTGTTTATATATTAGGTTGGTGCAAAAATAATTTCGTTTTCTCACATAGTAACATATGTTAGAAAACGAAATTATTTTTGCACCAACCTAATATATATATATATATATATATATATATATATATATATATATATATTCCCAAGAGGATTTCCCGATTTCTTTTTGAATTTGTAGGTCTGATGAATTGGATCGTGATTACGATTTCAATGTAATAAATTATAACCATAGCACATTAGCGTTTGAACCATATATATATATAAATATAAATAAAATGATCGGCAGTTTTTGTAAGCTTTTGATTGATGGTAAGCATCTGAAGGGGAACAATAAAAAGTTATCTAATTGTCATTTCGGATGATATTTTCAATGTTTTGCAGAAGAAATAATCATCTCAATGGAAGTCCAAACCGCCAGGCACGTGGGTGATTACTGGCTGATGCCTTTTCGTGATCATCAAAAGGTACCCAGTTTTTGTTGTTCTTTTGTAATTACAGGCTGTTTGGATCAGATATCGTTACGTTAAGATAAACAGAATTACGACAGAAAGTCTGGGGGAGTTTGTTTTGGATAACGTAGACGACACGTGTTTATTTGACAAATTAAATGAATTAGGCAAGAGCTGAACTTTTTGTTAGACGGTAGGAGATAAAGTCAGCGGGAACAAGGAGAAGAATCAGACGGGGCAGAGAGATAGAATACAGCCGGGCAGAAATGTAGAGGCGAGAAGAAAAAAAAAGAAGAAAAAGGAGGAAGAGAGGGTAATTGAATAAAATAAAAGGAAAAGGGACAACAAAAAAAAGAAAAAGACACCTCGATAGCAAGTGAAATGGCAAAGAGAGAGGAGTAAGAGATGAAAAGAGAAAAACAGGTAAGAGAAATGAGAAAGAGGAGACGCAGAGACACCGACGCGCCACGGGAGAGACGGGGAGAGACACCGACGCGCCACGGGAGAGACGGGGAGAGACACCGACGCGCCACGGGAGAGACGGGGAGAGACACCGACGCGCCACGGGAGAGACGGGGAGAGACACCGACGCGCCACGGGAGAGACGGGGAGAGACACCGACGCGCCACGGGAGAGACGGGGAGAGACACCGACGCGCCACGGGAGAGACGGGGAGAGACACCGACGCGCCACGGGAGAGACGGGGAGAGACACCGACGCGCCACGGGAGAGACGGGGAGAGACACCGACGCGCCACGGGAGAGACGGGGAGAGACACCGACGCGCCACGGGAGAGACGGGGAGAGACACCGACGCGCCACGGGAGAGACGGGGAGAGACACCGACGCGCCACGGGAGAGACGGGGAGAGACACCGACGCGCCACGGGAGAGACGGGGAGAGACACCGACGCGCCACGGGAGAGACGGGGAGAGACACCGACGCGCCACGGGAGAGACGGGGAGAGACACCGACGCGCCACGGGAGAGACGGGGAGAGACACCGACGCGCCACGGGAGAGACGGGGAGAGACACCGACGCGCCACGGGAGAGACGGGGAGAGACACCGACGCGCCACGGGAGAGACGGGGAGAGACACCGACGCGCCACGGGAGAGACGGGGAGAGACACCGACGCGCCACGGGAGAGACACCGACGCGCCACGGGAGAGACACCGACGCGCCACGGGAGAGACACCGACGCGCCACGGGAGAGACACCGACGCGCCACGGGAGAGACACCGACGCGCAACGGGAGAGACACCGACGCGCAACGGGAGAGACACCGACGCGCAACGGGAGAGACACCGACGCGCAACGGGAGAGACACCGACGCGCAACGGGAGAGACACCGACGCGCAACGGGAGAGACACCGACGCGCCACGGGAGAGACACCGACGCGCCACGGGAGAGACACCGACGCGCCACGGGAGAGACACCGACGCGCCACGGGAGAGACACCGACGCGCCACGGGAGAGACACCGACGCGCCACGGGAGAGACACCGACGCGCCACGGGAGAGGCGAGGAGAGACACCGACGCGCCACGGGAGAGGCGAGGAGAGACACCGACGCGCCACGGGAGAGACACTAAAACAAGAGGAGACAAATGAGATAGATAAAAAAAACTTTTCTAAAATAAAAACAAAAAGTTCATTAAATTAAAATTGAAGAGAAAGGCGTGAAACTGACAGTCACTATGCTGTGTTAATTTCCGTCCACACTATATCTACAAACGTTTCCGGCATTAGCCAATCGCCGCTTCATAAATATTGAAAGTTTTACACACTATCTCTCTGTATAGTTATGTATTTTATTATTTAAACGTTATTTTTCTTGGATAACCGTATTTGAGCAGACGCTCCGTTTATTTGTTAATCAGTATATTTATTTTATCTACCAGCTTGAATATTGGAGAAATCTTATTAAAGCAAAATATGCGCTCCCCGGCAAGACTCGAACCTGTGACGCCTATAAAGGAAACCAAGTGTTTCGAAATGTCCATCTATATTAAATAGTGAGTTTAAACACAGATTTTCCCAGACTCTCGAAATAAGTCGTCTACTCTCGGATAAATAAATAAAAATCCACCACCTTCGTTAGAAATGTGTGTGTGTTTGTGTGTTGAATCTTATAAGATCGGTAAAATGTAAATTTACATTAGATGTGACTCACCCGGTTTAGAGAAGAGATCGGTGACGCAGGTTCGAATCCTGTCGGATAGCGCATATTTTCCTTTAATAATATTTCTCAAGTATTCAGGCCAGTAGACCACAATATATAAATATACTGTTCAATAAATAAACGGAGCGTTTACTTAAATATAGGTATCCACTAAAAATACACACACACACATATATTATATATATATATATATATATATATATATATATATATATATATATATATAACTTAAATGTTTTTAAGTTTTAATATTTTATATTATTAGGACTCACTTGGATTATATACCAACGGATGTTTTACCAGTTCATTTATATATATATATATATATATATATATATATATATATATATACACACACACAGGTACAGATATTATGGCATGGGTAAATTGTCACCATTATATATTTTTAATTTAGGGCATGTGCGTTGTTTGTTTTTGATTTTGTCGACTGCAAAGTATAGTAGGGTCAGTTGGGTACCGTCTGTGAGAAAAAAAAAAAAAATAAAAAAATAAAAACGCCATGACACAATTCGCTTCAGCAGAAATTTTGAAAACGCATGCTTTGGTGCTTGGCATTCGCGCCGAAAGCTACAATATTCACATTTCAGAGTGTTTGGATGTCAATCTGATGACAGTGCAGGGAATTCTGAAAGAGTTGGATGAGTCTAATGGTGATTACGAAGGTACCGCAGCTCGGAAAACTCATTCTGATTATTCTGATAAGAAAAATTCCCGTTAATTTGTTAGTGAGGGCCTCAGACTCAACACGGAAGCCTCTATCAAGTCAAGAGGGTGACCGCTGGAAGAACCTATATCTTGCAACAGGACTCTGCACAATGTTACACAAGCAGGAGAACCCAGTCATGGCTGTCAGACAATTTCTACGATCACATCATCCCTTACATCTGGCCACCTAACTCCCCAGACTGCTCCCTACCCTTTGACTATCATGTGTGGGGCGCAGTTGAGCGAGAGACCAACAAAACTTCTTGTGATACCAAAGATGAACTGAAGGCACGGTATTTGGCAGCATTCACCAACTTAAACAAGGAGACCGTCCTGAAGAGTTGCAGATTTCAAAGTTGTTTAGATGACGTGGTTGAAGCTAATGACGATTTTATCGCATACATTTACTCTTTAGTATTTCAAGATAATTTGTGTAATTTTGGTAAAAATATCTGTTAAAATGAGATGACAGTTATTTTCAGTTTTGCGTATTTTAGACGACAATTTATCCATCGCACCAGATAGATAATTTCATCACATAGAGATTTTTATTTGAGAGGCTGTTCGTGCAAACACTATCATCCTTGAATGTCTGTAGTGAGATAAAGACAGGCGAGTATAAGGATATTTGTTCAAACAAATCCAAGAATGAAGATGTATCTGTTCCCTTTATTTAACAACGTTTTGGGTTGATGTGTGCAGAGTTGGCTGTTTTATGCTTGAAAACGGGAATATTCAAACATTTATCCCACTCCCCGACTAATTTGACATATTTTAAAAAGAAAAGAAAACAAGGTTCAGCCCATCACACAAAGTCTGAAAATATTTTCACAGCTTAGCATCTGTACAAAAATATTGTGATTGACTTTAGCAGCGCTTCCGTTGATGCCATGTGAGAATTCATAAATGCTTAGACTACATAAATATATAAAATATAACCGCAGATATACGACGCTCGGTCAAAAGTAATGTCTATTCTAATTTAATTTTAGAAGACAAGTGTCTATAGAGAAATATTGACCAGGTTTTATACTTGAGCTAGTAGGCAAACGCTGGCCGGCTTTTATTCTTGAGTCTGTAGGGCATATACTTAGCTTTGTAGTCAAACATTGGTCGCCTTTGTACGCCAGTCCACGGGGAAAAACATTGGTCGCCTTTGTACGCCAGTCCACGGGGAAAAAAAACATTGGTCGCCTTTGTACGCCAGTCCACGGGGAAAAAAACATTGGTCGCCTTTGTACGCCAGTCCACGGGGAAAAAAACATTGGTCGCCTTTGTACGCCAGTCCACGGGGAAAAAAACATTGGTCGCCTTTGTACGCCAGTCCACGGGGAAAAAAACATTGGTCGCCTTTGTACGCCAGTCCACGGGGAAAAAAACATTGGTCGCCTTTGTACGCCAGTCCACGGGGAAAAAAACATTGGTCGCCTTTGTACGCCAGTCCACGGGGAAAAAAACATTGGTCGCCTTTGTACGCCAGTCTACGGGGAAAAAAACATTGGTCGCCTTTGTACGCCAGTCCACGGGGAAAAAAACATTGGTCGCCTTTGTACGCCAGTCCACGGGGAAAAAAACATTGGTCGCCTTTGTACGCCAGTCCACGGGGAAAAAAACATTGGTCGCCTTTGTACGCCAGTCCACGGGGAAAAAAGCATTGGTCGCCTTTGTACGCCAGTCCACGGGGGAAAAAAACATTGGTCGCCTTTGTACGCCAGTCCACGGGGGAAAAAAAAACATTGGTCGCCTTTGTACGCCAGTCCACGGGGGAAAAAAAAACATTGGTCGCCTTTGTACGCCAGTCCACGGGGAAAAAAACATTGGTCGCCTTTGTACGCCAGTCCACGGGGAAAAAAGCATTGGTCGCCTTTGTACGCCAGTCCACGGGGAAAAAAAAACATTGGTCGCCTTTGTACGCCAGTCCACGGGGAAAAAAAAACATTGGTCGCCTTTGTACGCCAGTCCACGGGGAAAAAAAAAATTGGTCGCCTTTGTACGCCAGTCCACGGGGAAACATTGGTCGATTTCATATACGAGTCTATAAGTAAATGTTTGCCGGGTCTATATTTGAATGTATAGATAAACTCTAGTTGCGTTTATACTTGAGGCTTCATGTAGACACTGATAGTCCACATCCAACTCCGCTATCATCAACCTGGTAGGTGTTTGTTTAGGAGAGTGGTGGTCTTTATCCTCTGTAGAGGATGTCAGTTTATTCGAGACCCGTCAAGTGGACATGAAAGCTATTTGCGATTGTATTTCAAAATTAAAAGTCAGAAGACTTTATAGAAACAAAACATTCGAAGCAAATTTATTGATCCTAACACGATATCTAGAGAACTATGACTACACCAGTATGAAAGAAAATTCGACAGGTACATAGGTAATTTTATTGTGTGCGTGTGCAATTAGAAAATATAAGGTCTACATTGTGTAGCATTTCGTATCAATTCTAGAATTAAGTGTATTTGGTTGATTCACTTTTTACGGATTATTAACCCTTTGTAGGTTATTTAAAGTCAGAAAATATTTTTAGATTGTAAGAGGTTTGGGAAATAATGATTTAGTGATACTCGTCTTAATAATTAACCCATAACTGAGAGGGAAAAGGAGGAGGAGTCATAACTTTCCGAAGTGAATATAACGAACTCAACGGGAATTTGAAATCGGTTCATTCATTACACCACCCACACACCCAAACTTACAGCGTCTGTTATTCACAAGCGGTCACCCAACCAGGTATTGACCAGTACCATCATCGCTTAATTTCGGTGATCGTATGAGAACAGGTGTTTCAACGTGATGCAGCCGTAAGCCTAGAATCAAGTGTAATCGAATTCAGAAAATTATTAAGTGTGTGTGCGTATATATATATATATATATATATATATATATATATATATATATATATATACACACACACACTTAGGCAGCAATTTTTCATTGATGCATGTTTCATTAAATAATATAGACAAGTTTTGTCTTTATTTTAAGTAAGTTCCTTTCATATTGTCTGATAAGCTTAATAACATTATCATTGAAGGACGAAAGGAAATCACCTTATTGATAGATGTTTAAATCCAATCTAAGCTTTCGGCTTACATAAGCCATTATCAAAGATGACAATTACTTTTCAATATATCAACCAATACACGGAACAATAATGATAGAAATTTTTCATGCCACAAAGACTAAGTAACGACTAATTCGTGTATACGAGACGCAAAAGCGAAAATCGCACCGCAGCTCGTGACGTCACAAATGACCACGTGAAAACGAGAAGTATTAAGTATGGGAAGCCGTTGGTATAAACTAATGTCTTCTGTTATTAATTATAGGCATTTAAGAATATTTGTGGAGATTTCATAGTTTATTTTGTTCAGGTTAGGTTTCAA
Organism: Acanthosepion lycidas; assembly: GCA_963932145.1. Taxonomy (NCBI): domain Eukaryota; kingdom Metazoa; phylum Mollusca; class Cephalopoda; order Sepiida; family Sepiidae; genus Acanthosepion; species Acanthosepion lycidas. Next base: position 120,980,106 of record OZ010572.1, read on the forward strand.
CTGTTTTATGTATATAGCTTCAAGAATTTTTAGTTTTTGTTTATTGTTTTCATGTTTAAGTATAGTTGTGTTTTCAACAAGGATTTTCCGGAATTGTGTACATGGCCAGTCATGTTGAAAAGTAATTGTCATCTTTGATAATGGCTTATGTAAGCCGAAAGCTTAGATTGGATTGAAACATGTATCACTATGGTGATTTCCTTTCGTCTTTCAATGATAATGTTATTAAGCTTACCAGACAATATGAAAGGAACTTGCTTAAAATACATAGACAAAACTTGTCTATATTATTTAATGAAACATGCATCAATATATATATATATATATATATATATATATATATATATATATATAATGCTCATTCTGTACAAGGTCCAACAGCCACTCGAGGTAGATTGTTACAGAGTAAGAGGCACAGTTTATGCAGATATGTGGGAAAATTAACGGTTGCCCCTAGACTTGAACAGGTTAAGCTTGTAGTGATTCTCTTGGTAATCAGTTCCAGAGAGCAATCCTTCGTGGCATGAAGCTGTTCTAGTGGAACTTCACACCAATGGAATACAAAGTAAATGAGAATGGTTCCCTACAATGTGCATGGCATGGCGGGCCTTAGCCGAGAAGATTAGCTCCGGTGAATTTAAGGAATGGAGTTCGTCTGAAGACTTTCCATGGAAATAGCGATAGAGCAGCTTGAGTCTTGCGACGTTTCGCCTGTGGGAAAAGAGTTACCGGGTGGAAAATAATTAATCACTTACAAGGACGCAGAGACGAGAATGGAAAATGAAGACTGGGTATCTCCAGTCTATATATGGCAGAAGTCCGCCATTTTCGGACTCAACTGGCTCTTGTAAAGGTAGAAGATAGCAGGAGTCAGGTACTCGCTGAAGCGGTAGTAAAGTATATAGTGAATACAAAGTTTATTTTACTCCCAAACCGACTGCTATTATGTATCACAACGTTTCCTGTATAATAATCTGTTCAGCAGATTAACATCATTTATTGGCGATAAAAAAAGATCTTAACTAATATTTTCATTTAAGCGAATTAAATTTCTTCAAAACAAATTACTATTCATACAAGATTGAGCTTCCGTCTCCTTCAAAAGTCTACTTTAACTGTATACTCAATAGGAGTAGATGAGTTCGCCTATCGTCAGGTTCACCCTCCTCCCAGGTCTTTTGAACATGAATAGAAGTTTATCACTTGTTTTCTGTTTAGGATTGGGTTTCCGGTTCCTTCTGAAGTCTTTTTCCTTCTCTTTTACTTTCAGTAACCCTTAGTGTCACCTTTCAGGAACAGAGGTTTATCCCCTGTTTCCTGTTTAGAATAGAGTTTCCGCTTCCTTCTAAAATCATTTCCTTGTCTTTCATTTTCAGTATCTCCTTGCACCTTTGTGTTGTTATTTACTTTCTCGGAGTGTTGCCTCTTAATTTGTAACCCTTTTCTTCGAGTAGCTCTTAAGCCTTGTACAGGGCGAACATCATTGTATAAAAACAGATAAAAATTGCCCATGTTGCCATATATAAAAGCTTCATCAGGCAACACGGCGCGCTTTCTGACAAGTCTGGATATTCCGATGAAAAAACAAAAAACAAAAAAAAAACTTTATTAATCCTTATATTTTTACTGACTCACGGATGTGCGGGTGGTGTAATAGATAGCGGCTCGGAATAAGAAATCAGAGAGCCGATTTCGAATCCAGTCGGGTTCGTTACATTCATTTAAGCGCAAATATCCTTGGGAAAGAAAGGTATAAATTCACCACTTCTCCCAACTATAGGTTAAATAGTAAGACAATAGTAAGAAAAAAATCATTATCTCCTCAAGATTTTTCATGCAATATTCATAAAATACTTAAAAGATGAAATATTTTATCTCAAAAAGTGTTGATAAACCGTAAAAACAAATCAAATTCTGTTCCTCACCTAAAATTAAAAAAAGACATTTAACTATTTGAATCCCAGTAGATTGTGACCTTTTTCAGCCGTCCTACACCCAGCAGCAAGGCCTCTGATCAGGAGGTTTTGAGGAGCGTAGAACCACAATTGCTGTTGTTCCTAGTCCCATATTGACCCGGGCTCGTAGCACCTGTTAGCGTCCCAGCTATGGGCAAATAGTGAACCACCAAACTGGGGTAAAAACACTATGAAAGTATAATCATTTTTATAGTAAAAATACCAGCAGTACATTTTCATAGTAAAACGATTACCAGCAATACATTTTTGTAAAAAAATAAGAAATTATCAGCAATACATGTTTGCAAAAGAAATTACTAATTCTCCCAAGAAAACCAAATTTCGTCATTAAATGACCCATAAGGAATTGATATGCCGCAAAACAAACATACAAACACCTTTTTCAGAGGTCGGTCAGTTTAAATAAATATTTTAATTGAACCTTTTATTTATTCTACAAGTAGGTAAACTTTTCTCGTTCCACTGTCCATCTCTCGAGGTATCTCCTCTTGCTCGTCCTGTTCCCGTTGAGTCTACGTCTGTATTACCCGCCCAGTAATTAAACTGACAATTAATATGCCACCCAAAATCACAAGCCAACACTGAGTTCTGTCCCTGGGTTGGGATGAACAGACTCATCCTCGGTGGAAAGAGACGGGAAATAACTGAGAAGTATTAAAAAGAACAAAATGAGACATCCCCAGTCATGATCTGCGAAACGAGAAATATCTGCTAACATAGATTAATTGAAAGGTTCAGTTTGAAATTTCTTGAAAGTTACCCGGATCAAATGATATCTAAAAATGGAGGAATCAACTAGAACGCTTCATGCTAGAAATGCAGACAGAAACACAGTCTCTAGTGGAGGTATCCGATTTATGTCGGAAGCGACTGATGACAGTGTGGAAGCCCAACAAAATCAAATTTCTTTTCTTTAAAATATATGCCTTAATCATATCCCTGCCTAAAAATCTAACCAGCCCAGAAAACCAAACAAAAAAAAAAGACATAAGAACAAAAAAAAAAAAGACAAAAACAAAAAAAAGACAAACAAAAAAGACAAAAACATAACAAAAACATTATGTAATAATGTCGTTTTTTGACGTATTTTTCACGTCAAAAAACGATATCATTACGTCATTATTTTTGCACCAACCTAATAAATCAATAATGTATTAACTGATCTCCGTCAGAAGCAAATAAAAATGGTTGCAAACTTGTTCAGTGGAAGTTTTTTGATTACTTGATAAGCATGTTTTTCGGAGTTACTTCTATCTTTACAATTTTTAAATTGTCAACTGGACGTGGTCACTCGACTAAGTACTTTTTTTCGAGGAACAATGGGTCTTTATATAAATGTTCTTTTGCAGCTTTAATTTACTTGGCTTCTTTTAAAAGAATGACGGTAGCAAGCATCAAAAAATGAACCCACAAAAATAACGTAATGCAACCTGATGATTAAGAAGGCTTCGATGTTAAATCGAATCTCTAATTGCTTGTAAATTCGATGCTTTTCGATCTGCTCTATTATAACATTGTTCCGAACTAGGCTAACAGTATATTCAGTGACGTGTCAAATGTTTTGGTATAGCAATATATAAGTATTTACCATTCGTCCATACTTCGAATATTGCTGCCATATATGGTATGGTGCTTTGCTATATATTTGGAAATTCTTGATAAAATCTAAAGAACCAGGAATGTCATTGGTCCTGGCATGGAATCACTTTCCGACCTCTGTTTTTTCTATAAATATTTTCATGATAATTGTTCTGATAAACTGTCCGCTATGGTACAGAGTCTTTATGAATTTAAGCCCAGTACTAGTTTGGCAACACGATTTCATCAGTTTACAGTTAAACTGGCTAGATGTAACCGTACGCTCTATGCTAACAGCTTTTTTTAAATCTCGTACTGTTCGCCTATGAAACTATTCCGGTTTCTAGCTTTCCAATTAGTTTTGGGCTTCACAAATTCAAATGCAATATCAATTATTTATTGTAGATACCTTATTTTTAATTTTTTTGTTCCTGAATGTTTTTATTTTTCGCAGTAACTCCTTTATTGCCTTTCTAAGGGTGAAATAGTTAAAACAAATTAGTAAACGATAGGTAGCGCTACCGTATGATGACGAAGTGGAAATGCGCAGACCTGTATATTGTGCTCTGCCATCTGAGTCAGTGTGAACACCAGCTAGTCTTGCGCATGGCAAGGCGACGTGAATTATCCGAGCGAACGGGGAATAATGATAGGTGCCAGAATATTCCATTTCTGTGACTATTTTCGGCCTTGTGTCACATCTAAGCTACGCTTAGAAAATCACCTTACATGAAATAGGCTTACAGACGAGTATATACGGCATGCAAGAATTCTACTAATTCTACTAGTTTAGTTACATTGAAATGTTATTTTTTTTTTGTTATTAGACACATGCATAAAAACTAAACTTTTGTACTAATTCAATCATAAAAATTAAAAAACCCAAAGACAGCTGAAAATTCTAAGTTACTTATTAAAAACAAATCGTGTACTGCATTCAAAATGATACCATTTCAGGCGTATTTCTTTTGTCTTTTTATTCCTAGAAAAAAAAAGACCCAATAATCACGATGCGTCATACACACCGATGATTTAGTTTGTGTACTCGACTAACACCAAAACCCTCCATTAAATTTCACTGATATCTGTCAACACACCACCGTCTTTCTGGCTGATTATCTAGGCAGGAATGTATGTAGACTAGAACGTTTTTTGTAACACGCTGACACACGATGAAATCCTAAAAGTATTTAGTATTAAGTTATCGCTAACATTTTTTAGTCGAGATTTACAAAATCTGCCTTTCGCAAACTAATCGATGAAATTTGGTTTGGTTTGTTTTACGGCATATCAACCTCAATGGGTTATTTAATGCCGACAACATTTTTATTGCTGGTAATATGTTTTTCTTCAAAAATCTATTTCTGCGAATATTATTCCTTGAAGAAATCTATAGCTGGTCATATTTTCTTTCAAAGAATGTATAGTTGTTTTTTGTATTTCTCGTACTTTTTTTTAAAGTATTGCTGATAATAATTTTTCCTTCAAAAATTATTGCTGGTAATATTTTCGTTTAATACAAAATATTTCTGGTATTAAAAAAACTGTTTTTACACAAGTTTGTGTGTGGACTATTTACCCATAGTTGGGATCCTAACAGGTTCTACGACCCCGAGTCAGGGTGGACCTGAGAACGCCAGCAATTAAGAGGTGGTTCCACGATCCTCAAAACCTACTGATCAGAGGCCTTGCTGTTGGACGTAGTTTATCGTCATACCCAGGACGGTGATGAAATTTGAATAAATTGATTTATTTGGAAAACTACTTTAACAAAACCCCTACTTCACAGTTTAATAACTTCTTTAATTAAATAGGACTTCATGGTAAACAATATTTTTCAAGAAAATATTTTTTCCTCTTTTTAACAGCCAAGAATAAATTTTTAGGATTTCTTACTCTTCAGCATGCAACATACAACTGGGCATGCGTAACTATTTCTTTCTGGAGCCAAATTCCCATTAACAACTCCGACCTCTTCAAGACTAGTGTTGACCGTTATCTTTGATGCATGGCCCAATGAACTTCACTTTTTGACCTTTCTGACGCTCATACAACATCACACTATATCCCTCTACCTTGAATGGCTCTTGGACCTTGTATTGTGTGACTATTTCTATTAAAAAAACAAAACGTTAATAATGATAATAAATATGATCATGGCTCCTGTTATTTCATTGACGGTGTTAATATGTATATATTTTATCTTGGGGAATTTAACCAAGCTATAGTAAATATCCCGTACAGTAAAGGATATTTGCTTGTCAGTTATCTGACCATAACCTTTTAGACATGCCACATAGACTGATTCATTCTGTTCAGGGGCCGTAGTAGTTGTGTTGGATAATGGCTATGTGTCAATTGAACCGATTGGTTTACCCGACCTGATGGTATTTCTAACTGGGACACTGTATCGCGCATATTTGGCTGAGATGCATGTACTTGGTGTACCCTCGTGGTGCTACGATTAGTATATTGGGATTCGTATACTTTTATCTTAGCGTCTTTGTGTTGCCTTGCTGCTCTTTTTGGATAAAAGACAAATGAACAATGAAATATGAGAGGGAGAAAAAAAGAAATAGTAATAGTCGTCGTGTTTGTTGTCTTCTCTCAGAAAATCAGACCTGCATAGTCTCCTTCGGGAGTAAGTATTATGTAGGTTTACCGGCAATGCCTATGATCGGTGTTTAATTTCTGTTTAAGGACAGGAGTTCGAATAACGGGAAAAATGTTCTACCCAATGGAGAGCTGAGACAACATTATTATTATCATCATCATTATTAATAATGATGATGATGATTTGTTGCTGTAATAGTAGTAGTGCTACTACTACTAATACCTGGAAACTACAGAAAACTGGATGATGATTTGTGTCAAAGAACAAGAAATTTTATTCAGTAATTAAGGAAGCCATCATATCCAAGAGTATTTCAAGTGGGTGATGAAGCGTAAATAACCCATAATACACTTAAAAAGAAAAGAAAGCAAAAGCAATTTACCAAATGCAGAAACGATGGAAAGATTTTGTCAATACTCTGTTCGTACAAAATAAACTGATGTAGACAAACCCTGGTACCCATCAGCGATTACGTAATGCAGGGTTAAAAGCTGAAACTGAAGGTTTTATTCATGCTGCACAGGACCAACGCTTGCTAACTAGAAATTACCAAGCACACATAAAAAATTGTGTTAACCCCAAATGTAGATTATGTGATAAATATCCAGTAAAAATTGACCATCTTGTTTCAGGTTGCACAGTGTTAGCACCAACTGGATATAAATTAGAGTGGGCCAATACGTATGCAACTTTTACGGAAAGGAAACTGCAATAAACTGATGTGAACATCACCCAAGCGTGTTTACAGAGATGGGACCTGCAACTATTTATGGGACTTTACAATCAACAGGCAGAACAATCAACCCTTATCACCCAGACATCATGATCAAAAACTACAAAAACTGTTTTCTTATTGACATGGCAGTCACTGCAGATTGTAATGTATCTTTGAAGATCTTAAAAAAATCATCAAAATACAAGGATCTTGAAGTGAAAATCTAAAAGATGTGGCACATGATGGCATCAGTAATTATAGTTGTAAAACTCAGGTTGATTGGAAAAGGTTCCGATAGACTCATTGAAGGGATCCCCGGTCGCCGATACCTTAAAGAAATACAAAAAAATGTGTACTCGCAAATACAGCTCACACATTACGAACAGATTTATCTGTGTAAAATGTGTGATTTTAAAGGGTTTTTTTCACAAACATGATTAGTGCAAAATGTCATGAGGCCATTTCTGACCTTAAGTGCTGGTTGTCGCCAGGAAAGAAATGTGTATACACCAGAAATTAAATGAGGAAGAATAAGAAAGAAAAAATGTCACTACGGGATAAAAGCTGTCGCAAACTGGTATGACCATTATCCTATATCAGTAGCTGATGGAGCAGATGTAACCATTCTCTGGGACTTTTTTTTTTATCAACACAGTCCGAACAATACAAACAAATCGCCCAGACATTATCAATGATACAAGAAAACGTTTGCACACTAAGCAAATACAAAGACATGAAGATGGAAATAGAAAAAAAATGTGGTACTTTACTAAATTTCTTCCTGTTAGGTTTAAATCTTTGGGTCTGACAAGGAAAGAGAATACAAAAAAATCCCTGGTGCAGCATATCTCCAGGAAATCCTAAATATAGTTAAAAAAAAGTACAGTTCATATTCTGCAAAGTGCTTTGTCCATTTAATTTTTTTATCTTGTTAATAGCAGTCTTTTTGTTTAAGCGGAACCAACAAAAACAGAATTATCCTTCACTTACCTTAGGTCATTGGTTACACCTCAGCGTGTGATTATGCAATAAATGCAGGTTAAAAAGAAATTTTTATAATATTAATAATTAATAATTATTTGCAAATATTTCACCTATCAAATCTGAAAAATATTTTACTGACACTATTGTTTTCAAATGTTATGGTTGAAACATTTTAAAGCCTTTAACTGTTGCTTATCACAAAGAGCGCGTTCACACAGAGAATTACCTTTATAAAAATGTTTTGTGCATCTGTTTCCTAAATACTTGAAAATATATTTTTAGGCGTTGTCAAATCTGAAAATTAATGCTGCATAAAAGCGGAAACCATGTTTCTTTTTCTTTTTGTTATTTGAAAAGGAATAAAAAGATGGCATCACGCCCTGATTGCAAAAAAGAATATTGCCTCCCGTGGAAATAGAGTCAAACACCGAAATTATCTTTGTCGAAATGCTGCATCATCTTTGAAAGATGGCATGGACTTGCTTTACAAGAATAAAATATAAATAAAAGAACAGCATCATGGACTGCGTGTTTCTGAGGGATATCTGCGGTCAGAGGTCGAGCAGAGATTAAAAGAAAAAAAAGCTAGGATTTAAAGGATAGCAAATAGACCTTCTCAACTTGGTACACCATCTTAGCGCATTTTCTTTTCTTTTGGCCTTGCGCCATACGAAGCTACTGTTAGAAAGCACCAAGGAATATTGTGTGTATATATATATATATATATATATATATATATATATATATATATATATATATATAAATAAATCTCTCGCTGCTATACCGCTACTTCCACGGAAAGTGTTCGGACGGATCACATTTCCTGGTCCCGCCAAGAATACGACATGCCACTTATATATTAGCAAACCATCCACACCGTATTCCATGGGTGAGAAATAAGTTCTACTCGAGCAGCTTCTTCTAGCGAACCACTACCCTGTGGAACAGATTCCCAACAGGATGTTTACCCAATCTTAATCATTCAAGGCTCGAGTTAACCATTATCTTCCACTTCTCCACACAGACTCCCCCCCCCCCACACAAAATGGCCTCCTCACGTAACCTACCCCGACCTCACCCCAGTTATGGACTTCTTCATATTTCTTAAGTGCGAATGATATTCGAGGTACTTAAAGGATTTTACAATAAAAAAAAAAATCTGTTTTTGGCTTGTTTATCTGAGTGAGCCCTAACCCTATACTTAAAAATAGCGCACCAGAGTCGCCCACATATGGAGCGATCGCAAAGGTCAACCCAACCGAATTTTAGTAAATATAAATTATTTTTTTATTTTGGGGTGATATAACATAAAAAATTCCATTTTTGTAAAGGAAATTACTCATGCTCACAAGAAAATTGTAAAAAATAAAAATTACCAGTAATACATTTTGGGGACATTTTTCTGTTAATTCCTCCAGAATAACGTAAAGTTACTTATTGCAAGAAATTATAAATCTTAAATCAAAATTTGTTTAGCTTACCTCACAACAACTCCAAACCTTAGAATGAAAAAAAAATATACCAAAAATCGGAGTTATTCACATTTCGTAAATTCTAATGATATTCGAGATACTTACAAGAAATATTTTACAATTTAAAAAAAAAAAGAAAATGTTTTGGCTTGTTTATTGTCACTGCACTTAGAAATAGTGCACCCGAATCGCCCACATTTGGGCCGATCGCAAAGGTCAGGCCAACCGGATTGCAATGGAAGGGCCTCGCTCTGGGAGAATTTAGTCTAAATTTTAGTAAATATAAATTCATATTTTCTTGGGGGGAATTACCAGAAAAGATCCATAATTGGAATTCGGCTGGTCGATTATTCTTTTTATGCTGATAACGTTATACAACCAGCACATCCCCTGTATTTACTAGTTGAGCTAACAGAAAAACAAAAGACGATTCTTTACAATATTCTGTTACTCGCTGTAATACACGATTTTATTTATATGCAACAGAAATCAAGTTTGATTAAATCTTAACCCAATTCCTCTACTGACGTCAGTGTGGCTTAGGCAACTAAAAAGGTTACTTAAAAACAAGTCATTTTATGCAGTATTCAAGAATGCTACCAGTTTAGTAACACTTAAACATATTTTTTTCTATTTATTAAACCCAAACATAAAACAAGCAACCTTTTAAGAAAGGTGAGTGCTTAACTTAAGCAAATATTAAATAACACAAGTACCAGTCAAATTCTTAAGTTACTAATAAAAAAAAAAATATTGTGCCCTGTTCTGCTCCAAACATAATTCTAGAAAACAAAACATTAATCGTAAAATAGTGAACATTTACTATTTTTTTTTTTGTGTGGTTTAATCTTTTACAGGTTATTTAAAGCCAGAAAATATTTTTAGATTGTAAACCGTAATCTGGCCTAGAATTTTGAATGCTTCTAATATTGCAGGAACTGCGTCGATGTAAATTTAATTCTTGGAATCTACTTGTCTATTCTACTATAGGATCTACTATACTGGAATATAGTGAGTACATTTCCCTTCTTTTGATACGTTCTTTATATAAAAGAAGAAGAATACAAGGGATAGATTAACTGCAGCATTTTTTCATTCAATTATTTTTTTAACTATGGGCTTCGCTTTTTTTCTTTTATTTTAATCATTTCACTCAAAACAAGGCGATAAAGCCACTAAGACGTGAAGTGTTTAAGAGTGAAAGAGAATGAGAAAAAAAAGCTTTAGAGTGATGAGAAAGAACAATAAAAGAACAGGATTCGGAAAAATGATGATAGTAACTGACGTTCATTTAAATTTTTGAATATCGTAGATGGCAAGGAAGCAAGAAATTGGAAGAGATTTTTACAGGTAATAAGTACGAGAAAAGAAACTATTAAAATAGAACTTAACGGTTACATCTAGCTAGTTCAAAAGTAAAACGGCGTGACCTAGTTGCTCATCTGGGAAAGTGACTGAAGTCGAGAATCAAGAAATAAATATTGCAGAGGTGCTACTTTGACTTGTTATCTACAAGGAAAATATATACACATAGTAAAACATTATATATATATATATATATATATATATATATATATATATATATATATATATATATATATATATATATATATATATATATATATAGATTCATGACATATACAAAAACAAGCGAAAGTAAAATTATGAGAAGAATGCCAGACCACATATGGCAACAATATTCAATGCGTGGTCGAGTGGTAGGTTTAGATTTATAAATGTGCAAGATGGGTTCTGACGATTAAAATTGTCTGGCACGACACAGTGAACCAACTTTCCTAGCTGTTGATATAGCAACTGATTCAATATAATCACTCAAGTGGTTAGAACGTTCGCTTTATGATCATGAGACCCGGGTTCGAATCTCACCGCGGTTGATTTGTCAGGAAGGGGACTTCTTGACGCTATCGGTCTGGATGGGCACGATCCCAACATGCGGCACCTTTGGAAAGCGCCTGAAAACCATACCATGGATTGAACCAAACCTTATAAGTGAAATTGGGTAGACGAAACACTTGGGTGCCATCGATAGTTGTGCTAGCACGAAGTCACAAGTTATCGTGGTCGAGGGCTTGAGCGTTTAGATTGTTGATCACGCTAGATAACACACTCTTTCCCAGAAACTGTAACTAATGTCTGCTCAGTATATTTACAGTATCAACCACAGGTGGGCTCTGTGGGTGTTGAATAAACACAAATGCGCCTGAGCAAGCGTCAGCAATAGGGATTGGCTAGCCGCCCTAGTATACAGGTATCCTCGAATACGAATGGCCAGCTATACAGGCATAAAATATCAGTGGAAAACGTGAGCCCAAGAAGGTGAAAAGAATTGAACTTCTAAGTTAGCAGCAGCCATGCTGATAGAAGGCAGAAAAGGTTCTCTATGGTGATTGCATGATAGCGGATGTTTTTTTTTTGGTCGGGGGAGGTGTTAAAATTTACAAGCTATTGTTTTCCCCAGTTCAATATTGTTTTCTATAAGAAAAAAACCATCTAGAAACTGACACGAATTACCGTTGAAAAAGTGCACTAAATAGCACCATTTTCTTAATCATTTAACTGGGGAAGTGAGGTGATTGTTTAAGTGTAGCATAGACGTGGCACATGGTCGAAAGTACGAGGCGCCGAGCGAACTTAATTCTCATTCACAATTGAACTAGCAAGACAAGTCTTTACATCACATCGAAGTGCTAGATATATTGCATATAAAAATACAATTGCGGCATAAAGCCTAAAAAGGAAAATGGGTTGAGGCTGGTTGACACTATCTTCAGTCAGTTATATGCCATGCATGATACACGCCTAGGCGATCTTTCGATATATGACTGATGAAGCTGATTTTTTCCCGCAATAGGTTACCATTCCTTTCTGCGGTAGACCAGTTGTCATCCAAGGCTATAGAACCCGGTTTGTCTTGCTATTTAGGAGAAAAGGATTCATACCTTTTCCGAGAGTATTAGCAGGTAAGTGAATGTAATGGATTCATCTGGAATTCGGACTTGGCTCTTCAATTCCTCAATTCGAGCTGCTATACATTACTCCACCGTACCTAGCTAATCAGATTCACGATTCATTCATTACAATTTGCACATCCACCACAAAAACTCAGTCATCATTCAATCTTATATAGTTATTTATTTCTTAAGTTGAAACATTTGCGGCACAAGGCCACTGGGTAAGGCTGGTCAACACTTTCTATCCTAGACCTAGATAATAAGATTCACGACCCATGCATTCGTTACAATTTGCTAATTCACCACAAAAACTCATCCGTCATCATTCAATCCTACATATACCACAATACCGCACACATACAAGGAACCTACAAAACACACAATGACATAAAAATTCTCGAGTATAAAATTATATATAAAAATTTGTTGATGGTAAGCAACGAGGGGAGCGGGATTGAACCCAAAATAAACTAATATTTAACAAAAAACACGAACTAAAGTTAATTGATGTTTGAAGAAACCGTACAACTCTCAAAAGAAATAAGAGAAGCCGCAGTATTTTGTCTTCAGACAAAATCAAAAGGCCCTCTAGTTAAGAGAAAGGGAACAATAAAATAAATACAGCCACAATTAAAAAAAAAAAAAAAAAAAAAAAAAAATCACCACTTCGAAATGCCCCCCCCCCGGAGAGAAGGGTGCGTGTCAAAATAAATTTGAGAAACTAATTGAAATAAAGTGTATTATCTGTATAACGACGAATTGGGACATTCCCATTTTCAATTCAAATCCTGCGTGCCATAAAGTTTCCTACCTATGTATTTTGTACAGCGATTTACTGAGCTTAGATGTGGTACAAGGGCGCGAGTATAGAGCACTGGTTAGGATCGAACTCACAACTCGGTTGCAATTGATATAGCGAAACAAGTTTGCAAGCTATTATACCAGGTCGAAGCACGCCTGTCGACAGAATAGTGATGACTAAGCTCAGCTTAAATGTGGCACAAAGCCAAGATTAAGGAGCTCCCAGTTAAAACTGTAGTCACTACTCGGTCGTAACTGGTTGAGAGAGACAAGCTAAGTCACCACGTCGAAGAGCTCTGCGAATTACTAAGTGTAGCATAGATGTGACAAGGCTGCAAATATGGAGCTCCCAGTGACCATCGAACTCACTACTCAGCCATAACAGATCTGAGGCGATAAGCTATTACACCACATTGAAGTATCCCTGTTGATTGAATAGCGATTTACTAAGCGTAACATAGGTGACACAAGGCCGAAAGTATGGAGCACCCACTGAGAACGAAACTCACTACTCTGTCGTATTGGATCTCGTGAGACAAGCTTGCTTATTACCCCACGTCGAAGTACGCTATATACTAAGCGTAGCTTAGATGTGACACAAGACCGCATGTATGGAGCCCTCAGTGAGGATCGACCTCAATACTAAGTCGTAATTGATCTAGCGAGACAAGTTTGCTAATCATTACAACACGTCGCAGTGTTCCTATCGGCTGAATAAACTTTGGTCAGGCGTTTGTCATCTATTTGTAGACTTGTGTAAACGTCTACTCTCTAATATGGAATTACAATTTTGGTCATTAGTGATGGGGAGATCGGAAAGACATTAGAACGTAATAAACTTGGAGTTGGAAAAAAAGAGAAAATCTAATAAACAGGTAGGTTTTCATTATGGAGTGGTTGGGAAATAAACTATGGCAAAAGGTTTAAAGAAATAAAACTGTTTAGGTTTAACCATCATCTTTCACATATATCCTCATAAACTGAGCCTCTTGCATCTTACTCTCTAACCCTCTACCTCGAGGGACTTTTGAGCTTTTGTACAGAGTGGGCATTATTGTAAAAATAATCGAAAATAATTCAATGAAATCTTTCTAACGTTACATTTTTTAAATTTTAGGTTAGCGAATCGGTAGTGATTTAGGCATCAGAAAACAACTAATATTTATCTGTATCTCGCTCATTTAAACCGTTATTTAACTCTTTAAAACTTTTCTCGGTTAAATTTTAATCCTCACCTTCACCCATAGGCCTTCCTGTTCTTTCTTCTGTTAAACCTCTCTCTAGAACTTTCATACATTTCCCTCTTACACTTGTTTCCCACTCTCACACCCTACACTCTCACTAAAATTTAGTTTTTTATACCCGCAGTTATATTTTCCGATTTCTTTTTGAATTTGTAGGTCTGATGAATTGGATTGTGATTACGATTCCAATGTAATAAATTATAACCATGGAATATTAGTGTTTGAGACTTTATATATATATATATATCTATATCTATCTATATATATATATATCTATATATATATATATATCTATATATATCTATCTATCTATCTATATATATCTATCTATATATATCTATCTATATATATATATATCTATATATATCTATCTATCTATCTATATATATATCTATATATATCTATCTATCTATATCTATCTATCTATATCTATATCTATCTATATATATATATATATATATATATATATATATAGAGAGAGAGAGAGAGAGCTTAGGCGTAAGAGTCTCTGACTGATGTCAAATCTGCCGAGTTTCGATCCCGGCTTGAATGTCTACTTATACTGATGAGCTCTGATACAGCGAAACAGGCTGTCTGTGGGTGTGTCTTTTATATATATCTATATCTATCTATCTATATATATATATATATATATATATATATATATATATATATAGAGAGAGAGAGAGAGAGAGAGAGCTTAGGCGTAACAGACTGACTGATGTCAAATCAGCCGAGTTTCGATCCCGGCTTGAATGTCTACTTATACTGATGAGCTCTGATACAGCGAAACAGGCTGTCTGTGGGTGTGTCTTTTATATATATATATATATATATATATATATATATATATATATATATATATATATATATATATATATATATATAGGTACCTCCACGAAATCGCTAAAAAAAGAGCATAGCTTGATGAAAAAGACGCCAACCTTGCCGAAAACAAAATTTTATTGTCTAAATGCTTATGTTATTATTAAAAGGAAAGACCAAATTTTTTTTTCTAATTTAAAAAAAAAAAAATTTCCTTCTTTTTAGAACATTCTAAATTTTGATTAAAAAAACCTTGTTTCTATTTGTATCAGCAGAACTAGTAAATAACAGACAATTTTTAGCTCGTTTTTTTTGGTATGACACACAATTTGAAAAATCGTGCAAAAATAGAAATAATTGTCGGATGTTAATGAAACTTTCAGGAACTATTCACAGATAATCGAAATTATTATAAATATGTTTTTTTTTTATTAAAGTCATGGTAGAAATATTTTTTAAAAATATTTATTACCCCCCACCCATAACTAATTTTATGAAAACGCTAGAAATTCGATCGCATCGGGTTTAGTGATTACAATAATTAAAAGCACAGTGCTTTGATGAATGCAAATCATGTTTTTTTTGTTTTTAATTGAAGCCAACGTACCCTAAAATCAGCTCTGAATTGTAACATACAAAACTCAATAAAACAAAGATATTTAATTTCAAATGCTTTTATTTGCTTTTAGTTGTTTTTATGAATATGGACAATATTTTCTGAAAGCAAAAAATTTTTTTCGATGAAAAATGAATTTTTAATAGAATTGTCATTTCTTTAATTATAATAGATTTTACATTTAAGTTGTTAAAATATAAAATTAGTTAAAAGCCCCATCGGCTTTCCTAAGTGTCCTTATGAGATAGATCTATTTTAGCGCGTTGTAAATTGTATCATTTTGACTAATCAGAAGATCCACAGTAATTAAGAAATGTAATTTTGTGCTTATAACCGGGCTGTAATTATAAAGTACGGAAGACCAACCAGAATATAATTAAGTTGCGTTATTTGAGTTAAGCATTGTTCTCCGCTGTTAAGGCCTTTACTTTTGCGAAACACGTGTGGAGAAGTTAATTTGATTTTTCAGTTTCAATTCTCCTTCCGTAGAATAAATTAGCCTCATGGAATTCGTAAATATGTCATTCATCACCTGTCAAGAGACGCGAAAGTTTATGACCTGCTTTGTTTTATTTTCAAATTACATCTTTTTGGCACAAAAGCTAAGTTAAGTTTGGTTCAAAATATTTTAAATAAACATAATTTCTGATTTTCTTAAAATAAGTTTTGAAAAAATGATAATTGATATTTAAAAGAATTTCAAAGTGAGATTTCCAGTTTTTTTTTTAAATGGAAAAAAATGGTCAATTTTGCTGACTCAAAAAAAAACTAGATTTTTAACGAAAATTTCGGACGTGCTAGGAACGATTAAAAAATGGAAAAAAATACCCCCAAAATACTTTGATCTTTCCTCTTAATAATAAACATTTAGACGATAAAATTTTGTTTTCGTCATGTTTGGCGTCTTTTTCATCATGCTATACTCTTTTTTTAGCGATCATCGTGGAGGTATATATATATATATATACATACATACATACATACATACAGAGTAACGTTCCCTAATGATATCTTTAAAATGCATTCTTCTTCAGGTGCCTTGTTCCCTCAGGATATAGGCGATCATGGTTCTCCACAACTTCCCGTCCCTCGTAACTCTTAATAAATTTTATCTTTGTTATTTCTCGTAAACCCTTTTCCGCCATCCATTTACTAAGCATTAATTGAATTGATTGTGAAATCAGTTCAATTAGCACTTGTCAATTTTCAGACGTTTTATCAAGCAATGAATTTGGTTTTCTAAATTCCAAAAATGCTTGTTCGAGATGAAATATTAGAATGGGTTTAGTTAGGATAATTGAGAAATATTTAGATGACTTGAATTCTTCCCTGCAATTCACGTTCGGATAGTCGAAGTACGGAAAACCGAGGTACAGATAGTCGAAGAAGTTTTCTATATCGTACCAAACAGCCCACGTTTTGCTTTATGATGGTGTACACGAGTGACACAATATAAAAAAATTTGCGATACGCCGGTTTTGTGCTATTTGATTGTAGTGAACTACCGCAAAGAGGCCCAGGGTTGCATGTATTTTTTTTGCAATGTTAGGATAAAATCAAGAATAAAATAACTTACCTCCAGCGCGAGCAAAGATTCGAACGTGCCTCGTGTACAAACTGTTCAAAGGAAAAAAAAAAAAAAAATGGCGGCGTCGTGTGTTACGCATATAAAATAGCTAGATCCCGGAGTAAGATACGCTCTCACGAGATTCTCTTGGTGCACATGCAAATTTTGACTGTCAATGATCTATAGAAACGGGAAGACTGAGGCGCAAAAAGAAAAAGAACGAAAATGGCGGCGATGATAATGATAATGATAGTCATTTGGCGACCCGGACGAGACAGAAGAAACTGTAGGCATTGGTTCAAGTTTTTTTTGCTACATTGATGTTATTAAATGTGAACCGTCATAAAATAAATCGATAGAGTATTAAGAGACATAATAATTTCGTTAGAAACAAAGAAAAGAATACTGAGCTGTTACGTGATGTCCTCCTGCATGTCTGAATGCTGGAAAATCTCATAGATGAAGAAGATACTTGAAACAACAGATGTGTGGTTCTACAGAAAGATGCTGGGGATACCATGGACCGAACATATGAGCAACAACAAGGTTTTGGAGAGAATGGAAAGAAAAAAGGAAACTTATACTTAATACAGATTGAGGAACAGAGGAAACAGATTGAAGGACAGAGGAAAGCAGCGTGTAACATACTTGATGAGCTTGCACAAATGGATGGCAGAACAGGGTTTGGGAGAAAAACAAAACGACAAAACTTGTTAAGAGCTACAAGTGACAGGAAGATGTGGAGAGCCATGATCGCCTACGCCATGAAGGGACACGGCACATAAAAGAAGGAAATAAATTACTGACAAGTTTATCATGAAAATTAAATAATATCCAGACGCATTCTCGCTAAGAAGTGGATGCTTTTTAGGACTGCATCTCCTCTTCCAAGGAAGGACATATTTCTCTTCTCATCGGCCATACTTTTTTCCTTTAATGATAAGAGTTTTTAGAAAGCTTGCATAAACAGAGAATATACCCAGGAGCGTTATCTAATCTTGCTCGTGTTTACTGCTTTTTTACATCAAGTATTTCTTCTCATTTAATCGCAAGTAGATCATTAGTTGATGTGCGGATGCTGTAATGGATACTGGCTTGGAATGATAGAACCGAGTTCGAATTCTCGTTGGAATCAATTACACGCAAATAAACTAGGGAGAGTTATAAATTCATCACTTCTACCCCTGCTATGGTTAAATAGCAGAAAAGACTGGGTCCTGTATAGCCTTGGTTGGTAGCCAGTCAATGAGAAGGAAAAATCTGAATTCAAATTAGCTTGGGCTCAATCAGGCTATCTTGTTCCAAACACAACATTGCTGCAGTATATATCTTTCTCAAGGTGGCAATTTTAACCAAGCCGGAGCTAAATGCAGGTTAGATATTTCTGGGCGGTCAATGAGGATTGAACCCAGTTGCTGTGGCATGACAGCTAGTTTTGCTGACCATTACACCATGCGACCCGTCTTTTCATCGATCTATAATTGACAAAATCTTGTTAAGTTTTAGGAATGGGCAGTAGTGTAACGGATTGTGGCTCAGAATAAGAAATAGGAGAGCCGAGTTCGAAATCCAATGGAGTTCGTTACATTCATTTAAGTTAAATAACGACTTGGGGAAGGTATACATTCATCTCTTCGCTCCCTAGCTATGGTCAAATAGCAGAACAGACTGGGCCCTATATAGACTTGGTTAGTAGCCAGTCAAGGTAAAAGAAAGCTCTGAATTCAAATTGGCATGGAGAGGGTTGTGCTCCATCAGGCTATATTTACCCTGCGGCAGTACATTTGGTGCCCCTATGATCCTAAGGGATTTCGGGTTTCGTGATCGACACCAGTAGTATTGCTTGCGTGGGAAGCAAACATTATATACCTTCATCAGATAACTATTCAGAGTAGCTCAACATTATATAATAACTTTATTCTGTCAATAAAAATTGCATTAATTCCTGATCATTGACAATTCTATATTGATCTAATAATTACATTAATTTTTTTACCCTTTCTTCATCATTTTCAGTATGCAGCATTCAGATTGGAGACAAAAACTCAGCAAAAACGAATTTTAAGTAAAAACAAGCAAACAAAAGAGACAAAAAAGTATTACAGAGTTCGGTATTTTGTAACCATACCCGCTCTCCAAATATTACATAACCAGAAAAAAATTGTTTATCACTGAAGCTATGAAGTATCAGTAAAGTAGGTAGGAAGCAATCAGAAAATTCGAAATCGATCATTGTCTACTGGGTTCAAATGCAGTTGGTTAAAAATACAACCGTAATATTTTTTCACCAAATTACCTATGTAATTATTTGAGTTACTATTTAGTTTTGGCACAAGGCAACCTATATCGAACATTTTCACTGAGGATCGAATTCATTACACAGTATTAAAGATCAACTAGACGAGTTCGCTAACAAGTTCCCATTCCGAGATTCCTATCAATTGTGACGTCGTCCCCTGGTCGCAGCGCCAACCGTGACGTTCTATCCTAGTCTACCACGGCACCAACTGTGACGTCCCTAAACAGCACCAATTGTGACGTCCTCGCCGCGGCGCCAGCCGTTAGCTCCTCGCTACTCCGTTCGGGTGTCGCTGCTCCAAATGTGACGTTCTAACCTTTTGGTGATTCGGGTGGGAATCTGGTTAGATTTGATATCAGCCGCGTCGTTCCCAACTCGCTTCCAACTCGCTTCCAACGCCTGGTTACCAAGGTAACTGCACTGATCCCCCAGTCCGCCTACCCACGTTGTGAATTGATCTTAGGCAGACGAGATCAAACAGTGGTTGGGGCCGTACTGCAAACCGAGTTCAACGGGGGTGATACCACACAAATATGCATAAAAGACAATAAAATGAAAACTCAAAAGTTCAAAGTATCAAAGAAAAAGGTAACAAACTTTATGTCTAGTTGTTCGATACATAGGACTGCATCTATCTCCCGACCCGTTCTCTGGATTGTGACACGTCGTTTTCCGCTAGGCAAGTTTTAACACTTCAAGTTGTCTGCTCTCTAAGAAATTGGTGTTTCGGTGGGTCTTTGGACGAAAGTAAAAAAAAAACTTATTTCGGTGATCTGGATCTAAGTCGCTCTTCAAAATAATTGTTCTTGGGTTGAAGAGGGGTCCGGAATGTGCGTGAATCTTGGTCAGCTATCTGCGAGGCTTGCTTCAACTGGAGACTGACTCTGGGAACTGCCGGAACTCAACTCTGCTCGTTGTGGCTTCGTTTATATGGGCGCCGACCAAAACCGGGGTGAGTTTGTCGGTTCCTCGATAATTCTAAATACATATCCACCTCTCTGGTTAGGAATTCCCACCTTTTTCCATTTTTGGGAACCTTTCCTCACTCCCACCTTCTCATCATACTTCAGAGGGGCGTGAACTGCCCTCCCCACATCTTCGTAGCAACCTCTCTTACTCATCCTCCAGATGGGCTGCAACAGCCTCCCTCGTGCGTCACGTGATCACCACTCGACCAATGATGTCTCAGTCGGGCGTGGACGAATCCGCGGCTTTGTTTCAGGAAGCAAAAAAATATCTTGCTTAATTAAAAAAAAAATTATCTCTTCTCTTTCCCTTTTCTTCCTCTTAATCGCCGTTATCATTTCTCTGGCCGCGAACGGGACAATATGACAATGGCGGTCATAACTCTTGTTCTACACGTGGTTTACGTCAGGTATTTTATCGCTAATTATCAGAATGTGTGGTCTTCCTAACACAGTCTCAAAAAGAAAAATCTCCAAAGTTTCAGTCAGTCTGTCGCCTCGAAGAAAGAAAAAAAAAAACACTTCTAGGTTCCCATTAATTTTCCTTCGGTACATATTTCTGATAACATAATTTTATTATCGCAGGCCAAGGATGTTCCGTCGAAGGAAAATCGGTCAACGGACACTCGTAGGTGGTCCTTAATTTTTCATATCTGTCCAAAGTCCCTTTAGTTGCCTGTTTTTCGTCACTTATCGAAATAACATTTTCATTTGAATTTTTTTTCTTTGGCCAGCCGGTCTGTAGTTGATAATAAGATGTCTTCCCGTACCAATAGTTTGTTTTCATATCCTTAGATAACACAGCCGATGCCAAAACATATCTGATTCTTTCTTTCTTTCCCTTTCTTTTTACTCAGAATTTCCCTGTCATTGTAATGACATTTGTTACTTATCAAAATATCCTTTTATCCATTGTCTCTTAGCCGTGTGTGTGTTCTTGCTTATCACCCACGATTCGGTCCTTAGCCTCTCCTTTTCCTCTTTTCTTTCTTTTCCCTTTCTGCCTCGTTAAATGGTGCCACACAATTATTAAGTTTAATTTCGGCAGAAGACCATAAGTATTGAGAACCCAGGGAGGATCGAACTCACAAATCAATAGTAATCGGAAAACAAACTCTTCCCATTCACCGGAGCATTTCTGTAAACTTTTTCCGTTAATGAACGTTTTTTACGTATTTGATTATTAAATCCTACCTATGATAACACAGGAAAAGCAATTTTTGTTGTTGTCAAGAAAGAATTTAGTGTGACACAAAAATGTCCTGGCTTGGTCATAATTACATTTTTTATTCTTGGAATAGACAATGAAAGCTCACAACGAAAAAGAATATTCTCAATAAAGATTGAATCATTAAGTTGAGATACTTTTTGGCATCTTAAGATTTCGATTTGATCAAATCAATTATAAAAAAAAGAACTTTTTACAGGGCCAAACACTGAAAAAAAACTTTGAAGAGACGAATTCAGCACGATCAAAATTCTTGTGGTTACAAATTGTCGATTAACATTCCGTTGTGCATATCAAGCTTTATCCTCTTGGCCAACAGAAAGAGGCGATGAATTATTGCGGGAATATCTTCTTCCTAGTCAGTTATGAATCTAAAAACACATGATCGCTCAAGTGCGTATTACCGTATGGCACTTAACTGACGGACTGATCTTCTTGGCGTCAGTTTAAACTGACACCTTCTTATTCTATATATTGTCGCCATTTTGCTTAAAATTCATATTTTCATCGTTTCAGATAAAAACTTGAAATTTTTTCCAACATATTACTGTCAAATTTTTCAGTTCCCAAAATTATTTAGACTTTATTACGACCCGACCCCACCTGTCCACTAATCTTTCATCATATTCTTCATTAATAAACTGAACAACGGGGGCGGGTGCAATTGATTTGGTTTGATTGATTTTGTTTGATTGATTTTGTTTAGCGGCATGTCAACCTCTATGCGTTATTTAAGGCCAAGTTCTAAATATTTTGTATTCAGTTTCATACCTTGAACTATATATTTTTTTTATTTAAACTCTCAGGATAAACGCCTGTTTTTTTTAGATATATAGTTTGTAGGTGAATGTATTGAATAAAATATATTGTTGGTAACTTTTTATAAAAATGTATTGCTGGTAATTTTACTATAAACATATATTTTATACTTTCAAAGAATTTTGTTCTTGTTTGGGGGTTCACTATTTGTCCATATTTGGGACCCTAACAAGTGCTATCACCCCCGGGTCAGGGTGGCCCTGGGAACAACAACAATTAAGAGGTGGTTCCATGCTGCTGAAAACCACCAATCTCCCGATCAGAGACCTTGCTGCCGGATGTAGTTTATCATCATACCCAGGAGGTGGGCGCAATTGATGGTGAGGCACTAAATTTTCTATTTTTTCACCACTCATTCTACATGTTGCCCAGTGAAAACCAGAAAGAAATGGATTGTCAGTTGTTATGAAATATGTAAACTCTACTGCCTGAATCATCGTCATCATCATCATCATCATCATCATCATCATCATCATCATCATCATCATCACCCATCTTATGATTCGGGTGTGATCGTAGGGTACCTGTGCAACTGACCATATGACCAATTCCCTCTACATATCTGGGTTGAAAGCGGACCCGATCCCTTTCCATGTCAAACTACAGTCTCGACTTGGTCCCGGATGATTAGCCGTTGATTCACTCGGAAGAGAACCCACTACCCTGGACGATGACTTCAGGCAAGGAAACCCTTCACCCATCGATGCCATATCACTGGCTGCATCCATAGCTATAGAATCCAGTCTACACAATTCTGCTAGATGGCCGTTGAACCTACAAGAAGGTTCTTCCACTCTTTGACAAGTCTTGTTTGTAATCTAGTTAGTGTCTAGTCACTCCCTCACCAGAAGAAAAAAAGAACTGAGTAGGGGGCGAAATGGTTTAACCGGCGATATCCGGAATATGCAGCAGGTAGTACTGATTTATATCGCACAAGTAACAATCATGGGTGATGACGTAAACTGATTGAACTGAGGCTATAAAATATAATATATATTCTTGAACCTACGTAACTTATGACAGCAAGCTTAATAATCTGATGTCCGATATTAAGCAGAAGAAGAACTGGAAGTGCATGGCATTGGGAGTAGTTTTCTTTGTATTTGAACGATAGATGATAAACCAGTAAGCCTTCCTCTAAGCGTAATACGTGCCCGCTTTTTAACGACGTCATTGATAGTATCACACTAGTTTCTGTCCAGTACTTATTAGGCGGGGTCGAATTTGAAAGTCATATCGGTGCTTTGCTGCGATGAAAAGATTATTGCTTATTTATATTTTTTAATAATTTCATTCATTATGAGCAATACAATTTCCTTAAAAAATATAGGCAACTCTAAATTCTTCAGCGAAAGAGACCAAAATGTCTTCCCGGATGGAGATTGTATATTTCTGGTTAAAATTTACATTATATAAACCTCTCTCACTCTCTTTCTCACTTTGTTTCTTCGTCTCTCTCTCTCTTTCTTTCTTTCTTTCTTTCTCACTCGCTCTCTTTATACACACACACACACACACACACATATATATATATATATATATAATTATTTATTCGAAAATTATAACATAAACATATTATAAAATCACTACAATTTTGTTTCAACACTTCTGGTGTCTTATCAAGTGATGTAAATTTTGTATAATTTTATATATCAACAAACAATATTTAGAAAAATATGACAAATTGGGAAAAAAATTGTAACACGTTACATCCGTCACGATTTAATTGGACTGTCATTTGTCATACTATATATATATATATATATATATATATATATAAATTTTAATTATAATATATCGCACACATATTGGTGGTATTAATATATATATATATATATATATATATATATATATATATATATATATATATATATATATATATATATCTTGAATACTATTCGCTTACGAGACTTTAAATTATGGCATAGTGTGCCCCCCATATGTTTTGACTCACCGTTCAATCACCTGATGAATATTCATGAATGTTCTCAAATCTAAATGCCTTGATAAACCAGTGACATACTCAGTCTTGTATATAAACACGTGCAACAAAATAAATCCTTACATTTGCCTTGATAAAGTCCCTCAGAGGACGAAACGCGTCGGCTAAGAATAGTTTTCAGCTTGTCTTATATATATATATATATATATATATATATATATATATATATATATATATATATATATAAGTGTATATATATATATATACATATATACACTTTTTGGTTATAATGTGATTTATTTTATATATCATACTTTGTGTTTCGTGTCTCAAATATATATATATATATATATATATATATATATATATATATATATATATATGAATTGAAGATAATATGTAGATTAGATATAGACATGAATCCAACAGCATAATATAATAAAATAAAGAACAAGTAGGAAATGAATCTCAATCTAACATCTCACTTTTATTAAAGCTTCATTAGAGACTTGTTGCAGTTTTTTGTGTATTTGTACATATAACTAGTGAGCCAGTCAAAATGACTTAACCTCTTTATAGTCCACCAATAGAAGGTTAACCAATCAGAAGACGTAGAACATTCAATCCGTCGTGTATAAAGGCGGCCATTTTTGTTCACTCTACCCGAATGTCCAGTCCAGCTTGTCAGGTGAAGGGAACCAGAAGGACGAACTATCCTCTGCTACTTTTATCGAAATATCCACTGCTAACCTGAACAACGCTTTCCTACTGTCTTCGAAATATTCACTGCTAACCTTTGGATTCTATACTCGCAGACGACCGTCATGATGAACAACAAGACTGAGATAGAAATAGAACGGCAAAGAGATACAGACCCTCTGGTATGCTATGATCTTATTTATTATTATGTACGTGGCACGTGCTTTAACGCAATAGATAAAATATAAATATGTGTTACATATTCATACACTATAGAATACCATTGCACTGTGTCACTTTGCTCTTTTCATTTCGATCTCAATCTCTGACGGAGCTTTAGTAAATGTGAAACAGAATCAGAAAGAGACAACTGAAACTTTTCGGCCACATAAGGGAGAGGAGCTTGGAGAATTTGATAATTACAGGATATATCAAAGGCGAAAGGAGCAGGAGGAGACAACAAGCCACCTATCCGACCAGCTTCTGTGAATGGATGGCGGAGCGTGGGAGAGGGATCGCAAATGTTACTAAGAGCTACAAGGGAAGAGGAAGTTGTGGAGATTCGTGATCCCGTAGGATCCGAAAGGACACGGTACGTTGAAAAAAAAAAGAACAATGTTTGCGACAGAGTGGCCGGAATTTGACCATAGCCCACTGATTTGTTTAGCGACATATCAACCTCAGTGGATTATTTAATATCAAAATCTAAATATTTTGAATGCAACTTTATGCCTTAAACCCCAGATAAAATGTATTATTGGTAATTCTACAATAAATAAGTATTATTGGTAATTCGCAAAAATCAGAAAGAGGCAACTGATAGCCGCTATGCTATCAGCAAATCCCAATTGGCATGCGCTATAGTTTCAATAATTTAAGTTTGTCGGGGAGCAGAGCCAAGTTTGCGGCTGTAGTTACTGAATCAAGCCAAGCTCCCAGCCAACGAGTTTCTTATTTCTAGGCGACTGGTAAATAACGTCATGTCGAGCTGATGGTTTGACGTCATCAGTTTAAAAATAGAACTCTCTTGTCTCCTAAACGCCCAGAGCAGAGATGAACAAGTAAAAGAGGAAATGCTGTCCTATGCAGTTCAAATAGGATTATAACAGGGACTCTGAAGACGTGGAGACATTAAATTTAAAATTTCTCGCGTTCATATATTTCCCCTTTCAAAAATGTTGCTATCAAAATCTGGCATATTTAAAAACAGTCGTAACCTAGAAAAGCTTACTGAATGGGAAATAACCAAAACGCAGGTTGGAAATGAAATGGTAATCTTTATAACATCAATAAAATACAATACTCGCCAGCGGCGTGAAGTAGGTAAACCACTTCTAGTATACTTCAATGTATTTATGAGGATTGGGGCAGTTCAATGTATTTATGAGGATTGGGACATAGCCAGTTATGTCCATAGGTATGGTATATAACAGATAGATAGATAGCTAGATAGGGACAAAAGATAGATAGATAGATAGATAGATAGATAGTGTTATAAACCTAGAAATGGTTACTGAATGAGAAGTAACCAAAACGCAAGTTGTAAATGAAATGTTAATCTTTATAATATCAACAAAATACAATACTCGCCAGCGGCGTAACGTAGGTAAACCATTGTTAGTATTGGACTACTTAGACAGCATATTCATATTTATTGTATATAAATACAATTATGTCACAAGACTAAAAAGGGGAAATGGGTTGACGCTGGTTTTCTTTAACTATCTTATACCTAGCTAATCCGATTCACGACCCATTCACTTATTACAATTCGCACATTCACCACAAGAACTCCTGCGTCACAAAATCAATCCGCCATATACTATAGTACCGCATACGCTCAAGAAACCTAAAAACCGCACCCCGTGGTACTTAGCATATTACCCCCACTTACAATAGTGTCCAACGTATTTACAAAGGATAGGGACATACTCATTAGTGTCCATAGGTACGGTATATAACAAAAGCAATGACGATAAAAGCAAAAACAAAAGATCTAGGTAAACTGTACGTCTAGACTAGTGGTCCTTAACCTTTTCTGAGACACGGACCCCTTGTGTCACGGATGTCTTGAGTCTCGGAGACCTATATGAACTATCCCTTCATAAACAGAAATACAGACAAGTAGATAGTGACAGTCCGATTGGTTCTTACAACACATGTAAGTACATTTCTCCATACTGCATTCTCATGGACACTGTACACTAGTTCTGGGCATGATGATAAACTACACCCGACAGCAAGGCTTCTGATCGAGAGATTGGAGGTTTAGAGGAGCGTAGAACAACTTCTTAATTGCTGTTACTCCCAGATGCGCCATGACCCGCGGTGGTAGCACCCGTTAACGTCCCAGCTATCGTCAAATACTGAAACCTCAAACAAAAAAAAAAAAATCCTGTAAAAGTATAAAAATTCAAATTTATAATAAAAATACCAGTAATACATGTTTTAGTAAAAAATAGTAGAATTACCAACAATACCTATTTATAGTAGTATTACCAAAAATATATTTTATCTGTAGTTGAGGGCATACAATTGCATTCAAAATATTTCGGTTTGTTTTGTTTTGTTTTACAGCATATCAACCTCAATGGGTTATTTAATGACAACAAGATTTTTATTACTGGTAATAATTTTTCCAAAAATGTATTACTGGTAATGTTTTTTTCCTTCAAAAATGCACTGCTGGTAATATTCCTTTCTTCAAAAAATGCACCGCTGGTAATATTTTTTCCTACAAAAATATATTGCTAGTAATATTTTTTCCTTCAAATATGCACCGCTGCTAATATGTCTTCCTACAAAAATGTATTGTTGGTAATATTTTTCCTGAAAAATGTATTGCCGGTAATATATCTTCCTTTAAAAATCTATTGCTGGTAATATTTTTTCCAAAGATGTATTGTCGGCAAGAGGCGGTTCTACGTTTCTCAAAACATCCCCACCAGAGGCCCCGCCGTCGGATGTAGTTTATCGTCCCACCCAGGACACAGACTGGTTTGTGGGTTAACTTTTTGCCCATAGCTGGTACCCTAACAGGTGCTACCACTCCGCGTCAGGGTTGACACGGCAAAACCAGCAATTAAGAGGTTGTTCCACGCTCCTCAAAACCTCCTGATCAGAGGCCTTGCAGTCGGATGTAGTTTATCGTCTTACCCAGGACGTAAAATATTTAGATTTTGCCAATAAATAAACCCATAGAGGTTGATATGCTGCTAAACAAAATCAAACAGCCAATATCAAAGAACTCTTTCATGACATTAATCTATATAATATCTTACAATTTCTAAAATCAAAATGTATTCGAAAATATAACTTCGACAAAACTACAACATAAAATATATATCACTGTCTCTAGTAATTATATCCACACAAACATGTATATACACAAAATGTGATTATCATCTACCATGTATTCAGTTGCGAAAGCAAAATAACATATTTTCATTATTTCAAAGATCACGAAAAATTAAATGTTGGCATTAAATAACCTATAATGAGTTGATATACTGTTAAATAAACGATTCAATAAAAACGAAAATTACACACACATCACTTTTCAGCCAGCCACACTTGAAAGAAATTGTGGTCAATTAATCCTCACCAGCAGATGAGAAGATAATCAAGCCGTGATAAACCGCGTAAAATGGTAATTATAACTTGCTCTTCTGGTGTGGCAAAAGATAGCGGTCTTACAGAGAATGATGACACACGTTTAAATGGTAAACACGGATCCAGCACCAAGTTAAGAGATACCTAGCGATTGGTACTGTAAGTAGTGGTTGGTTGTGTTTTCTTTCGAGTAATGGCAGGATTCATTTTTTAAAATTTTTCAATGGAAAACCGTTGATTTGGATAAGGGGTCTATAGTGAATATAAATGTTCATTTTTATCTGATAATCACGACCCACCCTGAAACCCATCCATGGACTCCCTTACTATTTTAGTTTGTTTTAGCTGTTATTGAAAGAATTCAAAAGATACGGTTTATATTTAGTTCCTTGTTTTTGATTCTGTCTTTTGATGAGGGATTAGTTTTCTTGAAGATCTACAAGGTTCATTCATTTGAATCCTTTTTTAATCATTAATCTGAGAAAACGGTTGTGCATAGATGACAGTTTAGACATTTCTGAATGCGTTGGACACCATGAATGCCATCCAACTGAGTGTCTAGACCTGACGAGGTGATTTAAGGTTAATGTGCTTCATTCTTCTTTTTCTTGACAGCATTGTTGGGTTTAGCCACGTGAAAAGGCATAAAAAAGTTCTAAGTTTCACTCTAGTCAAGTACATTCTGAATTCTGTTGAGGAATGCTTGTTTACTTATTGGGCCGGGGGGAGGGGGGTTCGTAACGATTAACAATGATTTTTGCTTATTTGATTTAACGGCATATCAATTCCTTATCGGTCATTTAATATCGAAATTTTATTTTCTTGTGAGCTTTGGTAAATTTTTTTTCCAAATGTGAATTGCTGGTATTTTTTCTAATGTATTTTTATATTTTCTTGCTTTGACCCCGAGTTTAGGGGTTTCTTATTTGTTTATAGTTGGGACCCTAACATGTGTCTTGGTCAGGTCCAGTGACTTAACCTAAAGAATTGTGATTTCAATACTTGGCTACTGCAGTGGTGAACAAAAAGTGTGAGAGTTGAGTTAAAGGGAGATAACTAAGACATCTGTAAGAGGAATGGCGCGTGGAACTGGAACAATCTACCCCGGTGTACGAAATAAATGGTTCGGCGCGAAATTCCAATCACCTGAAGAAAGCCGGAGCGTACAAAGGCCGAAACGTTGTGAATATAACAATGAAGATGAGGACAACAGTTGGAACAATGTAAATAATGTAAATAAATCTTGTCTTTTCGTTATTTATCCTAAATCCCGTTCGACCATCCATTTACTTAAGCTCATTACGTCTGTTACACGCTACATTCTTCTGCTCCTCTTTCCTCATTCTGTCTTGGGGGTATCAGATTTTCCAAGCTCTCCTTCCTCATTATGTAGCCCAGAAATTTCAACTGTATCTGTATCCTCAACATCCTTCTGTAGAACTGCATTTCTATTGCTTCAAGTCTCTTCTTCATCTTCAGGAGATTATCCAGTATTCACTGCCACACAGGCTGACAGATATAATATAACAGTTTAGTACTCTTTTAAGTTTTTCTCTCTCTTCATACTCTGCTTAGCTTTTGGAATGCATCTTTGGTTATCCCGTCTTCTGATACATTTCAACGTTAAAAGTTATGGTTTTGTTTTTATAAAAGACCTTAGTGAAAGAAAGACAAAATACCACATGTTATGGATGGAACTGAGTCAGTCTGTTTCCGATTTATCCGCTCCAGACAGGAGAGCTTCCTACGACGATTCTTTGTCATTTTATACTCAGTCACAACAACTTCAGAGGGAAACAAACAACTTTTCTTGAAAGCTGCCACACATATGTACAAACAACAATTAAAACTGAAAATCTATTTTTATCAATGACAGAAGATGTAGAAGATTTCGTATTTTTCGTATAGTATTAGGTTGGTGCAAAAATAATGACGTAACAATGTCGTTTTTTGACGTATTTTTTAACGTCAAAAAACGACATTATTACGTTATTATTTTTGCACCAACCTAATAGAATGTCTGAAAGGAACGTCTTTTCTTCTCCAATTCTAGACTATGAGATGAGGGTTTCCTAATAAGCCTAGCATATAAATAAATTATGCGTTCGCGTTTATTTCATTTTAAACTATCATAAAAGCCGCCCTATAGGGGGATATTTAAGCTAGCTTCTACTGAGAGCTGTTGATTGGATCTTGACCAGAACAGGTACGCAGGAGTAGATGAGTTAGGCAACAATAAACTACAGAAGAACTCAAAATTGATTGCAGCATTTAATTATTGCATTAACATTTAAGCTTACCTTTTAAAAGTTTAACGATAATCCTTCTATCATTACTTAATTTAAAGACGATTTGATGTACGTAGGTCGTTGTTTTCAGCGCAAACAATTATTTTTATTTCATGGGTGACTTTCCCTGGATTTCGCAATTAATTTTGATTATTCCCAAATTTATTTCCAAGTTATGAAAATTATTATCGTACAAAAAAACTCGACGCAAAAAAACATGTAAAAAAAAAAAAAAAAATAAATAAATGAAAACAATCACAGTAATGAAAACTTTGGAAACCAAAATTTCAGGATTTCGAGCCCGATCCGGCCCGGAATGTTTTTATTTGCTTACGAAGTCGGTTTGATTCCAAAATGGTATAATAAATGGGAGCTGTTAATAATAAAAAAAAACGACAGCAAAGCTTCAACAGCAGCAGCAACAATAGGAAAAGAGAATACCAGGTGAAAGCAGTCACGCGTATCAGTAGCAGGCAGAAGGTTCAGGGACAATAGATTAGTGGATATAAAGTTGGTTCGTAAATTTAGTAACAATAATTGTAATTTCAATCTCTGTGCTGAGTAATGCAGCTATTCTTTTAATCATTTCATCCCAAGCAAAACAGTAAAGCCACTAAGACGCAAGAGAAGAAACTGTTAGCATAAAACTTACGGTTATATCTAGTCATTTCAACTGTAAAATGATGAAACCTCACCACCAATCTAGTACTGTGCCTAAATTCGTAAATTCTAGGTGCCAAAGAGAAAAGCTCACCTGAACAATTATCATAAAAATATTTACAGAAAAGCCAACAGGGAAGCTACGTTACGGCGGTGGGAAAGTGACTGAAGCCGAAATGCCGGGTCAGAACTGATAACATTGCAGATTTTTCTTTGAATTTTATCAAGAATATCTAAATGCGTAGCAGAGGCACCAGATCAGATGCATTAAGAAACTACTTACGAGTAGGGTGCGTTCTTTAAATCCGATAATTCCTTAAGTAAGCTAAATTCTACATTTCGTAATGAAGATGCACGTTCTGTAGATCACCGCGTTTAATGAACGGCATTTTGTTAAATTCAAGAAATCCAGTATGCAAATGCCCGGATGTTACCTGAAATTGTATATAAAATCAAACAATCCTATAAACTTTTCTTATTCCTATTAAGAGGATTTTTAGAAGGGTTGCTGTAAACGTAATCTTACTTTGTACTCCAAACCGAGGCTTAGAAACTTTCCATAACTTCTTATGTAAATAATCCTCTCAGTTTTTACGGGTATTATGCTAACAGAGTTGTCGGGGCTGGTTTTTAAAACCCAGTTCAGTTTTTCTGTACCTGTTTGGA
>OZ010572.1:121017647-121022647 GCA_963932145.1 Acanthosepion lycidas
CGTAAAAACACTATTTTTTTTATCTCATGGGTGTCTTTCTCTGGATTTCGCAATTAATTTCGATTATCCCCCAATTTTTTTCCAAGTTATAAAAACTGTTATCGAACAAAAAAATTCGACGCAAAAAATCACGTAAAAATTCACCGAAAACAATCGCAGTCATGAAAACTTGGGAATCCAAAATTTCAGGATTGCGGGTCTGGATCCGATCCGGAATGTTTTTAATTTACTCACAGAGTCGACCTGATTCCAAAATAGTACGTTATGTTGAACTATGGCCTCTAGGAGTAAAGTTGAAAAAGTCTAACACAGTGACACACTGTCATGGCGTTTATTTTTGGCGTTTATTATAAAGTTGGTCAAATGTCTCGGAATTTCGAACAGAAACTCGTATATCTGATCGCGTACTTACCTCGTCCTAGATACACATCTTTTGGCAGAAGGGCGCCTTGAGTACATTTAGAAATATTACGGCAACAAAAAAGGCTGTTATTAACCTGCCAAATAAAAATATTCTAACGACAGCAGAGAGTCGTTAACCCAGCGAACGTTCACTCATGTGTACAAAGAAGGAAGGCCTCTTCTTTAAAAGGAAACACAGAAAAAAAGAGACAAAAGATCATCATTCAGTAACGCGTACACGTTCACTAACAACAACGCATCAAATTTAATAACCACTTGGACAGAAGGCCAGTGCATACACACAAGCAGAGATAATCCCAAGATGAGCATGTCAACACGTACATATACGAAGTGGAGATAGCAAACAAACACCTATTTATTTATTTATTTAATTTCGTCTGGTAGGCTCAGTGAAAGCCATCCACGTAACAAAATATTCCCAAACATTATAATACAATAGACCGGAGTGTAGCGATAAAGATGGTGAGAAACTTTTTTTTGTGTATTGGTTGAAGAGAAAAGAAAAGAAATGAAAGAAAGAAAGAAAATTATAATAATGAAGATGCGATTACATTAAAACCTGTGCAGGGTTCGGAGAGAAGAAAAAACAAACAAACGAAAAACAAAAAAACAAAAAACAATACAAAACAAATGGTCTAACCTTTCCCACTTTGAGAATAAAGTGTGCCAACGGACACTAAACTCGACCGGTTTACTCATTAAGATGGATGGCATCAACCATCAGGAAATTTGCTTACAGAAACGTCATGAAGACCAGAGATGCGTGTGAATGTGGACAAGTAGAACATACACCTGCTTTTGGACCTATCTACAGTGTTCTATTAATATCTATCTATCTATCTATCTATCTATCTATCTATCTATCTATCTATCCCTACCTACCTTATTCTATTAATATCTATCTATATATCTGTATCTACTTTATCTACTATATATATATATATATATATATATAGATAGATAGATAGATAGATAGATAGGAACGATGTTTGGACTTTTGTATCCCTCGATGATCGATGGAATCGAAGTTTTTAGCGAGTTTGAATAATTGTTTTTCTCAATTAGTAAAACATGTGCCGACTTCCGCTGAGGATGCAAACCATCTTAACGTTCTTCTGCATATGACTTCGTAAATGTCGCCTATCGATTCTAAGTCGTTCCTTTAGTAGCAGAGGCACTATCAAGCGGCTAGATTGCTAAAATCTAGGACCAATATTTATATAACCCGACCTGATAAAGGATCTGGTGCAGTGATTCTGAATTATTTTGATTATCTTAGTAAAATGTCGACTGTACTAGACGAGACTAGTAAATTTCAGAAATTCGGTGACCCAACATTTGCTGATGGTACCGTGAAAACGGAAGTTAAATTTCAGAAGAGATTACTTGAATTTCACAAAAGAATGTTCCTCTCAAAACAGGTATATGATAGAATTCGACATGTTGGTTTCTAGCGTCCTAGGAAGTATAGTTTGCCGAAAGATCATAAAATGGAATGTTCCACTCCAGCCCATTTCATCTATGGCAGGCTCGGTACAATATGAGTTGGTCAAATGGTTGGTTTATGTTTTTGATCCTGTTTTGATATACGTAAATTGCAACGTACTGCTGACATGAAGTTTTTCGTGTCTTTTGATATTTGTAGTCTGTTCACGAATGTCCATTTTAATGAACCTATTGACATTTGTGCAGAGTATTTGTATCGTGGCACTTTAAGGCCTCCATCTTTTCCTGAGAATGTCGTTGTCGAGCTGATGGATATGGTCACTAAATCTGTCTCTTTCAGCTTTGATATTAACATATATCAACAGATTGATGGCGTAGCGATGGGCAGTCCTTTGGGACCTCTCATGGCCAATATTTTTGTACGATTCCATGAGAGGCAATTGTTTGATAAGGTCCCTAAACCATACTGCTATTTCCATTATTGTTACACCGGCCTCCTAACACAAGGGAATTACACCGGTTCTCACTATATATAGGCCAGTAATACCTACCCGGTGTGTGTGAGCAGCGACAGTACTACAACTGCCTAGCTGAGTAGTACCCGTTTCCTACCTTTGTATCTGTGATGTTAAATACACTTGTTCCTTAAACCAACCTCGACTTGATTTTCTTATTTTTACTATTGTGCCACGACACAACAATTATGTTCATAATACTTTTCCCTCACATAATGTGGCAGACAGATTGTTTTCAACATCTAAATACTCTCCAGCCCTCTTTACAATTTACGATAAATAATACGCCACCTTTCCTCCATGAGCTGGTTGAAAGAACTTCCACTTCTTTTCTCACCGGTGTACCGAGGAAGTTCATTTTTACTGGGTTGTATCTCAGCTGTAACTCTTTTGCTCCTAAGTCTAGGAAATTAACCTTATTAAAACACTTATTCATCGTGCATTGATGATATCTCCAGAGTGCAAACTTGATGCCGGACTCAGGGAAATTACCAATATCTTTCTCGTCAGCAGCTTTCCTGAAGGTATCATCAAAATTAATATTAAACTTAAAATATCTAAATTTAATGAGATTAAAACATTAAACTGATTGAGGAAGACATCGTAACTGTTTTTATACTTTTTATCTTCCCAAGTACTTTAAATAGAATTAAAGAATTAAAATGTTTAGAACAAGGTTTTAAGATATCTAAATTGTAATTGTTGAAAAAAACTACAATTATAACAGAATTTTTTAAAACACGTAATTACAATATTTATTACAATTTAAATTAACTCCCTTACATAGCGGTAATCTTTTTTGAATCAGCAGAGCACGTTCATGCGCATGCACAAAAATTCATAAGTCTCAATTGATTTAATTCATTATCTTTGCAATTTACATCTGAAAATGATCTTGGTTAAGATTGACAGTTACGGCGTCTTCCTCAATCAGTTTAATTATAGCATTAAGAAAAATATCCATGAATATGAGAGGATTAAAATAAAAATAAATAGAC
The DNA here is from genome assembly GCA_963932145.1 of Acanthosepion lycidas. Classification (NCBI taxonomy): domain Eukaryota; kingdom Metazoa; phylum Mollusca; class Cephalopoda; order Sepiida; family Sepiidae; genus Acanthosepion; species Acanthosepion lycidas. Next base: position 121,021,030 of record OZ010572.1, read on the forward strand.
ATAATATGTCTAAATTATTCAACTATATATATATATATATATATATATATATATATATATATATATATATATAAGGTGACAATAAAGTCACTATACAGTTACTTATAATAAAAAGCAAAACATTGAAGCAGGTGTCTTGCAGTTCGAACAGTATTGTCAATTGATTTACTATTGTTTCAACATAGCATTTTATTGTTATTAACCAGAAACATTTTAATATCAAAATTTTTGGACTGTTGATTAATTGCTTTGGCTTAATTGTTATTGTAATTAACTGTATAGTGACTTTATTTCCACCCTATATATATATATATATATATATTAGACTTAAAGAAGACGATTCGTCATGCCCTATAGATTTAACGTCAGCAGTAACAGCTAAAAAAGAACTCAAAATGAAAATAATGATACAGTCAAGATGTTAATTTTAACACGACAAAAACAAAAGGATAAGAAGAAAACACTCATCAATATTCGAAAGAGCTATAGCATTTACTGAACTTAAGCAGTTTAATTTCCTGAAAAAATGTTTTAACAAAAAATCTCAAAAATTTCAACCGACAATAACAATAACTGCTCTGTCAACGAAAGCTTAATGTTTCCTGTATGGACATGGCTAATAGCACTATTACCATTAACATACACATAACTTACTTCTGGTCACATCGTCACGAATATGGCGACACATGTGGCCGGAAGGAAGTAAATATTTAGTTCTCGTGTATAACACGTAACCTTAACTTTAAGATTTGAAATGCTGAAAAAGTGTGTATTGTACCCGAATTATTACGGTAATAAAAATCTCCCAAAATGAAATATAAATTCATTAAAAGTCGAAAGCCAGATATTCGTTGATTCATGCATTTCATATTCATAAGAACAGACGATACGAAATCGGTTCATTGATGTTGGAGCAACGGACTGGATGGCAAATGTTTAATTCAGAGGAAAATCGTCTAACAGCAGAATGAAAAATCCATGTTTATGACAACCCAACACCGGATGTCGACTAAATTTGAAATGACGTGACGATAACCAATAATGTTCAACTCTTTTGTCGCACATTTTTTTTTTCTTTTTTAATCGTTGTCATGAACGATATTCGGACAAAGTTATTAACATAGCGTTGAATGTAAATGTAATTTAAAGAATTAACAACGCATTTGGAGACAAGTTGATCGGCGATATCCAGATGGTTATTCAACTTCTATTAGGTAGCCTGGCGACAATAACACTTTTCTGTTTCTTTTTACTTGCTTCCATTATTATTTTATTGACTTTTAAATTTAATCCTGTACAAGGTTTTCGCGTGTATAGTTCAAACTTTGTTACCGGTGTATCACCCCAGATTAATCCCTTCCCAGAATATACCCGGGTATAGTTTAGCCTAGTTCAGAATAATCTCCAAAAATAAGTTAGAGATAATTTACTTCATATCTCTGGGTAGAGAATAGCATAGTGTAAAGTAGATCTCACCCAAGCCCAAGTATCAATAATTTTTTTTTTAACTAAGGGTGTTCCAATATCTTGAACCAATTTTAAATGTGAGTTAAGTTTAAGCGACTAATAATATTTTCTTTTTCTTTCAGATTTGGCGGACATTTGGGAGATATTATTA
>OZ010572.1:121025147-121075147 GCA_963932145.1 Acanthosepion lycidas
GTAATTCTCTTTATTAAAAAATCTTTAAAAATAATTTTTTCTGAAAATTGATTTGAAGAAGATTAACTGGATTAAAGCTTAATTAATCTGATTTGAAACAAATATTATTTATTTAAGTTTAAAATATGACAGGAAAGCATTGAAATTGGTGGCACTTTTGATGAGGTTTTGACAACTTTTTTAAGGGGACTGTAACAATTCTCTGATGAATATGACGTGAACGGCTTTTTTATATATTATTTTTAACTACCTAGTAATCTTAAAATTTATGAAAATATTCTAAGTAATCAAATATTTTATTGAATTTTAGGTACTTTGGCTTTATAGTCTTACTTAAGAAGACGCTCCCTTGGGAAATATTAGAACATTACTAATAAATAATATTTTTTTTAATTCTTACTATATTTATTTTCGTATAATGTCGTGTATGGACATCCGTATTTACAAAAATCGGCAAGTACATAAGCAAACAAAATATTCAAAATTCTTTTTAAAATACTGGGGGTCGATAAATTGTAGTAAGCTTTTATATTTATGATTAATAAATATAGTTTTTACTTAATAACAATATCACCTAACTGTAATAATTATTCTAAATTTTTTTGAAAAATGAAAACAATTCATGTAAAAATTCATTATTTATAGAGAAAAATTAAGCAGAAGTGTCTATGATATATCTTATCCATAAAACAATTAAAAGTTTTTATAATTAAATGATGTTTTAGTTTTATTGTATTTTTAATTTTATGATTGAGGGTATATTTTCTGTAATTGGGGCTCCGGTTTAAAAAACCTGATGATTTAAATTTTCCAAGGACGTGTGCTTATAACTAATATAAATATTAAGGCGTAGAAAAATGAATTTCTCGAAATTTCATAAAATGAAATAAGTGCAGGTAAATACTCGTTGTCACTTTCGTAACGATCGTTGTAACAGAGACTTTGTAATCGCAGATACAACTATAGTAACGCAGTTTAGCAATACTAGTGTCAGACGCCTTCGAATAACACTTGCACTAATAGTACTTGCTCGATAATACTCGCTCGAATAATAATCCGTGTATTGATCCGTATAGAGAAATAGTATAGTGAATAGAGTAGAGAATAGCGGTCAGTATATTAATAGAGGATAGAATAGAAATGATGAGCCGTATAGTAATAGAGGATAGACTAGGAATATCGATTATTTAGACGTCACGCGACTTCCTATATATGCGTTTGCTCTATGGTCACGTTATCCACTTAATTCAATAATGGGATCGCCTGTGTTTACTCTCTGGCGATCTATGTTCAAACTCAAGTGTCGGCAGAAATACTTTATTCCTATATAACACTAATTTATCATCACCCGCTGACGCAAGAAAAACAAAATTTATAACCAAAATTTTGAAGATTCTAAAAAGGATTAAAAATTACCATTTAATAATTTAAAAAAATCCTTTGGACTTTCCTCTGAGTGACGTAACAATTTTGAAGATAAAACTGTTTTTATTAAGTTTTGGATATTTTTTCATAAGGTATGCTCATTTTCTAGCGAATCTGTGTAGCTACCTACTTAAAATACTGTTTTTTTTACATGAGATGATTTCCAAGACTCTGAGTAGGTTTTTAGGTCGGGGGGTCACTCTCAGTAGGTAACTTACTGACTGCAGCCGTTTTGCATCGAAATAGGACGGAAGTGAGTGCACTAGCGAATTGACTTGCTACAGTCGTCGACCTTTCAAAGTAAAATATCACACTAAGTTGCGAATGATACTTTAATCACAGTGTCTAGTGATCGCTCCTGTTGTTCTTTTGACCCCGTCACTACTTAAATCTCGTGGCCCCTTCTTCGATCATTGTGTCCCTTTTTGAGCATATATATGAAGAGATCTCTGACTAACAAAACTGACTATTGTTGAGCGAAGATTTCCTTTCAGAAGAGAAACAATTGCTTAGTGTCCTTTATGAACTTGAGCTGATTGGAGGCGTTTGTTTGTTGAAGGTCGTTTTCATGCGGTCATCCGATCTCAAAGTAATTAATACTAACAGTAGAGTTTTTCTTCTTGAGTGTATGTATCTATTTTGAATGACAGACATTGAGCAGAGCGAATACATTATTTGGGTCATAGACTGATTCGCACGATATTTACACTGTTTGAATGTCACGAGTGGGGTTTCGTCATTATTCTAAGACTGGACCCTGTCATTGTTGGGTAACAGCCTTTTGCCGCTACACTATTAATGATAGACGTTGAGGTGCCTTGGGTTAAGAGCATCGTGATGTCGGAGGAGGCGAAAATACAGTAGAACGTAGAGCAGGCTTGGCAAATCGGAGAAACGTACCAAGCAGCAACACAATTTTTTCCCTTTTCGAGTTGGCGCATTCGGGGCTATTTACAAGAATATTTGGATTTTGTCAAGATTAGCGAACCCACTCACAGCAGGGTTTGCTATTCTTTGTAAGAAGATAATTGGGTTCGTTCTTATTTACATGAGAATAATCGTGGGTTATTCAAAGCCGAAATAAATACATGAGACATGAATATTTTGGTAAAAGTAACTTATGGTTCAATAGCTGTTTTCATATCAGTCAGTTAAGTGCCGTACGTGATATGCACGAGGGCGATAATGTATCTTTCGGCACATGTCTGACAAGGCAGATTTTTTCCCCTTAGTAGGTTGCCATTTTTTTTCTGCGGCAGACTCGTTACCAACCAAGATTAAAGAACTCACTCTGTCCGGCTATTTAACACATAGTTTGGAGAAGAGATGGATTCACCTAAGGGTATTTGTATGTAAGTGAATCTAACTGGAATTCGAACTCGGCTCTACGAGTCGATATGCATTATACCACAATGTACCTGGTTTTAATTTATTAATTTAGATATCCAGGAACCCTCAAGATCAATACGTTAACGGATGCTGTGAATCCATTACTTGAAGGAGAGCTTACCAATGATTGTCTGGATGAATCATTCGACCATAATTAAAATGTGAATCATGTAATACATTTATGAATTGGACAAAGTGCAGTGTGTCTCTGGACACTTATGCGTGGAAGTGCCAAATGAAAGACGGTTCACGGTACAAACGAAATATAGCAATAAAGAGACCCACAAATAGGCATTCACACAAAACAGAATCATAGTGGTCAAAGCATAACGCTAGAATTAAGAATATGCAAGGATACAGACGCAATTTTCTAGCAGGTTATTGAAATCATGTGGAGTGAACGAAATTCGGTTAAGTCTCTTGGGGTTCTGTAATGTAATCATCATACAATATCCTTTCAATAACTAAGTTATTTTAACTATTTTTTCATAGAAAGTGAATAATGTTATTTTAATTCATTTATCATTTAATAACATTTTAATAAACGAATCTATTTATATTTCCAACATAGTTTCAATAAATAGAACATATTTTCATTATTTACATTATAGGGACTATTGTCCTCAACTTTGTCGCCATATTTATTACAACGTAATTACTCATATTGCAATTTTTGCTGTTATCATTATATATTTTTACCAGAGCTCATATTGCAACTTTGTTGTTATTCATTGCTTTTCTCTAGCACTCCTTATTACTGGTTCCCATATTGTATTCATTTCTATGAGCACTGGTAAAAATGGTTGCTGAAGACATTAGGTTTATAATACCCAGAAATTCATACACAGATGTCAAGGGCACATGGCATAGTGGATAAAGGCGTTGGTTAGATCCAGTGACAGGACCCAAAATACCCGGTTAAGGCAGTGGAGAACTTTCAGAGGGAAAATTAACAGGAGATAACTGATAACTGACATCCATTAAACATGACACGTGGAACTAGAACAGTCTACCCCAGTGAGCTAAATAAAGGGTTCAGTTCGACCTTCCAACCACCTGAAGAAGGCCGGAGCGTACAACGGCCGAACCGTTGTAATAAATATGGCGACAAAGATGAGGACAATAGCTCAAATAATGTACATAATTTTGTCAAGGGTACGCTATTCTCGACGTGGGGATAATTGGGTTCGCTGTTCTTGACATGCGCTCATATTGACAAGATCCGATGAAACGAACTATTTATTTTACAAAAATGTTTTCCTTGTCAGTGCACTTAATTCAGTTGTAAATATCACTCACATCGAATATCATTGAGTAAGAATTTCAAAATTCCACTCATTTTGGTTCGCTAATCTTCACAAGATCCGAATATTTTTCATGGGTGTGGTGTGATACGCGCGGGTAGCTACGATTCTCGGAATGGAAAGTGTGAATATGCGGCTGAGTAGCGATTTGAAATGAGAAATGGGAGAACCTAATTCGAACTCCATTTGGGTTCGTAAAATTCACTTACACGTTCTCCTTCAACCCCTCCAGTTATGGGTTAAATAGTAGGACATATCTGGAAAAATCGTTGTAATTCTAAAAACAAATTGTTAATGCAATATTCACTCGCAAAAGAAAGAAAAAATTAATTATTCTTACAATTCAAAATTTATTTCGGCTTTAAATAACACACAAAAGGTTGATAGGTCGTAAAAAATAAATCAATAAAGAAAAAAAGAAAGTATTATATCTCTAGGCTGTGGATAGGAGCTGGATTTTGACCATCATCACTCAATCGGATAGGCTCTCAAATAATAACAATAGTAATAACAATAATATCTCAAAAATATGGCACATGGGAACATCAACAATCTCTGTTGTAGTTGGAGCACTCGGATTGATTGGAAAAGATTCCAGTAGACTCATTGAAAGGATCCTTGGAAGACCATGCCTTAAAAAAATACAAAAATTTATCACGTAACACCCCACTTTATCAATGTAAATATATGTGTTGTTCTTTTTTTTAATTGCTCAATGGAAAATGTCTCTGTGCGGGACCCGGAAAGAAATGAGTACACACAAGGAAACAAAGGAAATAATAATAATAATAATAATAATAATAATAATAATAATAATAATAATAATAATAATAATTATTATTATTATTATTATTATTATTATTATTATTTGCAGTAACAATAGTGTGTGCGTAGCTGAATGGGTAACCATTCCGCTACGCACACGTTAGCGTTCTGAAAGCGAGACCCGAGTTTCAAATCTCACCATTTCGATTAGTTACGAAGTTGATAATATCAGACTGAGCATCCGATCCCAACATAACACACCGTTGCAGGTGAAACTGGATAGATGAAACTGGTCGGAAGCCGTCAATTGTTACACTAATGTGCAGACAGAAGCTCTTCAGCCTTGAACGGCAATCTATATAGAAATGGTGTCTCGATTAAAAAAAAAAAAAAATCATCCATACACCAGCAACATGGAACTCTCACAGAGATGTATCGGCCCGTAAAAACGCACAATTCTTGAAATTCTTACGTCACGTGAGTTGCCCAAAGTTGAAGGTAGCTTTTCTTCCAATTTTTTTTTAAGCATCAGACAATTTTAGCTGAGTCTGGTCATAGTTTTCAAATTTTTAGGAGCCCCATTTCATGCTTAAAACAACACTAATGAGGGTTAAATATTTCAGTTATTTTCCCTTAGTTGTAGAGGAGTAACATTAATTTGCTTGATGGTGGATGGTGGTGATGGTGGATGGCGGTGGTTTATGTGGTGGTGGTGATTACAGTTGCAAGATTTTTCTTTGGGAAAGTATAGGTGATGTTACATGTGTCTAGATAGATTCTACAATTTTAGATTCTCGTCCGTTTATTATACTTGGAAACCCAAATAGGGAATTGTCTAGTTTCAGAATATAGGCCGATGGAGGGGAGATTTCTCTCCTATATATATGTGCGGGTGTCTGGCTGTCGGTTCCTAGGAACTGAGCTGCTTGACTCTCACACGTAGAATACGACGGAAGAGTCCACCACACACACACACACACACACACACATATCTCTCTCTCTCTCTCTCTCTATATATATATATATATATATATATATATATATATATATATATCGGATATTCGTTTTAGAGGAGTTGTACTGTATATTCTTATCTTTGACTTCTTTTACAGATTGCAATTGTTTTGGGATTATAAATTTATAACTTTCATAAATTTTTAAACTATTCATAAAGTGTCTTAGTTTTTCACAAATTACAATATTTATTTAACACATTTTTTTTCATTACTATTGGTTGTCAATTATTTTTCTACATTTATGTATTCAATCTACATTTTAAATAAAAATGAACCACTGTTACAAACTACCTTTTGTATTCTAAACTAAGACTAAATAAAAATTTTAAGCTTGCCACAGACGCCTTTTCTTTCCCGAATCCGAACAGTACCCTCAATACCGAACATCTCAGATGTTCAGTTTAGAGTTGTAGTGTGTGTGTGTGTGCGTATGTATACATATATATATACATATATATATATATATATATATATATATATATATATATATATATATATATATATATATATATTATTATTATTATTATTATTATTATTATTATTATTATTATTATTATCATGTAGCTCCACTGATTCACTAAAAAATTAGCATAACATAATGAAAAAGTCTTTATATTATTATTCAGAGGGAAAACCAAATATTTTTTTAATTATTATTGACTTATATTTTTTGATCCTTTTTATATCATTTGACATTTTGGTTAAATTTGTTTTTGCTTTTTTCATCAGCGCTGGTTCCAAAGATTAGTATGGAAAATTTACTGTCTCTTTTCGGTACAAAAATATGGATCTGAAAATAATTGTGGGATTTTAATGAAACTTTCAGGACTTATTCACAAATGAACGAAATTGTTTAAAAATGTCTTTTGAGTCATCTTGGTAAATATATTGTTTTTATATTTGTTATTAGCACTTAAGTTCATTTTAGGAAATTACGAGAAATTTGATTTTATCACCTTTAATGTATATAGAAAAGCAGAATTCCTTGGAGAATTTAAATCATCAATTTCTTTTTGTAAAACAGGACCACCGGTCACCGAAAAAATCGTAAAATAAAATAAAAAAATGCGATAAAACTAATTAGAAAATCTTTTAATTGTTTTTATGAATAAGGTATATTATGGACACTATTGTCTTAAATTTTTTTTTCGATGAATGATAAATTTTTACAAAAATTGTTTTCATCTTTTTCAAATTTTTATTAGAATAATTTATAAAGTTTTAAATATTTTCAATTTCTGTATAAATTTGTCCCAATTTGATGATATTGTTATTAAGTAAAAACTATATTTACTAAACATACATGGAAAAGCTGAGTACAATTCGCCGACGTCTAATATTTTAAAAAGAATTTTGAATATTTTTGTGTGTATAAATATAATATTACCACACGTACAAGCTTGGCTGTGACTGTCTCTGTGGTATAAGCTATGTGTGTTTGTAATTCAATTTCAATAAAACATTAGATTATGGAGAATATTTTCCTAAATTATTAAAATTACTGGATAGTTAAAATTATATAAAAAGGCGCTAACGTTATATTCCTCATGTAAATTTTACAGATATATCCATCGTAGAAAAACATTAGATAAACTTCCGTCTGTCATTCAAGCTGTTAATCTGTCAACACCTAAATTTCTGCGATATTTTAAACTTAAATAATATTTGTTTCGAATCAGATCAATTAAACTTTAAATCAGTTAATATTCCCCAAATAAAGTTTCAGAAAAAATATATTTTATTTTTGAAAATATTTTAATAGAGAGAATTACATTGTGATAAACGATGTCTGAAATTGTCGCTAAAATCAGCGAATGTTATTGATTCCAAAAAAAGAATTGGAAAAATTTCCAAATCAATGTGTTTTTCACCGCAAAAAGACGATAAAATTACCTATAATAATGTTTGGCCACAGGGCTGACGCAAAAAATAAACAGACAAAAAAAAAAAAAAAACAAAAAACAAAACAAAAAAAAAACAAGATTTTTAATCAAAGTTTTGAACGTTCGAAAACGGATCAAAAATATATTTTAATAATAAAAAATCCTTTGGTCTTCCCTCATAATATAATAAAACGTTGTTTTTGTTAACTTAGGGTCACATTTTCATAAAGGTATGCTCATTTTTTAACACACCAGTGGACGTACCTATATATATATATATATATATATATATATATATATATATATATATATATATAGAGAGAGAGAGAGAGAGAGAGAGATTGTAGAGACTCCTTAGTGTGAAATGGAGCGAAACAATTTCTTCAAGATTCGTTTTCAGAAGACCTGACCTACTTTACTAAGCTTAACATGACACCTGTTTCAAGGAAGTCAAAGAAAATCACTTGGCATAGTTTTAAAAACGATTTTGCTTTCTGGGGCGGAGGAGGCTGCATGAAAAAGAAAGAAATCTATGAAATATGCTGGCTTGGTGAAACTGATTTTCAAATTCTCAACAACCAGAAGTTGAGGCGGTTTATTAAAAATAAGTAAAAAAAAAAGAAGCAATTTTATTCATGCAATAAATGAATAAATTATTTTATAAATTATAAAAATCTTTCACTCTTTATTCCCCCGTGTAAAAGGCCTTATTATAAATTAGCTTAACATCTGCCCTATCGGGTGGCATTTAAGCTAAGTCCTACAGAGGGTTCTTGATTGAGCCTTCATCGCAATAGACAGTGAGGAGTAGATACGATAGGCAACAATAAACTACAGAAGAACTCAAAATTGATCGCCGCATTTAAGTATTGCATTAATATTTAAGCTTACCTTTTAAAATTTGAACGATAATTCTTCTGCCGTCAGTTGATTTAAAGACAATTTGATGTATGTAGGTCCTTAATTTCAAACAATTATTTTTATTACGTACAAACAATTATTTTTATTTCATGGGTGACTTTTGCTGAAATTCACAATTAATTTCGATTATTCTTAAATTTATTTCCAAGCTATAACAATTGTTATTGTACAAAAAATTTCGACGCAAAAAATCACGTAAAAAGTCTCCAAAAACAATCGCAGTAATGAAAACTTGGGAATCAAAAATTTCAGGATTGCGGGTCTGGATCCGATCCGGAATGTTTTTAATTTGTTCAGGGATTCGGCCTGATTCTAAAATGGTATGATATGCTGGGCTATGGCCCCTCGAAGTAAAGCTGAAAAATTGTGACACATTGTCATACGCAATTATTGATATATTTTAGTAAGTAGCTTACCCTTGCCATTAAATTTTGAAGGTTTTAAGAAATTGTGCAATGTTTTTTTTTGTTCTTGTTTGCAGAGTATTAAGAATTTGAAATTATTATTTTCAATCCCTTCACCCCGAGCAAGGCAATAAACCCTATAAGATGCAAGCGGTTACTGAGTTTGAAAGAATATGAGAAAAAGAAAAACTTTATTAAGGAGAGAGGACAATAAAATAACAGGAATGAGAAAGACAAAACGTAACGATTGAAATTTGCATTTAAATTTTTGAAGATCGAAGTTGAATAGAAGACAAATGGTAAGAATCAACTTCCACAAGCGAGACGTGCGAGAGAAGAAACTAAATTTTGGTCATTTTATTTCATTAGTATAATCAAGGATTTTTATTTATGTACTTATCTTTACTATTACATCTAAATCGTTAAAAATAATAATAAAAAAAACCCGAAAAAGCTAACGCAGCCCATTAAACAAAAATAATGGTAATATTTAAGCAGTTTTGTAATTTTCCAATTTTTTAAATTTTCTACATGTGCAATCTAGGATTTTAATTAATTAATTCTATTATTACATATAACAAATGTTTGAAGGGGCACCTCACGTGGTATAATGATTCGCAAGCTTGTCTCGCTAAAACAGATACTACTGAATAGTGAGTTCGATCCTCACTGGGTGCCCCATGCATTCGCCCTTGTGCTTCATCTAGGCTACGCTTGGAAAATCAATATAACAATTGATTGATTGATTCGTTTTCTACGACTTATCAACTCTACGCAGGTTATTTAAAGCCATAAAATATTTTTAGATTGTAACAATTTTTTTTTTTTTTAGATAATAACGCAGGCACTGGCAACCTTTTCTGACCAGTGAGCTACATCAAATATCGCTCATCTAAAAAGATTCAAGTTAATTTTCCGTTGAAAGTATCTCAGCCATTTTCACTACGGAAGACCATACACGTAAGTATCTGCCTTAGAAATGTGGAATAGCTGATTGTTTTCTGGAGAAAAGATTTCTCAATAATGAAAAAAAAATGAATTCTCGGAATAATATCACAGATAACAGTGATTGACACATACTACTGCATGTGATTTGTTTCTTATTTATTCATTTGAAAATAAAAGAAATAATTTAAAAAAAATGTATTTCTTCACCAGATCGTGAAAGTTTCCTGATGCTAAAGCTACAGACATTTACAAGTATGATCTTCCTTAGTGAAAATCGCCAATGGTTTATAATAATGACAACGTTATCTTTAACAAAAAGTTACAAAATTCAAGAAATATTTTATTTCATCATTGTTTGTGTTCTTTAATCCTTTCAACAAGCAGGACGGGAATGCCACTAGCACTCAGGGGGTTACCGCGGGTGAAAGTCAGAGAAATGATTGCGTATAGGGAGGATTGAAGAAAGAACAAAAGATGAGGGAAACTCAAGAATATAGAAGATGGTGATTGACGCTGCATTTAAATTTCTGAAGATTGTAGTTATCAGAGAAGCAAGTAAACGGAAGCGAATTCCACAGGCGGGAAGTACGAGAAAAGAAACTGTTGGAGTAGAAGTGGTGGTTGCATTTAACTATTTCAACAGTAAACAGGTGGGACCTAGATGCCAATAAACTAGGAGAATGGAAGTCAGCTCCCAGAAAATCGCGTAAGGAATAAGTGGTACTGGCCCGAGTAAGCATTGGCCATAGGAGAATAAGCCAATCCTACTTACTTATGAGTGAGGTCAAGATATTGGGTAGGGCACCGTACCCTGTATCATGGTATTAACTGCGGTGTCCTGGTGGGGCTTTTATTTCCATATCATATAGAAGCTAAAGAACTGAATATGTGACTTCTGCCACCTGTTTTAAATATGAATGGGATTTGAACCACTGTCGCTTGTCTTTTTACCACAGACAATACAAGCCAGAGGCTTCTGGTTACGATTATTAAAGATCCGTGGTCGGCCATGGCATTGTCTAACGCGGGCCGTAATTCCTTCTGTCAGGTATTCCCGGTATCATCGTAGATATAGGGGTTTCATATATGTCTCCACAATTTCAAAACTCAAATGTTCCATCCATCTGGCACTATCACGCTTCGTCAATGATTCGCATAGTCTTGCCATGAGCAATTTCATCAACTGTTTTAGAACTGTACATACCCATTATTTAAAATGTATGGTGGCGCCACCTAACCTTACCTTTATATACTGTTACCCATAACTTTTGGCACGTTAATGTAAAAAGTAGGAGTGATCAGGCTGCGTGACTTATAAATATATAAACCCCATTATGCTTTATATTACAGAACAGAATAAAAATAGATATATGATTCGAATCTGTAAGAGTTGCATTCTCGATCTAGCGATTTAACAAAAGCAACATTATTTTTTTTTATTTAATAGATATTGGATTTTTGAAAAAAATACTTTATGTTAGATAAAGAAAGAGACTGAATCAATAAATCTTACTTATTATAAAACGCAGATTGTGTGTGTGTGTTTGTGTGTGTGTGTGTGTGTGTGTGTGTGTGTGTGTGTGTGTGTGTGTGTCTGTACGTTTATACATTGGATCGGATTTCCTACAGGACTACATAAAATTACCTTGCGGTGGTTTTGACGGCGCCAACAATTGGAAAAACAATTGTTTTTGCACGAAATCAATTTGAAAACACGATTAAGAGGCATCGCGAGAATGAAAGGGGGACAACTCATATCGAGTTATACTTATTATAAAACCCAGGTTGTTTGTGTGTGTCTGTGTTCGTTTATATATGGGATCGGATTTCCTACATTTTTCAACAGATTTCAACAAAACTTCACTTTTTTTTGGCAGGTAGTGTTTCTTATTATCTTGCACACTTTTTTCTTTATTTTTACATTCCGAATGCTTTAAAAATTCCATTTACAAGACAATTGTTTATAATAAAATTCTATTCAATCGATAAACTCATAACCATTGAAAACAATGTTTTTGTTTGAGTTTGGGTTTGACCAATTCGTAAAAAATAATAATAAAAAAAAACTAATTAAGACATGCGTGTCTGTCAACCTTAAACAATAATCTTTGTCAATTTTATTTTTCAGTCTTTATGATGGTCGATACTTGATCTATCTCTTACTGTTACATCCCCGGGCAAGTTTATGTATAATTTTAAAATGTTAACTTAAAATGACGTTTTCAGCATGAGTAAAAATTTAATATAATGTTACTGAAAGGAGTTTGCTTTTAGTTTGAATTTAAAAAAAAGAAAAAAGAAAATGGTCCATTCCCATAAAGATTCAGAGCAAGCAATCTAAAATATGGGAGATTGCGTAATACACTGATAACCAAATTTATTCACATTAAAGATTTAATGATTTGCCTACACGATAACAGAGTGTGATGTCGTAGAGTACAGAACTCAAAGACTTAATGAGTGAGATTAAATGCATTTTGCTTATTTGCTAATTGAAACTAGTCATATAATTAGAGATGAGAAAATTTGGTTTGAAGGAAGAGGAAGAAAGGGAGATATAGAGAGAGAGGAGGGAGAGAGCGTAGGGTATGGGGATGGGAGAAGGACCCAGAAAATAGCTAAGTGTTGTGAGTAACGCATTAGGTCTCTTAGGTTATTAACAGCGAATTCTTTCTTCGTTCACTGCGTATCGATGTAAACTTTTGCTCAAACTGGTTCTAACCAACAGCAGTTTTTACGCGCATATATAATGGATAGCGGCTTGGTTTGAGGAATCGGAGAGCCGAGTTCGAATTCCAGTCGAATCCATTACATTCACTTACGTACTAATACCCTTAGGAAAGGTATGAATCCTCTTCTCCCTCCAGCTACGGGTAAATAGACGGACAGACTGTGTTCTATAGCCTTGGATGGCAACTGGTCTAGGAGAAGGAAAACTCTGAATTCAAAAGGTTTGGGGACTTTGTGGCACGTAGTGCACCGTGTCTCTGTATTCGGCCCTTCAAAAGGTGTGGATGGTTCTGCACAAAATCTTCACCACTATAATCAAATCTCATGTGCTGGTGTCGGACTGTCAGTTTCCTAGGAACTGATCTGCTTGACCCTCCTCATACGTATTATTCGACGGGAGAGTCGAGTATATATATATATATATATATATATATATATATACAAACCCACACATCTACAAACACAAAGTACACATACACGCGCATACAAAATGTACACAAAGCGCACATACATTATTAAATACACATACGGTGATTTATGTAATTCTTATGGCACTCATATTTTTACTTTGTATGTTGGCTACACAATTACCACACTATCCCGTAGACTAGTCTGCAATTTGTCTAGGCAAACAGCAGTTGGTGATGGTAATAATAGACATGTATTTCTAGATGCTGGTGTTTCTACTAAGAAACATACAATTCTCGTTAATAATGCCCGTATATTGATGCTATGCTAAGGATGCCATGGATCAGACATGTGAGCAACGATGAGGATTTGAAGAGGATTCAAACAAGGAGGAATCTTATACTTAACATTATGGAGAGGCAGATGAAATTTCTGGCACAACTAACGAGAAAGGAAGGCTTGGAGAATCTGATACTTATAGGGCGGAGAAAGGGCAATAGAGACAATGGAAAGCCACGCGTGACATACCTAGCGGTAGGAAGTGGATGACGGAACATGGTTTGGGAGAAGTAGCAAAAGTACAAAACATTGAGAGCTACAAGGGAAAAGGGGAAGTGGAGAGCCATGATCGCCTACGTCCTGAAGGGACACGGCACATAAAAGAAGATATTGATACGGAAAGTGGAACTGAGGGACCGAGTTCAAAGTCTAAATGGGTCTGTTGTGTCCATTTCGCACTACAACCTTTAGGAAAGGAGTGGAATTTTCTTTGTACCTTCAACGTCACAGCTGTGGGGTAAATAGATAGTAATAGCTAAATTTGAGTGGCAGCTCTGAACTCAAAACCGGAGAGAAGATAACTGGAAACCACTCTTCTATATTTTCCATGAAATCAGGGTAATTCGCAGACATTAAGGAAAAGAGGGATCTGTGGAATGCCATGACTTGCTCTTGAACGGAGATGGCATTTTAAAAAATCCAGTTCCCTGATGAGATCGACGCAGACACCCACCAAGCTCGCTTCTCGGTCCAATCCTCTTTCTACATTACGTAAATGATTTGCCTAAAAGTATACCCCGATCATTTGTATATATCTATGATTTAAATACAGTTTTTTTTCTTTCTAACTCTGAAATTAGACAAACAGCTCAATTTCGTATCCTAACGTAAACAAAGCAATATGTAAACGAATGGGATAAATGTTTTTTATTTATTTAAATGCACTACTCAGCTTTGCATATGCCATCGATGCATTCTGTAGTCCTGAAGTCAAAGCACGTCAGATCTCATAACGGTTTCCCCTAGGAGAACGCAGGTTCAAAGAGCGCATATTTTTATCTAATCAGTATTCTTGAATATTCAGGCCGGTAGACAAAAATAAGTAAATATGTATGTGTAGCTGGCCACTCGTATTCGGGGATACCCGTCTAATAGGGCGGCTAGCCAATCCCTATTGCCGAAGCTTGCATTATCGTATTTTGTTTTTATTCACAATGCAGAACTCAAGACGTATTCCTATTAGTCCACTGACAAAGCTTTTCCTACTGGCTATATCTATGTATAGCTGGCCATTCGTATTCGAAGATACCCGTCTACTAGGGCGGCTAGCTAATCTTTGTTGCAGACGCTTGCTCAGTCGCATTTGTGTTTATTCAACACCCACAGAGCCCACCTGTGGTTTATACTGCAGCAATGCTGAGTAGACCTTAGTTACAGTTTATGGGAAAGAGCGTGTTATCTAGCGTGATCAACAATTTGAACAAGGCCAGTATGCTCAAGCCCTCGGCCACGATGGCTTGTGACTTCGTGTTAGTACAGCTATCGACGGTACCCAAGGGTTCCGTCTACCCAATTTCACTCAGAAGGCTTGGGTCAAACCGTGGTATGGCTTTCATGCACTTTCCAAAGGTGCCGCACGCTGGGATCGATCCTTCCAATCCGATAACATCAGGAAGTCTCCTTCCTGACAAATCGACTATGGTGAGCTTCGAACCCGGGCCTCATGATCAAAATGCGACTTTTCTAACCACTTGTGCCCATAAGTAAATATACTGTTTAATAAATAAATAAACGGAACGTCAACTCAAATACGGGTGTCCGCTAAAAATAACCTTTAATAAAGGTCTGTCGGATTAATAAATAAAAAAGAAATCCATCCCTTCCTTTAGAAATTGATTTGTTTATGTTTGGATACGAAACTGAGCATATATGTCTATTTCCAGAGTCAGAGAAAATGATGCGTTTTAAGGTGTTATTCAACGTTGCCTGGGTACGGATGCACTCTGTAACCGAGAGGTCAAAGCACGTCAGATTTAATGACAGTTTCGAATCCTGCTGTCGAGCGCATATTTTTCTCTAAGGTTTCTTGAATATATAAGCCGGTAGGCGAAAATAAATAAATATACTATTTAATAAATAAACTGCGTGTCTATTCAAATACGATATCAATTAGAAATAACGTCCTAATATATATATATATATATATATATATATATATATATATATATATATATATATATATATATATATATATATATATCGGCATGCTGACGCATTCTTTTTGAAAAACGTGAAAAAGAATTGTAGGACTTGGAAGCATCCAACGATAACAAACGCCCATTTTGAAAACCGTATTGTGTGAAACAGTCTATCAATGGGTAAATAAGCAAAAGATGTTATTTGATGTGTATTAAAACACTTTTAAATGTATTTAAAAGAGAACACACTCAAATACATAAGAAAAGGAATAGGCAATTCATATATATATATATATATATATATATATATATATATATATATATATATATATCGGTGGTAACAGCAAAATTGTCAAAATCGTGTAATATTATAGGATAATTGTCCATCCTGCAAAATGTTTAAGTAAAAAATATGGCAGTGAATGGTAGTGAATGCTGCACGTTTTAATACTTGCTTACTCGCTCTGCCCATGGAATTCTCAGTATCTTTCTGTGGAACCATATTTCTGTTGCTTCCGGTGACCTCTTTATTTGTAGTCAGATTGTCCAGCATTAACTGCCATACAAGAGGATTGATATCACATAGCAATTTAGCACGCTTTTTGTTGTTTGGAAAGACGGCCGACTTTCGCTACATAAAGATATTGAACATGCATTCTTCCAGTGACGCTGAACGTCGTCGCAAGCGAGACACAAGGACACGCATAGCAGTCTCAAGGAGTGTGACAAGGAGTATCACACTAACTTTGATATTCGCTAGTATTATTAATCGATGTGATTAAACAGTTCTTTTACTAATCTTGTGTTCCAGTCGATTCCTTTTTCAATATTATTAATCCGGACTACTAGTTGAAACGAGATTTATAACACTTTTCCTGTTTCTTAATACTTTGTTTAGCTTTTGTAAGACATTTTTTGAAGAAAAGAACAAGATGACGACAATAGCTTAGTTGATTAAAGCGTGGATTAGTGCGAGTTCAATCCCTGGGCCGGATAGTGTAGGCTTAGACTCAGTGAGATCAGAGTGAGCAATAATCTGACATCACTAAATAAGAACAAAACGAGATATCCCGAGACATGGATAGCGAAACGAGATCAATCTATAACCGTAGATTAAATAAAGGGTTCAGTTCGAAATTCTCTGAAGGTTACTCCGATCAACATATACCTGAAGAAGACCGTAGAACTCAACAGCAGTAACAAAGATGAGAACAATAGTCTGCATGTAAATAATGATAAATCCTCCTTCCAGAAATTTAGACAGAATACAATCTCGCATGTCCGAAAATATGTGAACATAAAACCCAGTTGTTCACTAAAAATTAAAATTAAAGTACAGTAAAAAAGTAAAATTAAAGAATAGTCAATAAAATCAGCTTCTGCCGATAAATAAACACAAGCTTCTGGAGCCTACGCGAAGCCATATAAACGAGACATCCATTCATCTCAGCAGAAAGACTGACAGAAGTAAAGAGATACGAGTCAACCCTTTGATCTTGTCTCCCAACACCACCTTATGTTCACTTCATTTTTTTAGTCAAAGGGAAGAACTTTATAAATACAAACTTTTGTTTCTGGATAGTACTTACAGTTAAGAATATGTGTATTTTATGTTAAATAAATATCGTCAGTATATTTGAACACGCAGCAACCCTTTCTCTCATTTTTTTATTCGACAAACTGTAACTCATAGAATCTTTCCCCAACAACTTTTTATCATTGGGTTATACCTATATATGTCTTTATTTTAGATAATTTTTCACCTTATCGCAAAAAGTACACGCAGTAGTTCTTCTTTGGTATTTTCTAAGGACTGTTTAGTATTTTCTCTACTGTTTAAAAAAGCCAAATAAAAGAGAAAATTGAGTAGGGCGATATTGTTATAAGTTGAGAAAACCCTCCCTGGTGTCTTTCTTGAAAATCAGCGTTTGAAATCCTATCCTTCCATTTCGGCTTGAACGTCAACCACTGGCACGATAAGGAAATACGTAAACCTCTAATACTGATCTTTCTTTCTTTTTTTCTTTTTTTTTTTTTGTTTCAAGCAATCCAATGCCATCTTAATGTTTTTCAAAAATGATGCAGCATTTCAACAAAGATAATTTCGGCGTTTGACTAGCTTTACTTAAACGGGAGGAGGTAATATTGTTCCTTCAATTAGGGCGTGACGCCATCTTTTTAGTCTCACTGAAATGACGAAAAAAAAATACGGTTTACCTTTACGCCGCATTAATTTTCACTTTTGACAACGCCTAAAAAATATTTTTCAACTGCTTAGGAAACAAATGCATAGATCATGTTTTATAAAGAGCTCTCTCTCTCCTCTCTCTCTATCTCTCTCTGTATTTCGTGATAAGCGACAATTTCGAAAAATTTTAACTTTTCAAGCATAACATTTAAATACAATAACGGTGTTATTTTACCGATTGTTTCGGGTATAATGGTTGGTAATGCACACACACACAGACACGCACACACACGCATGCACACACACATACACACACACACACACACACACACACACACACATATATATATATATATATATATATATATTATTCAACTGTGGTAATAGGGTGCGGAAAGTTTTTATAAAGAATAGACAGACACTCACTCGAATTCCAGCGCGCTCAACATCCGAAGGCTCGGAATAAACGCTCCTACTAGCATTCAAAACAACACAAAAACATTTTATACAGTTAAACATGATGAGAAGTTAACAAAACCTAGAAACAAACACCCTTCAAAATGGCTAAATTAGTGACCGAAAACGCTTGGGACAGTGAACAATACGGACAATGTTTCCACTCTCTCACTCCCGCCAAAGTGAAAAAAAAAAAATTGAAGAATGCTGGAAAAATTAAAAAAAATGAATTAAATTTTCCTTGGCTGCCGTATTCAACGAAACTTGTTTAAAGAAAAGGTTGGTGCTCAAATATACATAAACCAGCTGTGATCACGGGACTCACACAGAAGTTAATGGCAAATTTATTTTATCTGAGTTTTAAGGTCTTGTGTTTTTATGACCAGCAGTAAAGTTAATGATGTCAAATCTTCGAAGCAGTCATCCACTTGATCAAAAGGAACAAAATAAAGATTTAATAAATAAATTTTTTCGAAAACAAGAACTACTTGAACTGAAGTTAGAAAATTAAATTATGATCGTTTTACAACCGGTCTTCATCCGATCACCGAAATTTCAGTGATCGAACGAAGACCAGTTACAATTTAATTTTTTTAACTTCAGTTCAAGTCACTCATCTTTAACTGGCCAGTACCTAGATGACTGACGGTTTGAGAATATCAGGTGCTTGGATTTGCGGGTGGTGTAATGTGTAACGTCTCGGAATTGAAACTTGGCTCTGCGAGTTCCAATTCCGGTCGGGTTCGTTATACTTACTTACTTGCAAACAGCCTTGGGAAATGTATGAATCCACCTCTTCTCTCCCCAGCTATGGGTTAATTAATAGGACTTGTATCAATAAATCATTACTACCTTTCAAAAATTTTTACAATGACTGATTTGTTTATTTAACGGTATATCAACTCCTTATGGGTCATTTAATGCCGATAATTCTTACAATCTAAAAATCTTCAGGGAGGCCACATGCCTTGATCACCTATTAGGCCTCAAACTCAACTCAGACCTCAAGTGAAGCTCGTACATACATTTCATCGCTAAAGATGCTGGAAAAATGGTTGGTTCCCTGTACAATAAATACCTGACTCATCGTGCTATCCTCTACATTTACAAGAGCCAGATCGGTTCAAAAATGAAGTACTGCTGCTATATATTGGCAGGAGCTGTCAAGTCTTCATTTCCCAGTCTCGTAAGAGTCCAAAAGAGTCAACCTACGAAGGCTCGGAATAAACGCTTCTACTACAAGACAACACGAAAACACATCTTATATAGTTAAACATGGTGAGAAATTAACAAAACCTTGAAACAACCCCACTTCAAAATGGCTAAATAAGTGGCTGAAAACGCTTGGAACGATAAACAATACGGACAGTGTTTGCCCTATCTCACTCCCGCGTCTTTGTGGGAGATAAATTATTTCCCACCCTACAACAACTTTCGCAGACGAAACATTACAAGCCACTCGCTGCTCTGTCGCTATTTCCATGGAAAGTGCTCAGACGAACTACATTCCTTAGTTCCACCAGTTCTAACCTTCACGGCTATGCAGATTGTAGCGAACCACCTTCATTCCCTTCGTATTCCATTAGTGAGATGCAATTCCTCTCGAGCAGCGTCTTCTCTCGAACCGATACTCTCTGGAACCGACTTCTAAGATGGTGTTTTCACTGCAATCTTAACCTGTCCTAGTCTAGTATTAACCGTTACCTTACCCTACATGTCCAGCTAAACTGTTTCTCTTACTCTGTAACCCTCTACCTCAAGTGGTTCCCGAACATTATAAAGGGTGAACATCACCGTAAAAAATAGAGATAGATCGGCCACTGCCCTCACTCCATCGGCATACGTCCGAAAAGTGGCAAAATTCAATTAAATTTTTAAAAAAGTGATAAACAAAAGTCGTACAAGAATAGAGATACAAAAAAAAAAAAATGAAAAAACACTAAAAGATATTTTGTGTTTTAATCCAAATAAAATCGGAAAATCGAATGAATTTATCTGACAACCTAATATATTTTTATACTCACTAATTCCAAATAACTTATTCGCCGCATCCAAGGCGTCTTTTATCTCTTCCGGTAACGCATTGGTAAAGCTGTCAGCCCAACCGGATCTCATGTGCTGTTGTGCTGGTATCAAATGAACGCTGGCGCTCCTTTCTGTCACAGTAATATTTGTCTATACTCTCCAACAGCCTCGATTTCACTTCAAGTTCATCTGATTACATCCGAATAATTGTCCCTTAAGATATCGAATTTAAAGATAAAAATGATAAATAAATAAAACAATTAAGAAGAAATAACAGAGACAAAATATTCAAGGATGGACGTAAACTAAGCGGCAGTCACACCAGATCTGTCACAAAAAAAAGAATGAGTTTTTCTGAGATTAAGAACCACTCGCTTATAGTTTTTTTCCCCCTCTCAGAAGACTCGAAACCCCTAAGAGACAGTGATTTTAGTATTCAATCAAGTCAAGGTAAATCCGCTTCTACGACACTCTAGGTGATCATTGGCGTCTTTACCCCGTGGAGTGAGTGATGAGTTGATGGGTGGCCGTTTGTCAAGCTCTGTAACTTATATGATTTGTTTGATAGAAAAAACAAAAATTAATTTGAATATGAAGACACGATTTTTTTCATTGTATCAAACAGGGAACGCCGTTTTCGTGTGGCTGACATTCAATTGAACTTTCCAAAAGAGATGATAACGCAGAAGCAATGAAATATATTTTAAGTGATATCTATCAACTGATATGATTTAGAACAGGCTTTCTCAATTCATTTCACCACCCCCGCCTAATCTCTCGTCTTGCCTAACTGTAATGTCGCACCCATTTGAGAATACAGGGTGTAACAGCAAAAATGTCCAAACTGTGTAACAGCATAATTGTCCATTCCGCGAAATGTCTAATACCTAAAAAAAATAACACTAAATTAATTGAGTTTTTTTCACCAGATTTTCAGATAAGACAGTTGACTATCTTGACGCGATTTGTAAGAATCACTAAAAAAAACCCTTTCATTTATTCAACTAGAAAAAGAACAGGTTAAAATCATTTAGTGTCAGCCCCTGTCTTCCCAAATAAGCAATTGTGAGAAGAAAAAGATTATTCACGCCTTCAGTAATGGTACGAAAATTCATACTCTGGCTTCAATCTTCAAAGTCCATTCAAGAACCATTAAGAGAATGGTAAATAAGTTTTAAAAAAGAGGGAACAGTAGAGAGGAAAGGTGGATCAGGAGATCACAACAGGAAGAGGGATCATCATTTCAACGTAGAGCTAAAGAGATTAATTAGAAAAGATGCAACTCAATCCATAACATGTTTGGCACGTAAGATAGGTGTTTCAGCTATGACAGTCCAAAGGGCAGTGAGAAAAGAAATCGTACGTGAAACCTTTGAGGCACCTTGTTACTCCAGGACAGAAGATTAGAAGATTAGAGGGCGAAGATCATATTGAAGAGATTGGAAAATGATCCTGGAATAATATATATATATATATATATATATATATATATATATATATATATATATATATATATACTTGAACTTTATATCAATTCTTCATAAGCCTTCGATCCTTAGCTATGATAAATCATGAACGTCATTTTCGTTTATGATCGATTTCATCACGATTCTTCAGTTAAGCTTAGTAATTATACATTGTTATTGCCCAAAGAAGAGTCTAATGCTGTTATAAAAACCTCGGAGAATTCCAGTAAGATATCTTTAATCATTTCTAAGATACAACGCTTCAAAGCTTAATCTAACAATTTTTCTGGCACACTCGGTATATTATAAAATCTATGGTTACCATCTTCTTGTATGTGCAGTGTCCATTCAGGATATTGGCGATCATGGCTCCCCACAACTCCCTGTCCTTTGTAGTTCTTAATAAATTTTGTATTTTTGTTATCTCTACTAAACCCTGTTCTGCCATTCCTTTACAGAAGCTCGCTAGGTCGGTTATACGTTGTTTTCCTCTGTTCCACTTGCCTTTAGTATGTCTTGTGAGTATCAAATTTTCCAAGCCATCATTTTTTTAATCATTTCTCCCCAAGTAAGGCAACACCGCCACTGCAACGCAAATGTTTACTGAGTGTTAGAAACTATTATGGTAATTTACCCACGCACGCATGGACTCTCTCAGCTATAAATAGGAGCAGGTACTGCCTTTTGGAGAGGGAAGTTTCCAGCAGTCAGCTCTGACAGTCGGACCGAACATTCTTGCTGTAACACTCTCGTTTGTATATGTTTGTATTACTGTTTTTGTTAATATATTTGTTTAACTAATTTCCTCTCTTTGTGTCTTTATTTCTGGTCCTAATAAGGCTACAACAGAGACTATGAAGAAAAACACTATTAAGCGGAGAGAAGAATAAAAGAACGAGAATGAAGAACACAGAAGATAACTATTAAAATTGTTCTTAAATTTTTGAAGATCAAATTTGACTGGGAAGCAAGAGACTTCCACAAGCGAGAAGTGCGAGGGAAGAAACTGTCAGCATAGAACTTACAGTTACATCTCGCAATTTCTTTATGTTACACGTTTTCTTAGACGGACATGGATCGCCAAAAGTTTGGTAGAAGAAAGATTTCTAAAAGCTCTTTAACCATTGAGAGATTCAGAAATTCTTGAAATTCTACAATTTCATCTTGTCTGGAAGAGATCTGGGAGTCATTTGGATGAATTTATATCCAAATTCATTTCTATCAGAAAAATACAAACATAATAGATAGCATCGGGAAACCAAATACTTCTGAGTTAACTCATTGATTTTATTGATGCCCTCTTCCTCTAGAAATATAACTTTTTCATTCATTGTAAGAAAGTGTCGAGATCACTGGAGTCTTTATCACGTCAACCTCTGAATTTCTCTTGACGTGTACGCGCAGGAGTAAACGTACCACGGTTTCAGAAACCTTGGTTTAGAAAATGAAGAAAAAGTTATACACTATTAGCTCTTGTGACTGAAATATTCCTTGGAAGGATTGTTCAATTAATGTCATAGCAACTATTTACTGCTTTTAATTTAATAACACAGTATATTCAAATAGTTCCAAAAAAGCTACTTTGTTATATTTTAAATATAGTCATTTGATTAATGAGAAATTCACGAACTTACTTGTTACTTTTATATAATCCATATCAAAACAGATATTTGAATAGACAACTTTCGTTGATACTACGCGGGTCTGGGAAGGAAGGGGATTTAGGACGTCCAGGAATGCTCTTCAAAGTCTATAAAATAAAGATGTTACAATTGGATAATGGACCGGTCCTTAAAACAAATTAAAAATTCTTTTAACAATTTTTTGCGAAATTTGTACACTAGTCTTTTTTCCATTGAGTTTTTCTATGATACCATTTAGGAATTTGGCATTTAAAAATAAACTATAATAGTTTCTTTCTTTTTAAGACGACTAGAAAATAATTCTAATATTCCTTGGCTATTAAGTTTATGGCATTTATAATCTGGTCACTGCAAAGCAAAATATCTTCCAAGGAAAAAATATCTTCCAGGGGAAAAAACCGAGAAGCTCCTTTCCCTTTTAGAAATCTAATCATATTCTGTTGCATAATGGTTAATCCGACACTGATCCCTTCCGTATCGTTAGGCAGTAATTTTTTAAGTGTCCCCGCTCCTATATATATATATATATATATATATATATATATATATATATATATATATACAGAGAATGTTTATTGTTTTTGTTTTTCTTTATCGCGTGACCTGTAGGGTGACCATGTTGTAGTGGATGGGTTAATTACGTGGTAATATTTGTTGAGAATAAGTTGCGTGTATAAAACTATTTTCACTAACATCAAAATAAAATACAAAATTCAAATGAATTGTTTTAAAACGTAACAATTAGATTTATTTAGGTTGGTGTACAACATGCAAAGAAAAGGTAGGACAGAGTCGTGTCCCTTTGATTTGGAAATATTTGTACCAGAGTTCATATTACGAACAAGACTTATTTAATTAGAAACTAATAAAACAATCAAAACAATGTACAAGCAGAATATTTGGTACATGTTATGTTGGCAAATATGTATGATATTTTAGGTTTCAGAATGTCTTTCTTGTAATCATTCGTTAATGTTGATATTAAAGTTGTTAATATTAAGTGTCTTTTAAACAGAAAGTTCTTAAGAAGTAATTTACCTTTTACTGTAATATTGAACTTGTAATTCAGAGGAATAAGGTTTGGAATTGTGAGTTCTAAAATTGGTAAAAGTTCAGGAGTGATTTCAGAGGTTGGTGAGTGAGTGTACTGGAGTTGTTTCGTGTTAATAAATTTAACTTTGTAAGTTCAAAAGTATGAGTGACGTGGAGTTGTTTGGCAGTTGGTTATCCGTCACGAAGCTCACTGGTAAACTTGTGTTCGTGCATCGTATTTATTTACATTCCTGGTCACGTGGGTGGCTCACGAACACATTTCAAGATGTTTGGCGGTATTTTGTGTTTAAACACGTGTGCGTAGGCGTTGTTGACATATATTGGCCAATCAGAAGCAATTATTGTTAAACTTGCGTCTGGAGCCTGGACTGTGTTTAGCTTGCACAAAAATCTATAACTAACATGAAAATGTAAATTAGAAATGTTTTTAGCCATTTCTTGTCCAATGAGGATGTAGTCCACTCAGTAATTGGTTCTGATCCACTGGCATATGGAGGTTAAGCTCTATAATGTGTACAGCAGCCACAGAATTGGTGTTTCTTGGGTAAGTTAACTTGACGGAGCTCAACCCTCTCAAGGCCGGTTTTGAATTCAAAGATTTTCCTTCTCTTAGGCCGGTTGCCACCCAAGGATATAGAACCCAGTCTGTCCTGCTTTTTACCCATAGTTAGAGGGAGGATTCATACCTTTCCTAAGGGTATTAGTACGTAAATGAATGTAATGGATTCGACTGGAATTCGAACTCGGTTCTCCGATTCCGAGTCGCAATACATTACTCCACCGTTCCTTTATTGTTTCTAGAGTCTAAATGAACGAATTTACAAAAATTCTGGACATCCGGGAATATTCTTCCACACATACAAAATCGTTTACCATTTGACAACTTGGCCTTAAACAATGAAAAAAAAAAAAATAGCACAGACGAAAACTGCGCTCCTTTTTAAAAGATTTCCTACAAAATATAAACAAATTAGGATAAATATTAGGTTGGTGCAAAAATAATGTCGTTTTTTCACATAGTAACATATGTGAGAAAACGACATTATTTTTTTATCAACCTAATAGATAGATAAATAAATATTAGATTGGTGCAAAAATATTATCGTTTTTTCACATAGTAACATATGTGAGAAAACGACATTATTTTTTTATCAACCTAATAGATAGATAGATTGATAGATAGATAAATATTAGGTTGGTGCAAAAATAATGTCGTTTTTTCACATAGTAACATATGTGAGAAAACACCAACATTATATCTTTAAATTTACGCGTTTTTACATTAGCCTGTTAGGTTTTATGGTAATTATCGTTACTGCTTGGCATAATACATTGAGAAGGGGGAAAAACAACTTTGGTATCACTTTATTTTTACTTCTTATATATTACCCAATGTTAGTGATCAGTCTCTGGTTAAAAAAAAATACAGGATTTGCTATGTAATCTTGACAAGCAAAATCTCTCTCCTTTCAGGACGTGGGCTATCATGATTCCCCTCAACTTCCTGTTCATTGTAGCTCTTAGTTAATTTTGTCTTTTTGCTAGCTTTCCTAAATCCGCTTTAACCAACCATTTACACAAGTTCCTTAAGTAGTTTATTCGCTATTTTCTTATCTCCCACTTGACTTCAATCTGTCTTGTGACTGTTAAATTTTCCAAGCTCTTTTTCCTCATTATGTTCACTAGAAATTTCAACTGTCTCTTTCTAGTGTTAACTATAAATTTCCTATTTGTTTTCATTTTCTCTAAAATATCGTCGTTGCTCACATATTCAGTCTATGCTATTCTCAGTATCCTTCTGTAGAACCATCTTTATGTTGTCTTAAGTTGCTTTTTCGTCTATGAGATTGGCCAGCATTCACTGCCAGTTAGAATGACTGATATTACATAACAGACCCCTACACTTGTCTTTGTTTCTAACGAATCTTTTCTGTTATTTTGCTTAGGTTTTGGACGGCATCTTTCGCTATTCCAAGGCACCTTCGGATTTCAGTGTCACCCCCACCTTTGTTAAAACATTTCCTAGATACTTACATTTTCGTACTTAACTTGATTTTGATGTCTCTAATACGTAGTTCGTCTTTTGGACTGTTCCTTTTGCTAATAATAATACTCTGTCTTACAATTACTGCCCAGTCCTTTCCTCTCGCTTGTTGTATTAGCTTCTGTAGGAGTCCCTGTAATTTACTTTCTGTATCTGTTATCAACACTGTGTCATCTGTATATCATATGTTGTTAAGGTTGTGACCGCTAATAATGAACGTTTCATTTTACTTTAATTGCATCGGCAGAGAAATTAGGTTTTTAACTAATTGCAATTCTTTTTTTTTACTTTAAGTATCCTATAATGTTTTAGTACTAGTTTAGTAAGAAAAGAGGATAAATAAAAAAGAGTCGGTTGTATATTAATTTAGAAGCAATTACCGTAGATGGAATAGAAACAGATCTTTGGGTAGTTGCAGGCGTAGAATTCCGCAAAGAATTAGCAGAACTATTTCTTCAGTGCATACGGAACAGGAAGATACCTAAAAAATTAATTGTAGAGTTAATAATCCCGCTTAAAAGAATAGAATAAAGTCCTTGGAGTCTTAAAGAATCGCCCTACAACACTAGTGTCGAACATATATATTATTTACTTTCGATCAGAATAACAAAAACTCTAGAACAGACATGTTTTAAGAGTGGCTAAATATTCATATTATCAATTATTTAAAAAATCAGTTGATTAAAAAAACAACAGAATATATCAAACCCATTTTTTTTTATCGTTGGTTGAAAATGAAAACGCATCTGACTCAGTCGAACACTCGGCAGTCTTAAACTCGCTGCGAGAGCAGAGTATTAACGCAAAATACATTAAGATTTTTCACAGTACATACTGCACTAATTTGACTGTACCAAGAAAGTAAAGATTGGAAAAAGAGCTAGACAAGTAGATAAGATTTCAATTAAACTATTTAATGCAGCTCTTGAAAGTTTATTTCGGAAAATTAACTGAAAAGAAGGGATGGGAGTAGACCTAAACCGAGAATATTTGAACCATTTACGATCTGCTGACGGCAGTTTACATATATCAGAATCATAGGATGAATTACAAGATCCAAATAAAATGATTCAAATTGGGCGATTTTTCAGGATAAGTTTTAAAAAGTGGAGAAAGCTAGATGGAAGTGTAAGTTATGTTCTAATAGTTTCGTTTCTATCCCTTTTAACCCGGAGAAACTGTCTTCCGGCTTCTTGCTTCCCTGCGACTTATTATATTGAAAAATTTAAAATCAACGTCTATTTCAATCTTCTGTCTTCATGAAACCTGTTCTTTTATTGTCTTTTCTTTCCACTAACGTCTTCTCATTCTTTACCAATAATTCCCGCCTCTGAATTTCAGTGGCATTATCGTCTTGCTTGGGGTGAAATGAATAAAAATAAATAAATAAATAAAACAAATGTTATGTTTATTTGTAATGTTCTGTGAAGAATCGGATAAATTGGAGATGAAACACTGGGATAAGACCAGGAATATATATATATATATATATATATATATATATATATATATATATATTATAATAAAAAGAAAGAACAGTAATATATATAATCTGGTGTTTTTATTGATGTTTTTATTTTTACAAAACAGTGCTCAATGTAAATTTACAGAGCATAAATATTATAAATTAACTAATTTAAAATATGGTTTCTTCGCTATACATGAATTACCATGTTTCAAAAACCGAAGCTAAAAACTTCAAATTTAATTATATAATTAAATTAAAAGTATTATTTCTGTTTCATCTTCAAGCTAATTTTGGAATATATATATATATATATACTTTTGATATATATACTTTTGATATATACTTTTGGAAGGTGATAATATTAAAAAAAGAACTTGAAAATGAAATAAAACGATACGTACCGATAGCCTGGGAAAAATCGAGGCTTAATGAACAATGCCTTGCTTAATATGGTCAAAATATAAAAGTCTGTAATGAATGTACAATTAATGTGTAATGTACAACATAGAAAGTAAAAAATTCGCTTAAATAACTTGGAAAGCTACAACGATAAATGTAAAGAGCGCTCTTTAAGAGATAAAAAGTAGATTAACACAGACGGAGAAGAACAGATCAAGACATGCCATATCAATATACGTAATTAAAGGACAAACTGGTAGAACAGATAGCAAGAAGAAAAGGTTACAGATGGAGCAAAAGGTTGCTGTATTGGTTGATTGTTGCCCAATAGTTAGGAAACGCAGAAGGAAGGGACAAAGCAGAAGATGAACAGATAAAATCAAGTTAGAATCATTAAAGAGATACCATATGTAAAGCAGTTCATGAAAATCATGAAATTAGTTTTGGAGTAAAAATTTGTAAGCTTTTAGTATTGCTCATCAAAAGATTCATTAGATAGAGTATTACATAAGTTTCATGAAATTACATTTAGACTTTCAGAATAGCTGCAATCCCTGAAAGTTACCATCTGCAGAACATTACACAAGTTTCATGAAATTAACTTTGGAGTAAAGGTCTAGACCAGCGTTTCTCAACCTTTTTACTCTTGCGTAATCCTTAAAATAAATTACATGTTTCAGGGAACCCCTGGTCCAAAACAAAATTATATACTATATCTTTCTTATTTTATTTACATTGTAGTTCACGTGGTAAATATCATAGTATATATTTTTGAATAACTGGTTTAAGGAAAAATTAATACTCCTTTGTCAAATTTTTCGGTAATGCTAAATAAAATTCATACTGTTCATTTATAATACTTCATCAGGAAGTTTTCATTCACACACACAAAGAAAAAAATCTAAACTCAAACGTAAAAAATAAACAAGTAACCAATACCTATAATATAAATGTAAACAGAAAGAAAACAGTTGCTGTATCAGATTTTGTTTTTCATTACTATAAATAGCATATTAATATTAGTATATTTTAAATAACCTAATAGGTTAGATAGGATGATGTCTATATTACAATATTACAATAACCAAGAATATATTGTGTCTGTTTAGTAATATTACGTATATTAAATTAAATAAAAAGTCAAAAGTGCATTTAGCTTATCTCAAATGTTCTCGCGAAACCCTTGGGGACCTTTTGCGGTACCTTGGGGTTCCGGGTAATCCCGGTTGAGAAACGCTGGTCTAGACACTCGAAAATTTCTTTCTGCACAGTATTGCATAAGCTTGTAAAAAGATCAGGTGTTTCGAAAACGAAAATGCTTTTGATATATCCTAAAAACTACCGAAAAGACATGCTTATTTCCACGCGTGATAGTTTTTATCATCTCAAAATGAAAAAAAGGCATTCGTTGTTTGAGACCAAATAAACAAGCGATTCAATTTCCGTTTCTAGACAAATGGAAGGATTCACGTCGACCCACTGACATTAGAACTCGAGGCTAATTAATAAGCTCGACTTTGGTACTCAAATATATAAATATACAGACTCATTGATAAATTATCCCGTTCTGAGCAAGCAAGAAGATAATTTTCCTGCTAGGCCGTTCAAAGAAAGAACAGGGCACGCTTTTGTCACTTGCCATCGCTGCATCTTCCCTGTTGACCTTTTCCATAATTTATCATGAAACGGAGCCTCATTCTTTTGGGATACGACTGAGATGTGCTATCTAATGAAAACCAGAATGCGCATGCTCTTATAAGTACCAGGGTGCTGAAAAGTTCTCGGTCTGGCCAAGAAATTATAAAAAAATGCAAATTCTAATGCTTGGTCAGATATTTAGAAGGGGATCGGTTCGAAAAACTTTTCAGCACCCATCATATTTATTTACTATGATTTCATTATAGTTTAAGGGCGCATGGCTGAGTGCTTAAAAAGATCGCTTTCCGACCATGGGAACAACGTTCGAATCTCACCAAAGTCGATTTGTCAAGAAAGTGGCTACTTCATGTTATCAGTCAGGTCGAGGCGATACTTGCCTGAAAATAATTCTTGACCCTATAAGTGAAATTAAGGAAAACAAAACTGTTTAGAAACCGTTCTGTTTGTTCTAGCGCGATGTCACAAGTCATCGTGACCGTGAGTTTGAGCGTACTGGATTTGCTGAAACTGCTGATCTCCTCAGATTATGCGGTCTCTTCCATAAAATGTAACTAATATTCGCTCAGCATAGGTGCAGCACGAACTACTGGTGGGTTCTGTGGGTGTTGAATAAACACAAATGTGCCAGATCAGGTGTCTGCAACAGGGATTCAGGATTTTTTTTAATTCGTTCTTAATTTGGAATTGTGATCTCATAATTTACCCACCATTATACATTTGTGTGTGTTGGTGGGGGGGGGGGTAATTATTGAAACTTATTGTGAAGTCAAATTGCTTTTTAACAACAGTCAAATGACAAATCCTTATTTCAATGGATCATGATTTCATATCCATTTTTTACCATGGCTAAAATTCCGCTCCCTTAGATCATTATCATAATTTGTATTCGACGAAGACACTAAACTAACATCTTCTAGCCTCTCAGGCCTGATGACACCGCCTTCAGTCCATTACACAAGATTTTGATCTTTCTTTTACCTCGTTGTAAACGCTGGATAATAGCGCCAAACTTTCGTCGTGTACTAACAGCATTCCTCCCTGGTTTGACAAGCACCTGATTCTGAAGTAGTAGAAGCATTAACCCCGCAGTAGCTTCCTAACTGTACTAGGTATCGCCAAAAGACAAAGGAGATTCAAGAAGACAGAAGATGGTGCAATCACCATCTTCTATCTTCTTGAATCCCCTTTGTCTTTTGTCTTTTTCATTGCATTTTCGTTGCATTTCAATTTTTGAAGATTGTAGTTATCAGGAAAGCAAGTAAACGGAAGGGAATTCAGCAGGTGGGAAGTGTGAGAAAAGAAACTGTTGGTGCACAAGTGGCTGTTGCATTTAGCTATTTCAACAGTAAAATGATAGGACTTTGACGCCAATCTAGTAGCAGGGACACCAGGGAAAAACACTTGGAACTTGGCTCTCTAATGAACAATTCCGACCCGTTATCCATTACACAACTCGCAAACCCAAACTTACAGCACCTTGTATTTCCAAAGAGTCTCCGATTTAGGTAATGACCAACACCTGATCTCATAGAAATTCAAAGCAGTACAATGGATTTATTAGCCGCGTAGGAGCTTCCTATCTGTCGATCCGAAATCTTTTTCGGTTTTCTGGGCGAACTATCTGCCTCTGAGCAGAGAGGAACCTGGACGAGGCTATCCCGAAGGACAGAGTCTCGTTCGGGGAGATAGACCGACCCGATCCCGTTTATGCGGGTCTACGAGGATTTTTTTGGCCGAGCCTACGGACTCGGGAACCCCAGATTAAATTCGGCCTTGTGCCACATATGGCTTCGTGGGGCAGTTGCTAAATACACTAACGGTACTAGGTATCGCCAACCGTTGTTTCTTTTTTTTAATCATTTCACCCCAAGCAAGGCTGGAATGTCACTAATACGCAGGGTGTTGCAGGGAGTGAAAGAGAAAGTGGAAACTGAGAATAGCAAGACCGAGGAAAGGACAAAAAGACAAAGAGGATTCAAGAAGACAAAAGATGGTGATTGACACTATTCGGACTATTGTCCTCATCTTTGTCGCCATATTTATCACGTTTCAGCCGCTGTACGCTTCAGCTTTCTTCAGGTGGTTGGAAGGCCGAACTGAACCCTTTATTTCGCTCACTGGGGTAGACTGATCTAATTCCACGTGCCATGCCTAATGGATGTCAGTTATCAGTTATCTCCTGTCAATTCCCCTCTCCAAGTTCTCTACCGCCTTAACATGGCACAGTGGATAAAGGCGTTAGATCCATTGATAGGACCCAAAGAGTGTGAGTTCAATACCCTTTTTCACTTCCTCTCTCTTTCACTCCCTGTCCCTCCCTTTCTCTTGAACAGCAGGGTGGTCCAAAATCTTGTCACCCCTATATAATATAATTTTCTACTATGTCAACGGTCTGTGTGGTATTATCAAGAAGAGAGTTTCCCATGAACGATACCAGAATTCCTTTGATAGGGAGTGACATGACTTTTGGACCACCCTGCAGGTTATGTAGAGTAATTAGATATGGTTATTACCATTCCTTTTTGTCCGTTCTGCAGTCCATTCACACCCACACTCGTTTGGTATGTTACTTGTCTCCCCACTGCTTCTCTTGCCTTCAATATGTTTTGTGTGTATTATATTCTCTTGGCCCTCTTTCATCATTTGTCTTGGATATTTCAACTGCCTCTTTCTTATTATAAGTATCAGTTTCTTTATTGTTCAGAAAATGTAGAGTAATTAGCCATGGCTACATATCAATGGTAGATATGGCCTACAAACAGAATTGACAAAGTTTGCGGGGTCCTTGGGCCTGTATATGGTGAACCCCACTGTGAAAAAAGAAGGAACAAAAAATGTTATAAATAAAGAAAACAAATGTATTGACTGCCTAAATTGTGGGAGTTTCAGTTTACCTATTTAGACAATCAAAATAGAAAGAAAAGAACATGCAAACATAATATTAAGCAAACCAACGATATATACAAGGCAAAGCAACAGTAATAAGGCCAAAAGTTCACAAAGAATGATATTAACTAACAAAAGGTGATATAGACAAGCGGTCGCATAGTTTTGACTTCAAGACAAGAAAGTCGAAGAAGTCAAAAGAGAAGAGGTCCATCTTATCGGCTAGGATGAAATTCCAACCTGCATCTGTATGTTCTGCCTATAAATTTGTGAGGGGGTGTTTTTGAAGTAATTCTACCCAGGATTGGAACCAATAGGTAAACCGAAACTCCCACAATTAAGGCAGTCAATACATTTGCTTTCTTTATTTATAACATTTTTCGTTTCTTCTTTTTTCACAGTGGGGTTCACCATATACAGGCCCAAGGACCCCACAAGGTAGACGCTTACAGAGTAACAGACACATTCAATGCGGATAGGTGGGGAAAATAACGGTTAATCCTAGATTTGAACAGGTTAAGATTGTAGTGATCGGGGAAGCATCATCTTGGGAGTCGGTTCCACAGAGCAGTGATACGGGGGAAGAAGCTGCTTGGGTGGAACTTCTCACCAATGGAATACGGAGATAGTGAGGGTGGTTTGCTCCAATGTGAATGGCATGGAGGGTTCTGGTCGCGAAGATTAGAACTGGCGGAACCAAGGAATGCAGTCCGTTCGAGCACTTTCCATGGAAATAGCGATAAAGCAGTGAGAGGCTTGTCTCATCCTTTGTCTGTGTGTGTCTCTCTCTCTGTGCGTGTGTGTGTGTGTGTGTATGTGTGAGAGAGAGATAGAGAGAGAGAGAGGTTACAGGGAGGAAAATAATTTGTCACCTACAAGGATGCGGAGACGCTTTTAGACTCTATCGAGATTGGAAAGTGATTACTCCCCAAATATGACAGCAGTACCCCATTTTAAGCCTTATCTGGCTCTTAATAGCAGAAAGAGTCAGGTACTTACTGGAGTGGTACAGGGAACCGATCATTTTTCCTGCATCTTTAGCGGCGGATCATATGTACGAGTTCTACTGGCGCTCTGGAGTTAGTTTATGACCTAGTAGTCCCACAAGGCACCGGGCTTCCCCGAGGTTACATCCATTCATGGTGACTGGTCGCCATTCGGGTCCGATTGGCGACGATGTAAAGTAAATTGTTTGGTTTTTCAAATCCTAGCCATAACCATATACACCAGGGAATGTGACGGGGAACTATCGTCTGAACGATGGATTATCAGTGAGAAAGAATAGATATTATTATCATTATTATTGTTTAGCCTCTGTAACATCCTATAAGTAATATGAAGGTAATTATCTCCCTTTAGTAAAGACGAAGTTACAAGGGTCACATAATGGGCGGTAAGTTCGTAGGGTTGACAAGAGAGGATTTGCTATTTAGCGTGCGTAGAGGCAAGGTGTGACTGCCCACGCGCCAGTTGCTGATGAGAGACTATTAAGCTGCTGGACATCATCTCAAGTCGGCATCGGCGGGGAGAATAGAAAAGACCATTGGTAGAACATACCACCGGCTTGGCCGTTTTGATTTCGGGAAATATTACAACTAAGACCCTCCAGCTTCTTGCTTTTCCATTCTACTTGTTTTATTCCTATCTTACATTTTCTCTGTGTAGGACAAATTAGTAACAAGTATTGATATAACTGTTTCTATAACATAGCGATATATAAAATCTCGCCCAGAGTCCTAAGATGGCATCATGACGCTTTTCACTGACAAAAATTACATGTATAAAGCCCTTCGTAAAGTGTGGGCTGTACTTGTGAGAACAATTTTTTGTATCTCTTTGAGGCATGGGCTTCCAGGAATCCCTTCAATTAGTCTACTGGAATTATTATTATTATTATTATTATTATTATTATTATTATTATTATAACGATGCGGTGGGGGAATTTCTACAGATATGTTATCGTAGAATTCACCATGAGCTTATTCAATCATTAACTTAAAAATTAAGTTAAAAAATTATAAAATTAAAATTAAGATTCTTTAGAAATTTCAAATAGGAAAACCGTGAAATTATCACGGGTCTTTGTTGTTGTTGTAGTAGTAGTAGTAATAATATTTTTACAACACTCTTTTGTCAGTTAACAGATTTTTGTATTCCTTGTTTGGTGATTTCGAGGAGGTCAGTGAAATCTCGTTTCTAATTTATGTAAAATAATACTTTGTTGTCACAACTTGCTGTAAACATTCACAT
The DNA here is from genome assembly GCA_963932145.1 of Acanthosepion lycidas. Taxonomy (NCBI): domain Eukaryota; kingdom Metazoa; phylum Mollusca; class Cephalopoda; order Sepiida; family Sepiidae; genus Acanthosepion; species Acanthosepion lycidas. Next base: position 121,060,355 of record OZ010572.1, read on the forward strand.
AAATATTTCCTATTTTATCATAGAATCGATCTTTTTCTCTTCTTACCTACATCAACGGTAACAAAGAAGCAATTAAAACGACACATGCTGCAGTGACATTGAAAGGGGGCCGGTATAAGCTACTTTGCGGCGGTTTGTCGCAATAGACAGATCAAAATATATTTCCAGTAGAGGTATCGGCTATTAAAAAAACATACAACCAAATAAAGCGAGAGAAAAAAAAAACAAAAAAAAACAAAAAAAAACGCTCTTTATTCATATAACAAACAGAATTTTGTCACAACCAAAAAAGATAATAAAATCGTCGATGCATATTGCATCTCTTCCAGCTGCCATATACAAAAGCTGAAGACAAGGGCCTCTTTGTCCGAGTCGGCAAGGGACTTGTCACGTGGCCTTCTATTCGGCAATTAGTTTTTGGAGACTTACAATGGATGCCTTGTATCTGAATGGAATAATTTACTGGCAGCCAGAGTTTGATATATAGACAAAATGAGTCGTGATATTGTAGAGAGCGCAATTCTAGCACATAGGTGGTAGGTAAGTAATTTAGCGTGTTAAGGCAATTTTCTTGTCCAGTCTTTTTATTTTATTTTATTTTTTACTTATATAACATTTATTTTAGTACAAGCACTGAAAATACAGACAGGTTGCACATACAAAACGATCTCTTTCTTTCGTTCTTTCTTTATAATATTATCTCTCTCTCTCACTCTCTCTCTCTCTCTATATATATATATATATATATATATATATCTGCAAAGAATAAAACACATAGTAAATATGGCAACAAAACAATTGGTAAGAGTTATTTATAATAAACAGAGATAGATAGATAGATAGCTAGATAGCTAGATAGATAGTTAGTTAGTTTTAAATTCACATTCTTTCTTTTCCTAGACTAGATGACGTCCAAGGTTTGACGGTCTAGTCTTAGAGGCGTAGTAAAGAGGTGAAAATGATGAAATTCCTTTTTATTCAGCTTTTCCAGCATTCTTACATTTTATCCGTTTGGTGGGCATACGGGTGTTCAAAAATTGTTCGTATTGTCCATTGTTTCAAACGATTTCGGCCACTTCTTTAGAAATTTCAAGGGGGCTTGTTTGGGGGATGTTGTTAATTTCTCTACATGTTTCACTGTATAAGATGCGTTGTTGTGTTGTTTTGAATACTAGAAGTAGCGTTTATTCCGAGCTTCGTTCGTTGAGCGCAGCTGGAATTCAAGTTGGCGCATTTCAGTTGTTTTAAAAACATTCAATATACCATTAACACTGTTGATTAAGGTGAGTTTAATAGTTGGAGCGAGATGTTTTATATATAGGGCCACTCTCACAGGGAGATGTCTCTTGTAATTTGATTTATATAGAATTTTGTGTTTTCGACCAGAATTCTCCTTAAGGCATCTTGTTAATTGTGGGTGGCTAGATGTTTTTTGATTGCACTTTGATATATATATATATATATATATATATATATATATATATATATATATATATGAAAAATATATAGAAAATAGGAAAGAACTCGTTAGGTAAATAATCCAAAGTTCTTAAGTATTTTAGTTATTATTTAAAAAAAAATAGTGCTCGATACAAAAGTAGAGCATAAATATAATTATTTATTTAAAAATATGATTCCAACACGCTACATAAGAGTTCTCATGTTTCAAAACAAGAGCCGAAAACTTCAATATAATTATTTGAATTAAATTGAATTAAAATAAGCTCTGTTCCATCTTCAAGCAAAATTTTTTTGGAATAACTTATTTCTGAATTTTACGTGTTTTAATAGCATATTCATTATTGAAATCCAAATTTCTATGGTAACGGCTAGAGCGATTGTTTAAATAAAAAGGGGTGTAGGGTGTTGATAATTTGTATCAGTATAGAGTTACATTCATAGATGTCAAGTCAGGGTAAGATTGTTAAATCCACGAATTCTATTTTACAAGTGTATTCAGTTTATATGGCATGAACTAAGCATATAGTTCAATTATGTAGTGTAATGTCTTAGTAATAGTTTTGTTTATAGGAATTTTTTTTAACACATCACAAGAAATATTTAAATAAAATTCTCACTCAAAATTTTGAAAAAATTGGCGTTGCGTTTTTGCACGTTCCGAAAATTGTTCCTAACTGTCATTAACAGCAGATATTCAAAAAACATCTTTCGGTCGACAAACAAGTATTTCGTCTTCAAGTTTTTGATTTTATAAGGAAAAAAAACACATGCCTGATGATGAATAGAGGACTATTCGTAAGTACTAGCATTTTAACATCAAATAAACTGAAAACTACGGACATCAATGGTTTCGACGAGGATCACTTCACTCTATGGATTAACAGTATTTTAATGCATATATTATGTCTCTAGTGACGGATGTCACCATTAATGGCATTAATATTTCTGATTGATTCTCTGTGTGATTATTTCTTAGAAGTAAATTATATGCTGCCTAATGTTTTATGTTTATATATATATATATATATATATATATATATATATATATATATATATATATGTCGTCTATTGGTGTGCCTCAATGTTCACTTTTGTATTTACATACGCTCTATCCATGGTATTGAGCACTTTAAACCATATAGCATATCTTTAAACTATATTTTTATTATGTGTATACAGATGTACCCGGTAATTTGAACAAATTACATTAGAAAAAAATCAAAGATATTCAATTAATTAAAACAGTGTATATCCAAAATGTGCACAGATATTCAATTTTTAAAACTAGAAAAAAAGTTAATTCCTAAAAAATCAGCGTCTGCATCGAAGACGGCCCCTATGTAACCGCGGAAGCAGTTGCTGTCATTTGAACTCATTTGTATTAGATATCACATTTCGTCCTTCAAAATGTTCTTAGCGAGGCCAGTGAACAGTCTTTTACTCAACGACGCTGCAGCCGTATTGGTCCAGAGAATTCATATCAGGAGAAGTCGCGACATGAACTTGAAAATACTGTTATGGAGCATGAACCTGCAGGAATAATTTTGGACACGTCCTCATTTCAAAACCTAATCATCTCCATATGGGCGATGGCACTGAGTCCCTATGGCATGATCATCGTTTCTCACAATCTCTACGACCATGACAGACGATGTGGACTTGGTGGGCATCGTCATGGGCACAACCAAAGTGTCCATGCAGGACTGTTGTTCCTGCTGTACACATGTCCACTTTCAAGAATCTCGCTATTGCTGTGGTTGGCGGATATTGCTACAAGCATGACGTGTATTGTATTGGAGGCTGCCGTGTTAATGTACTCGATGCGCCTGAAAAAAAGTGATTGCTAAAATTTGGCTTGGTTCTTACTGCGTAACATTATATCAAGTCCTCTTCTGCTAAAGGTGTGTTCTCATATACCTGGATCAAGTTAAACGTGCGTTCTCTTATACCTGATACACCTTGTATACGAGGCGTGTGCTGGATAGCAGATGAAATAGCTCGACACAGTCCCAATTTCAGTTGATCAACTAATGCCATTGGTCTAGGAACGACAAGAACTTATCTGCCACATTGCCGAATACCTTGACAAAAATGGTTCGTTATTGGCATGACACAATTGTTTATCTGAGAAGGGAAATGGACGATACTGTAGACAAAATATTCTCCCTCAACTACCATAACTTCCCAAGCCATTACCGCAAAAGTAGCTTCACACTCCATTGGTAACCATGACAAGGACTAATAATGATTGATGGATTCTTTTTCTACGGCTTATCAACCCTTTGAAGGTTATTTAAAGCCAGAAAATATTTTTACACCGTAAGATTTTTTTTTAGATAATAAAGATTTAGTTAATAAGACTTACTAATTAAGCCCTATCTAGGTGGTGGGGGGATGTGGATTCATACCTTGCCAAGGTTATTTGTACGTAAGTGAGTATAAGTAAGCCAATGGAAGTTGGAGCCCTGCTCTCTGAGTAACAATTCCGAGCTATTATTCATTACTCCACCCGCACATCCAAGCGGTCACCCATCTGGTCCTGAGGTTGCTTAACTTCGGTGATCAAACGGAAACTGCTTTTTCAATGTGATGTGGTCATAAGCACAAAAACTATTAACAAATTATATAGAGAGCCCATAAATATATATATATACACATTTCAGGAAAGGAAAAACCTGTATAGATATTGTAATAGTAAATTTATTCAGACATAGCGAGATTAATACAAGTTACCTTCGGACTCTACAATCACAAAAGATGCTCAAAATGGTGACCTTTAGATTCAAGATTTTCATTCGTACGACGAACTACTGTTTGGCAACAACGGCCAAAGTGCCCAGTTGCAGCACATTTATTTTCAATATCTTGTCTAAGGGCCGCCAGTATAATCGTTTTTCTGCGATACACAGCACCCTTTAAGACATGTTGATGCTACAACCATGTGGATAATGCCATCTGCCGAGAAAATAGTACTGTAAAGTGTTATCGCAATTTGATAAAATATTTCCTGAAGTGTGTATACATTTTTTGCAGACTTTCTGTGTGTGTGTATATATATATGAATATATATATATGAATATATATATATATATATATATATATATTTATATATGCATATATATATATATGAATATATATATATATGAATATATATATATATATGAATATATATATATATATGAATATATTTATATATATGAATATATATATATTTATATATGAATATATTTATATATATGAATATATATATATATTTATATATATATATATGAATATATATATATATATATATTTATATATATATATATATATGAATATATATATATATATATATATATAAATAAATGAATATATATATATATATGAATATATATATATATATATGAATATATATATATATGAATATATATAATTATATATATATGAATATATATATATATATATGAATATGAATATATATATATATATATGAATATATATATATATATATATGAATATATATATATATATGAATATATATATATATATATATGAATATATACATACACATATATATATATATATATATATATATATATATATATATATATATATAATTTGAAGTTAAAAAGCAGTAATTTGACCTTGTTAACTAGACGCTTCCTCTGTAGCTAAAGGGTACATGACGGTTCCGTGTCGGATACAGGTTCAATTCCTGTCGGAGGACGTTTTCTATTAAATTTCTTGAACATCCAGGCCGGTAAATGTTGTTAATACTGTTTATTATAAACAGAGCATTTACTTAAATAGTTTAATTTATAAAAAATAACGTATAAACAGAAACAGAAAATATATTAAAATAATTGTCGGACTTAGTCCATTTCATAATATCTGATGTCAGTTGTTTGCTACCTGCAGATATGAGCGTTCGAGAGAAATCATGGGAAATTTGTAATTTAAAAACTGTAATTTGACGTTGATGACCGGACACTTCCTCAGTAGCTAAATGTTATAGCACGTCAGTTTATATGATGGTTCCGTGTAGGATGCAGTTCATTTTATTTATTTATATATATATATATATATATATATATATATATATATATATATATATATATATATATATCATTGAAGATCACTGACAAAGCTGTAGTCAAGCTTTTTATTATGTTTTTCTTGTATACGTACAAGTGATTTCTTTTATGGACATAGAGTGTGTAAAAACTGGCCAAATTATTTATGTAACCGAGTGCTTTCGGCTAATTTGTTAAGTATTATCAAGGATATTCGTTTGCTGAACTGAATATCTAGATGTGCACAAAATACAAATATGTTAGTCTTATGTACATGCAGAAAACGATTAGAAATAATGTGAGCATTAACCATAAAAAACAGAAAGCTACTATCAATAGTATTAATTATGAACACGGCCACAACTTGTGGACAGTGTTCGGAAATGAAAATATTCACATTGTAGTATAAAAAAACATCTACATATTCATTACAACCAAAATAATTAAAAAAAAAAAAATCCTTGATAATGGCAAAATATTAACGGGAGACGTTCAGCTGCTTAGCTCATTTGAACAGTTTTTAAACACTTTTTGATAAAATTAGGCTATCGTATGTCTAATATAAATATAATCACATACGATAATCATTTTTATTCTAGAAATGCATTTCAAGTAATTTTACTCTGAAATGCATTGAAAGTAACAAAAAGGACAGTCAATGGTCAGGAATTACTGCAAGCGTTACTGAAAGAAAATGAATATTTAAACACTGAATGCAATTATACGAATTGCATTCAGTGGGCAGGTGCGCGAAAGACAGACGGGCAGGAAGTAGCATTTGTAAAGAATAACAATGTCAAACATTGTAGTTAAATTGTAAGGACAAAGAAAAAAAAAACAGTTTTTCCAGGAATGTGAGGTTCAGCGAAGAAAAATAAAACTCCTAAATATTTTGTGCGTAAGAAATTCATTGACACTCTTCTTTCTTCAGATCATTTGTAATAAGTCGTGTAACAAAAAAAAAAAAACAAAAACAAAAAAAAACGCAAACATTGCCAATAGTAACCGTACGTGCAGTTTATAAGCTTCGACGAAAACAAAGGAGTCTCGTTTTAAGAACGCTCATGAATTTTGGCGGGAAGTTTTGAATGGGCTAACAAGAGCGGATGTTGCTGACAATGGCGTTTTCTTTATTCATTCTCTCTCTCTTTTGGCTCGCTCTTTTAGTGGTAAATATCAAGTGAAATACTACGCTGGCAAATTTCCTGTGAATCTATTCAGCGAGAAAACGAACGGCGCTTTTGGTGAAATATGGCGAAACACTGACAACGGGTCATGAGTTGAAAACCAACACTCGGTATTATTCTGTTTGTAATGTTAAACATATTTCATTTCACAATCTGGCCTCACAATGTTATACAGTGTAATGCAAATGTAGGTATACAGTAATGAAAAACAAAACGTGTGCACAAAACGTATTGTATTGGTTATATTAGGTTGGTGCAAAAATAATGACGTAATAATGTCGTTTTTTGACGTATTTTTCAACATCGAAAAACGACATTGTTACGTCATTATTTTTGCACCAACCTAATAAAAACACTAACGATGTATACCTACTTTTGCAGTCCCCTGTATTATAGTTTCGCGCGGGTGTTTATTTGTGCCTGATCTAAATCCTGGAAATTAATTGAACCTATATTATAAAAGTAGATTTCTTTTCTCTGTTCGTCGCACACTGTCCATGCACGACTTTACATGTGTGTATGTAGTGACTATGCTTACGTCTGTGTTATGCAAGAGTGACTGCAGTCAGTTAAAGTACTAACAACCACACGCACGCACACATGAATACACAGTTTGATTGGGGCACCTCGACGTTGTTTAACAGTTAGCAAGCTTGTCTCGCTAGAACAGTTACGACTGAGTCGTGAGTTCGATCCTCACAAGGTGCCCCATACCTTCTGTTATGAGTTTCATCTATGCTACTCTTAGAAAATCACCGTGTACAATTTGATTGAGTTTGAAATAAGACATTAAACTAATACATTGACACTTCACTTAATGTGTACAACTCCTACCCTAGTTTGAGCAATAGCGAACTGGTGGCCCCTATTAACTTTTAGATTAAAAAATCCTATTCGTGATCTGGAGTCCTTAATCTATAATAATATGAAAAACAAAAATTCAAAAAAAGAAATATTATTTCCTGTCCTTTTAAGTGCTCAATAATCTTTGTCTTTCTGTTATGTCTCCTAAACCCTATTCCGCCACTCATATACAATTTGACCGAGTTTGAAATAAAACTAATACACAGTTCACTTAGTCTGTACAACTCCTGCCCTGGTTTAAGCAATAAAATCATAAATTTGGAAACAAATAAAAAAGTCGTTTTTTTTCTCTCTCTAGCATTTTTACATATCTATTAGTCTGTCATTCTTCTATACTTAAAAATATTACTGCAACAAGCAAGAAAGCGTAGATTGAATGAAGATAACTTTCCTATTTTAAAGGAATTCTTTTTTACATTTTCTTGGTTGATACGTTTTCTACTGCTTATTGCTGGTTATTTAAAGTCAGGAAATCATTTACATTGTAATCGTTTTTTGTTTTTTTTAAATATAATGGTTTAGTGATACAACAGTTACTAATTAACCCATAGATGGGGAAAAGAGATGGATTCATACCTTTCCAAGAATATTTACGTGTAAGACTTCATGAATTTAACCGTTCAACTAGGCTTGCATCTCGCTCTCACCTTTCACTGTCGAAACTGTTAAATGTGGCAGTCTTCTTCTACTCAAATTGCTTCATGTCTCGCACTTCTCGCCTGTGGAACTCCCTCCCTTTTTCCTGTTTCCCTGATAGCTATAATCTCCAACTATTCAAATGTAATGTTAATGGACGTCTCCAGATGCCTTGATCTATCCCCTATCCTTCTCTTCATCATTTCCTATATCACTCCTCTTTGCTCTCGCTCCAACTCTCTGTAAACCCTTGCGTGCTAGTGGCTTCCCGCCTTGCTTGGAGTGAAACGCTTAAAAAAGTGATACAAGTCTTACTAATTAAACTTTAGCTGGGGAGAAAAGAGGTGCATTCATACCTTTTCTCAAGATCATTTAAGTGATATAACGAACCTAATGGGAATTAGAACTCGGCTCTCTGATGAACAATTCCGAGCCGTTCTCCATTAAACGACTCGCGCTTCCAAACATACAGCACTTGGTATTTCCAAAGAGTCTCCTATCTAGCTGATGACCAGCATCTTATCCCATACAAGGCCGAAGCTGTATAATGAAGGCATAAACCTCGCAATAGCCTCCTAAATGTACTAGGTATCGCCAACCTTTGTTTCTTTTTTAAATCATTTTACCCCAAGCAAGGCGGGAATGCCACTAGTACGTAAGAGGTTGTAAGGAGTGATAGTGAAAGAAAAGACCCAGAATAGAGAGGAATGAGGAAAGAACGAAAGACATCTTCTGTCTTCTTGAATCCCCTTTTTCTTTTGTCTTTTTCATTGCATTTTCGTTGCATTTCAATTTTTGAAGATTGTAGTTATCAGGGAAGCAAGTAAACGGAAGGAATTTCCACAGGTGGGAAGTGTGAGAAAAGAAACTGTTGGTGCAGAAATGTCTGTTGCATTTAGTTATTACAACAGTAAAAAGATGGGGACTCAGATGCTAATCTAGTGACAGGCTTAAATCCATGTAGTCGGCACACTATGGAAAAAAAGCTTGTCAGTCAGAGCAGTTGCCATGAACATATTTATAGAAAAAGCCAGAAGGAAGCCATGTCGGTAAGAGAGTGACTAAAGTATTTGGTTATATATGAGAAAGCAAGTGTGAACAGGTAAGGACGAAAGGAAATTTAAATAAATGTTATCTACCTCATTAAATTAAGGTGTCATTCAGAAAGCTAAAGGGGTCGCATGTGGCCTGTAACTGGTTTACTGATACAAACCTTCCTAATTAACCCATAGCTGGGGAGATAACGGATGTATCCATAACTTTTTTCAAGAGTATCTGCGTGTAAGTGAATATAACGAACACAACGGGAATTAGAACTCGGCTCTTTGATAAACTGTTCCGCACCATTACACCCTCCGCACACCCAAATTTACAGCACGTTTCTCAACTACGGTGATATACGGGAACCAAATGTTTCAACGTGATATGGCCGTAAGCCTTTATATTTGAGGACGTGACAACAAATTAAATGTTTTGACTTATTGTTTTTTTTATTTAATATTCTTTCCTTTATCAAATATTTTGACCTTGTAATACATTTCTTATCGCTCTGTCTCCTCAAAGAAAAAGCATACTTATCTTTAAGAGTTGTTATAAATACGAAATATCCCATCGAGCAATAATAAATGTTGATTATTAAATTGGGATAGTTAGGTTTGTTTTCACAACACATAATGACCTAAAGGTTTAATACATTTTAACTCCATTAATTACACTAAAGGCAAATGATTAAAATTGACTTGGAGAGAATGAACCCTGTAGGTCTTAGAGAAGACCATGTTTATTCGGATCTCGTAGATTGGCGCTAGAGAATCACAAAGAACTGTACCAAATAACAGAAAAAATATCACAGCACAATTTTCAACAGCCGAAACAACTAAAATGGATACCTTCATTAAAAAAAAAAAAAAAACGACTACAGATGTTGACGTCCCACACTATTTCGAACAAACGATTAACAAGGAAACCCTCACCAATACTGGAAAGAGCGATAACGGTTACTTGACTAGAGAAAGCTGTTTTCCTGAAAATATCACTGGTTGTCTGGCCAGTAAAAGACAAATGTTGCAATATAAAGCAACTGCTAATACTCCCATTATCATTAAGATTACCAAAGACCAATGTGCACACATGATGTTTACTATTGGAGGAGAAAAGAGAGAAAAGAAAAAAAATCAATAGAATAAAGAGAGAGAAAGTAAGAAAGAGAGAGAGAGAGATAATATAATTAAAAACAATAGATAGAAAAAGGTGTTTTTTATTTTCAATATGATATATCCTTGAAAGACGTAGGCGATCATGGTTTAACAAAGTGTTTTTTTTTTCTTGGAAAAGAAAGACCAGTATTTTTTCCGTTGTCTTCTCCACGGGTTTGAAATCAGTGTCGCCTTTCTCCTAGACTGTCCGCCAGCCAATGCTAGAGAGTTCAATCTACCCTGATATTTTATTAATAGAATAACTTATGATGTTTACACGAAACGTGGGTTGGCAAAGTCATTGGAGATTTGAGAAGACTCGCTGTCGCTTGATCCTCAGCAATAAGCGCCATACACATCTGGTGTAAACGTGCACGTAAATTATTAATAGGATAGTATTGGTTAAGCTTTACTAAGCTTATCTTAATTTTGCACAAGGCCACAAGTTAGGAGCATCTGGTGAGAATCAAATTTCCTACAGAATAGTAATGGTTAATAAACTAGTTCATAAACCTTTATATCACGTCGAAGCGACCTTTATAGTTTAGTTTAAATTTGCACAAGTCGAAAAGTATGGAGCATCCAGTGAGAGCCGAATTGAGATAGATAGTGTTTTGAGAACGTACCCATAATAATAATGGACTATTCCTGACATTATAAATACTGCGCCTCTCAAGAGGTATGAGGATATTGTAAGATAAGGAGAGATAATTGAGAGCATATTGTAAGGACATTGGAATAGTGATACTTGTCGAGGCAACATAGTTCACTCTAACCAAATCTGATAGTCATTACTAATACTTCTACTTCTTTGTATTATATTTCTGTTGTAATATATCATTGTATTCCATACCTGTGTTCATGTTATTCTTTCATTGGTTCTAACCTTGGACCATCACCGTGCTACAAGGATCTTGGACCATAACAGATAGATAGATAGATAGATTATTGGCTTAACTTTGGGAGGTTTCTTTCACTATTCCAATGCTTCCTCAGATTTGTGTGTTGCATTTTCCCAAGGCCAGGAACTACAGTGCTCCTCGTTGTCCACGTTCTACAGAACCTTGCGCGGGAACAAAAATGTTGAGGTTGCTTGCATTCACTTCATAATTATGAAAAGGCACGAATCCATTTCTGCCTGCGATTTATTTCATCGTTCGGTGTCTTGGTAGCAACAATTTGCCTCCAGTATACATTAATGTTTGAGGCAGCAGAGTCTGGTTGAGTTAGACTACTCTGTCATAACTACGACCCATGTAATAATAACAGCAAAATGTCACATTATTTGTCAACATTGACATGTGCAATGCAAATATTTATGTATGTTATGGGCTGAGTGGTTAGAACGTTCGCATTCTGACCATGAGACCCGGGTTCGAATCTCACAATGGTCGATTTGTCAAGAAGGAGAAATCCTGATGTTATCGGACTGGAAGGTTCGATTCCAGCGTGCGGCACCTTTGGAAAACTATACCACGTGTTGACCCAAGAAATTAGGTATACGGACCATTGGGGGTCGTCGATAGCTGTGTTGGCACAAGTCATGCGCCCGAACCAGCGTCTGCACTAAGGATTGGCTAGCCGCCCTAGTAGACGGATATCCTCAAATACAATTGGCCAGCGATGATGTAATATGTATGCATGTCTATGTGCGTGTGTGTGTTTAGATGGTTTTATTTTGGTTCCTGTCAGTTTACTACCGATATTCGAAATCGATGAGTAAATAACCAATGAGTTTTTTTTGTGCCTCAACGAATATTCGTTGCCACTTTTGTAATGTCAACGAATACTCGTGGCCACTTTTGTAATGTCAACGAATACTCGTGACCACTTTTGTAATGTCAACGAATACTCGTGGCCACTTTTGTAATGTCAACGAATACTCGTGGCCACTTTTGTAATGTCAACGAATACTCGTTGTCACTTTTGTAATGTCAACGAATATTCGTTGCCACTTTTGTAATGTCAACGAATACTCGTGGCCACTTTTGTAATGTCAACGAATACTCGTGGCCACTTTTGTAATGTCAACGAATACTCGTTGTCACTTTTGTAATGTCAACGAATATTCGTTGCCACTTTTGTAATGTCAACGAATACTCGTGGCCACTTTTGTAATGTCAACGAATACTCGTGGCCACTTTTGTAATGTCAACGAATACTCGTTTTCACTTTTGTAATGTCAACGAATATTCGTTGCCACTTTTGTAATGTCAACGAATATTCGTTGCCACTTTTGTAATGTCAACGAATACTCGTGGCCACTTTTGTAATGTCAACGAATACTCGTTGTCACTTTTGTAATGTCAACAAATATTCGTTGCCACTTTTGTAATGTCAACGAATACTCGTGGCCACTTTTGTAATGTCAACGAATACTCGTTGTCACTTTTGTAATGTCAACGAATATTCGTTGCCACTTTTGTAATGTCAACGAATACTCGTGGCCACTTTTGTAATGTCAACGAATACTCGTTGTCACTTTTATAATGTCAACGAATATTCGTTGCCACTTTTGTAATGTCAACGAATATTCGTTGCCACTTTTGTAATGTCAACGAATACTCGTTGTCACTTTTGTAATGTCAACGAATATTCGTTGCCACTTTTGTAATGTCAACGAATACTCGTGGCCACTTTTGTAATGTCAACGAATACTCGTGGCCACTTTTGTAATGTCAACGAATACTCGTTGTCACTTTTGTAATGTCAACGAATATTCGTTGCCACTTTTGTAATGTCAACGAATACTCGTGGCCACTTTTGTAATGTCAACGAATACTCGTTGTCACTTTTGTAATGTCAACGAATATTCGTTGCCACTTTTGTAATGTCAACGAATACTCGTGGCCACTTTTGTAATGTCAACGAATACTCGTTGTCACTTTTGTAATGTCAACAAATATTCGTTGTCACTTTTGTAATGTCAACGAATACTCGTGGCCACTTTTGTAATGTCAACGAATACTCGTGGCCACTTTTGTAATGTCAACGAATACTCGTTGTCACTTTTGTAATGTCAACGAATATTCGTTGCCACTTTTGTAATGTCAACGAATACTCGTGGCCACTTTTGTAATGTCAACGAATACTCGTGGCCACTTTTGTAATGTCAACGAATACTCGTTTTCACTTTTGTAATGTCAACGAATATTCGTTGCCACTTTTGTAATGTCAACGAATATTCGTTGCCACTTTTGTAATGTCAACGAATACTCGTGGCCACTTTTGTAATGTCAACGAATACTCGTTGTCACTTTTGTAATGTCAACAAATATTCGTTGCCACTTTTGTAATGTCAACGAATACTCGTGGCCACTTTTGTAATGTCAACGAATACTCGTTGTCACTTTTGTAATGTCAACGAATATTCGTTGCCACTTTTGTAATGTCAACGAATACTCGTGGCCACTTTTGTAATGTCAACGAATACTCGTTGTCACTTTTATAATGTCAACGAATATTCGTTGCCACTTTTGTAATGTCAACGAATATTCGTTGCCACTTTTGTAATGTCAACGAATACTCGTTGTCACTTTTGTAATGTCAACGAATATTCGTTGCCACTTTTGTAATGTCAACGAATACTCGTGGCCACTTTTGTAATGTCAACGAATACTCGTGGCCACTTTTGTAATGTCAACGAATACTCGTTGTCACTTTTGTAATGTCAACGAATATTCGTTGCCACTTTTGTAATGTCAACGAATACTCGTGGCCACTTTTGTAATGTCAACGAATACTCGTTGTCACTTTTGTAATGTCAACGAATATTCGTTGCCACTTTTGTAATGTCAACGAATACTCGTGGCCACTTTTGTAATGTCAACGAATACTCGTTGTCACTTTTGTAATGTCAACAAATATTCGTTGCCACTTTTGTAATGTCAACGAATACTCGTGGCCACTTTTGTAATGTCAACGAATACTCGTGGCCACTTTTGTAATGTCAACGAATACTCGTTGTCACTTTTGTAATGTCAACGAATATTCGTTGCCACTTTTGTAATGTCAACGAATACTCGTGGCCACTTTTGTAATGTCAACGAATACTCGTTGTCACTTTTGTAATGTCAACGAATATTCGTTGCCACTTTTGTAATGTCAACGAATACTCGTTGTCACTTTTGTAATGTCAACGAATATTCGTTGCCACTTTTGTAATGTCAACGAATACTCGTGGCCACTTTTGTAATGTCAACGAATACTCGTTGTCACTTTTGTAATGTCAACGAATATTCGTTGCCACTTTTGTAATGTCAACGAATACTCGTGGCCACTTTTGTAATGTCAACGAATACTCGTGGCCACTTTTGTAATGTCAACGAATATTCGTTGTCACTTTTGTAATGTCAACGAATACTCGTGGCCACTTTTGTAATGTCAACGAATACTCGT
>OZ010572.1:121080147-121117647 GCA_963932145.1 Acanthosepion lycidas
CTTCGTCATTGAGTAAAGATCTTCTTTCTTTTTATGTGCCGTGTCCTTTCAGAACGTAGGCAATCATCGCTCTCCACTTCCTCCTATTCCTTGTAGTTCTCAATAAGTTTCGGCCCCTACTACCTCCCCTAGACCACGTTCTGTCATCCACTTGCTTAAGCCCGCCAGGTATGTCATGCGTTGCTTTCCCTTGTCTCTCAGTCCCTCTATTCAACCTGTGAATGTCAGGCCCTCCTTTCTTATTACGTGTTCTAGAAACTTCAACTGCCTTTTCCTAAATACGAGCGACGATAACGAGAGTTTGCTGTCTTCTGAGGTAATTCCCTTGGGGTTTAGCGCAGTTATTTTTTTAATCAGCGGGTTCTGTTTCTCACCAAACTGAACA
Organism: Acanthosepion lycidas; assembly: GCA_963932145.1. NCBI lineage: Eukaryota > Metazoa > Mollusca > Cephalopoda > Sepiida > Sepiidae > Acanthosepion > Acanthosepion lycidas. Next base: position 121,080,533 of record OZ010572.1, read on the forward strand.
GGTCGACCAGAATGCGGAGAGTCTGTGAGCTCGAACTTACCCTCCTGGAAACTGGAAAACCGTATCTGTGCCACTCTGTCGGTAATGAAGTCAGCACAAATTGTCTCGAGCAACTTTGTCGCTTTGTGACTCTGATTAAAAGAAAAGAGATGTCGAACATGCCCATTTTATCTATTTGGCATTTCACCTAAAATAACATTTCAATAATGTTTGGCAAAAATTTAACAAGATGACCAGAGTTATTAAGAAGCAAAACATACCACAAAATATTATTCTTCGAGATCATTTGCCGAACATAAAAAAAACAACGAATATATGTAACAACCTAATAAAAACTAGTAGATCGCTGCTGGACTACGCGGTATTTGTACAGGCACTGCTGTTTCAACACTTGTCTGATCTACAACCAATATACAACAGATTTTAATAGGTTACATGATACCAGTTGCTGGACGTAACCCCTGACCTAACCTATTCCTGTGTGCATTTTCAGCAAAGTGAACACTAGCTACATCAGCCGAAATTTGAACTTAGTTCATTTTTTTTCTATTTTTCATTCGACTGACGCTGACATCAACTCCATGGCCCATCCCAACTATTACAGTTTATTAAATTACCATACATCACTTGTCTCTTTTTAAAACCACCTAATTAACATTTTGCTTACGCATGCGCAGGGTGTTACCAAAAATTCGTTTCGCTTCTTTTTTCTTTTTCTTTTTTCGACAAATACTTTTAGTTTTCGAAAAGGTTGCTTCCACAGGGCTTCAAAGGTTCTCCCTCCCTCGACTACACTTGACAACCTAACGTTTGAACGTAGCATACGAAAAGCAGTCCCTCAGGATAGACATTTTCCATGCAATTATAGATTACTCTCGTAAGTAATACGTAAATAAAAAAATAAATTGTGCAATATTATAATTTCTGATTTTGTTTTTCATCGGTCAGTATTAATTTGTTTTTCTACTATTGTTCCTCCAATAAAAGGCACAAGAGCCACTTAAGGTAGGGAATTACCAAATCAGGTTGCTGAAAGGAAGTAAAGGGAAGAAGAAGTATATATTATGTAGGTGTTATATAGGAATAAAGTGTCGCTTCCGACACTTGAGTTTCAACATAGATCACCAGAGAGCAAACACAGGCGATCCCATTATTGAATTTAGTAGACCACGTGACCATAGAAGAAACGCTTATATGAGAGGTAGCATGTGTCAAATTGATTTGCTTTTCTACTCGAGGTGGTGTAATGGTTAGCGAGCTTGTCTCGCTGGAACTATTACGAATGAGTAGTGAGTACAATCCTCACTGGGTTCCCCTTATTTTCGACCTTGTGCTACATCCAAGCTACGCTTGGAAAAACAATTGGGCACCTCGAGGCGGTGCTTGTCTCGCTAGAACAATTACAACTGAGTCATGAGTTCGATCCTCACTGGGTGCCCCATAGTTTCGGTCTTGTGCCGCATCTACGCTACGCTTAGAAAACCACTCTACTCGATCTCTATACGAAACGCTATTCTCCACTCTCTCTCACTATGCTATTTCTTTTTTTCGGATCACTCTATGGATTACTATTCGAGCCAGTATTATCAAGAAAGTACTAATAGTCCAAGTTATATTGGAAGGCGTCTGACGCCATTATTGTTAAACTGCGTTACTATAGTAGTATCTGCGATTACAAAGTCTCTACTACAATGAACATTACGAAAGTGACAACGAGTATTCATTAACATTACAAAAGTGGCAACGATTGTTCGTTGACATCACAAAAGTAGAATAGGTAGGATAGAAAAAGGTTGACCTTAGACTTGAAGAGATTAAAGTCAATGATGTAGCTCCTCGGATATTATTGAGATTAATAATTATGTTCAAATTTTATGAAAACAATAATTCGTTATCGCAGTAAAAAGAGGGCGTATGATAAATGCGAAACTTTTTTTACTACATTCAAAACAACAGCAAAAATCCGTACAGTGTAGCTGTTATCAATCTAACAAATGCAGTACAATCTTCTCACAGATGAAGAAGAGACATGTGGTTCTACAGAAGGATGCTGAAAATACCATGGACGTGTGGGCAACGACGATTTTTTTAAAGAAAATGGAAAAAATAAGGATACTTTTACTTAGAATCAGAAAAAGAGAGTTTAAGTTTCTAGTCTGCATAATGAAGAAAGAGTGCTTAGAAAATTTAACTCCCTCAACATATATTGAAGGCAAGAGGGACAGAGGAAATCAACGAATAATCTACTTTGTATAAATGGTTGCCTGATCAGGGATTAGAAAAATAGGAAAAAGACCAGCATTGCTAAGAGCTAGAAAGAACAGGAAGTTGTGACCGCCCACGTATTTTTTTTTTTGCAAGTCAGACATGAATATGCCGGAGGTTAAAGGCTCGGAAGGAGAAATCGGCAAGCCGAGGTCGAATTACAGTCGAAATCGTTACGTTCACTTTGGCACAAATACCCTTGGGAAAGGTAAGAATCAATCTATTCCAACTTCAGCTATGAGTTAAATAGTAGGACAACTAGTTTAGAGCCGTGGTTAGCAACCCATGTAACTGGGTACTGACTCTGTTTAAATGTTTGAAATTGCTAGGGCTCGGTATTGTATTGTGAGACAACCGTCCCTAAAGTAGATGTCCGCAATTCTCGTAGCCAGAGCAAAGACACTGACACACACACAAGACTGAAAAATTGGCTGATAGTCGACTACCTGGTCATTGCTTTAACGTTTGTTAATAGATTTCTCAAATTGTCATCCGGCAAGTGGAGAACTTAATCGTTCAATAAATAATAGAGACATTTTATTCGCCAGTTTTTTCTTTTGTCTGTAGTACACAATGTACATAGATGATCTAGACTAGTCGTCGCCGTCAATCCCAATTTGGTAAGATTTTGAAAAACTCGAATCAACCTCATCGAGACAATGCACCAACCCCAACCGAGGAGGGGAAATATAGTATGTCAGGTAAGGTTGGTATTACCAAACAAAGCTAGCGGAGTTTGCGAATGAGAGGAAGAATGAGACGGAGGGGACTGTACAGAGAGAGTGTGAATATGGTGTGGGAGTAAGACAACTCTAAATTAAAAAAATGAACTTAAACTAAAGCCCGCTCAATATATTTGCTGTATAAAATACATGGAAATGCACTGCAAATGGAGATGGACATGTTCGGATACGAACAGTCACGCTGATGTTAAGTAATCACATTGATTTGTAGCTTGTCATTAGGTCGAAACAGCTCTGATGAGAATGACCAGACGTTTACTTTTTTTTTTCTTTACGACAAGAGAGTTAACACCAGAAGTTATAGGCTTAAGATACTTTTATCTTTCACAATATATTAACCCCATATGAGATTGTTGGGAAAAGATAATTTCAAATATACAGCTAATATTTAGATAATCAGTTTGAAAATTGTCATCTGCTGCTGATAAAACAGAATGCTTTGCCCAGAAATTCTCTTCCAACTCCACTTTCGGCTCTTCAGGAGTATCTTTGCCTGATCCCCCCACCCCTAGAACAAAATCTCTGCCAAGTGATATTAACATAACTCTGTCTAGGGTTTCAGCTATAATCTCCAAAACTTACGGACTTGACGATATCCCTTCAGTGGTTCTAAGGAAATATAATCCTGAACTGACTGCTCTTCTCCCCAAACTCTACAACAAAAGCTTTGCCGTTTCTTCATTTCTAGCTGCTGTAGTTTCTGTCTTTAAAAACTCTGGTGAACCTTCTGATAGTTCGAATTATCATTCTTTTAGTCTTTTACTTTTTTGGCAAAGTAGTAGAGACTCTAATCCAGCGTCAAATTGGTTAAGCATCTCATTTCACACGGTCTTCTTTCAAATAAACAATATGGCTTCCGTTTCTCTGGATCAACTATCGATATATTAATGATTATTACTGACTTTGTTGGTTAGGCTTTAGATAAGAATGACGAGGCTCGGTTTGTGGCTTTAGATATCTCGCAGGCTTTAACTTAATTCATTCGTTCTTAACAAATCGGGTAAGGAAGATCAAGTTGAGCGGCCACGCTTGTAGACCATTTCATATTATTGCGGCTGTCAACAGGGGTCTGTCCTTGGACCTACGTTCTTACCTTCATCAATGACCTCAATGTCATCAGTTCCCAACTAGCTATTTATTCTGATCACACAACTATTTACTTCTCTCTGTTCAATAGTTCCGATAAAGTAGAATTGGCAGTTACTATCGAAAAGGATCTCCAATTAGTTGTTAACTGGGGCAAGAAATGGCGTGTAAATTTTAAAGCCTCCAAAACGAAACGGCTTAATCATTATAGAGAACCATTTTTGCCCTTCATTGGCATGACCGATACTAAACTTCACAAGAGCAACGCATTGCGCCTTATTGGTCTCACGTTTTTTTACTGAAATGAAGTGAAACGATTATATTGACTTAATTGCCAGGTCTGATGCTAAGAAAGTTGGTTCACTCTGTCGTGCCAGACAATTTTTCGTTCCAATATTGATTATTGTTGCCATATTTGGTCTGACACTCCGGCTACATATCTAGAAATTCTCGACAAAATCCAAAGTAGGGTCTGCAATATTATCGGTCCTGACCTGGTATCTCGACTTCAGTCACTTTTCCACCGCTGTAGCGTGGCTTCCCACTGTTATTTCATAAATATTTTCATGTCAGTTGTTCTAGCGAGCTCTCCTTGGTAGCATGACGGCATGAGTTGACCATATTTGCCGTAGTCTTTGAATATAGAATCCAGTGAAGTCCGTAATGTGTTCAATATCAGAGGTTGGGATTGAAGATCCGGAGAAAGTAGCAGATGTTAAGTAATTCTTTAAGTCTTCGATATCAGAGGTTGGCAGTGAAGATATTTGGGGAGAAAAAAACAAAATGGCTGCCTTTATACACGTCGGATTTAATATTTTGAGCTTTCTGATTGGTTAACCCTTCTCTTGGTGGACTATAAAATGAGTCAGCTCATTTTGGTTGGCTCACTAGTACATATATCCCAAAAACTGTAACAGCATGAATTTAAGCGTACCACTAGATGGAAACTTGGTCTAATCGTTTGACTCTTGAAATAGCTAGATGCAGCTCTAAGTTCTATTTTAACAGTTTCTTTTCTCACACTTCTCGCTTGTGGAATTCTTTCGATTTCTTGCTTCTCCGTCAACTAAAATCTTCAAAAATGTAAATAAAATACCAACCGCCATATTATGTCTCCCTGAACACTGTTTTTTTTTTTTTTTTTTTTTTTTTATTGTTCTTTCTCCCAAATAAAGTCTTCTCACTCTTTTCCTCTCAGTAGAAACTCTCGTGTCTAAGTTGCATTATTGCCTTGTTTGGGGTGAAATGATTAAGACAAAATTATCATATGGCTAATATCTTATATACAATACTCTGCAAAAACCATCAGTTTTTCACGTCCTTATCTTACCAAAATCTTCAATTTCTTTTTTGATGTTCTCTGATCTCTGGACAGCTCATTCACAATTTCAAACATTGTGTTACTATTACTCCATAAAATGTTTGATAAATCTATTGTACTTAATATCAGATTCAATATTTATATTCTTTCTGCAACTCTTTCTTTGAAATTCTTAACACGCTAGAATCTCGTTAGAAACGTTACCAAATTTCGACGAGATTTTATTTTCTATTTTATACTCGTATTGTTGACACGGAAAACATATGTCAGTCAGTTAAGTGTTATACGTAATACACGCTTACACAATTATGTATCTTTCGGTGCATGACTGACGAGGCAGATTTTTTTCACAGTAGACTGCCGTTTCTTTCTGCGGTAGACTGGTTGCCAACCAAGGCTAAAGAACTCAGTTTACTCTACTATTCAACCCATAGCGGACGGAGAAAAGATGGATTCATAACTTTCCCAAGAGTATTTGTGCCTAAAAAAACATCTAACGAACTCGACTGAAATTCGAACTCGTATCTTCGAGTTCTCACTCCGAGCCGAAACATATGAATAGGCCTAAAACATATAAATCTTTTACTTTTAACTCATTATGAAAAATTGGATGAAGAATTACCTTAAGAAAAAGCTATATGAAACGCTTGCCTTCGAGTCATTCTGAAAATAAGATGAGGATTTACTTTAAATTCAATACAGAAAACCTGGGAGTATATATTAATAAATTTCGAAGTTTTGAATTTATGGAGTAATAGAAACACAATATTCGAAATCTTACTTATTATAAAACGCAGATTGTTTGTTTGTGTTTGTGTTTGTTTGTGTGTGTGTGTGTGTGTGTGTGTACGTTTATCTATTGGATCGGATTTCCTACATTTTTCAACCGATTTCAACAAAACTTCACAGGACTACGTAAAATTACCTTGCGGTGGTTCTAACAACGCCCAAAATTGGAAAAACAATTGTTTTTGTACGAAATCAATTTGAAAACACGATTATGAGGCATCGCGAGAATGAAAGTGGGACAACTGATATCGATTTATGCTTATTATAAAACCCAGGGTGTTTGTGTGTGTGTTCGTTTATATATGGGTTCGGATTTCCTACATTTTTCAACCGATTTCAACAAAACTTCACTTTTTTTTGGCAGGTAGTGTTTCTTATTGTCTTGCACACTTTTTCCTTTATTTTTACATTCAGAATGCTTTAAAAATTCTATTTACAAGACAATTGTTTATAATAAAATTCTATTCAATCGATAGACTCATAACGATTGAAAACAATGTTTTTGTTTGAGTTTGGGTTTGACCAATTCGTAAAAAAAACAAAACAAAACAAAACTAATTAAGATATGCGTGTCAGTCAACCTTAAACAATAATCTTTGTCAATTTTATTTTTTAGTCTTTATGATGGTCGATACTTGATCTATCTCTTACTGTTAACATCCCCGGGGAATGCCGGGCTCTACTGCTAGTTGTGAATGAGCTGTCCAGATATCAGAGAACATCAAAAAAGAAATTGAAGATCTTGGTAAGATAAGGACGTGAAAACTGGCTTCAAGAATATTACAATATTCTTACTTACTGTTGTAACCTAGAAAGGGTTACTGAATGAGAAATAACCAAAACAGAATAATTAAAAGACCAGTAAACATGACAAGTGCCACAAGAAAATATTTTTAGAAGTGGGTGTGCAAACGCAAACAAAGAAAAGATGAAGAATATTAAGAACATTGGCTAAAGACATGAGAGTAACCAAAATACACCTTTAAGTAAACATCACAATGGGAAACCTGTATTTTAACAAAAGAAACAAAACATGAAGTTTATATATATATATATATATATATATATATATATATATATATATATATATATATATAAGATAATGATATATAAATTTTATATATCAAGAACAATATTGAGAAAAAATGTATAAAAAGTGTAAAAAAATTTTGTGTGACGCCCTTTCGTCTTTTAGGATATCATCAGACTACAATTGTTACGTTGGTGCGACTACGCATGTGCACGACTGAGGGGTACGAGGAATGCCGCTCTTTGCTCTTAGAACATTTTACCATTCCTAGCAGACCTTCTATTATCACAGTGGGATATCTAATAAAAAAGTGATGGAAGCAAAAAGAAAAAGAATCTAAATGGAAGATTATATACCAAAAAAAAAAAAAAAAAATGAAGTTAAATTTCCCAAAATTAAAATTATATAATTAATGCTTCCATTATATTTAGCTTTTTATACATGTGGATGGAGATATTATATATATTTTCTACAAGTATGTTGTTGATGGTGTTTTGTAGGTTTCCGTGTGTGTTTAAATTAAAGTCCTAATTGAGCTATGGTCAGAAAGGTGTAACGCCAGTCTTCTTGATAGCCATGCACACATCAACCCTAATCTTTAGGGAAAATAGCTTTCGCAGCCAAGTCCCGACCGCCGCTCCGACGTTTTCCAGTACCTCCGACCTATTCTTCTTCATCTGGAGACCCGGGCCCAACCACACTCTAGGAATGTGGACTGGACCGTCAGTCGAACGAAAGGGGCCTCGGAAGAGAAACGTCCTCAAGCATCTAACCACAAGCCGGAAGACTTGTCGCGGTTAATTTTGGTCTCCGTGACTTTCTCGTACCGTTCAAGCGAATTCTGCACCACCTCAATGTAGCTCAGGCACGACACGAAAATTAATACATGATCGGCGTAGGCGGAAACCCTGGCTCGAGCCCCAACAGGGAAACCGATTCCACATAGGCCTAGTCTTCACGTCCTGTCCCTCAGCTGGCAAAGGAGACACTCTAACGCTAAAGCGTAAAGTACGGGCGACAGTAGACAACCCAACGGACCGACCGTGACACCGCAAAAGCGCTCGTCTGCTTCTCTTTCACCAGAACGATTGCAGAAGTCAGGTTTGAATCTGGTACTGATAGTCGACCCTATTGGACGCTTTCGACTGATCCAAATTTATCAGCACTTCTCCGGCGTCGTCTTTTACACCCTCTAGGATTGTACGGATCAGATCCAGGTTGCTCTGAATTGATCGGCCCTTCATATCAAAAGTCTGTTCCAGTCCCAACAGAATCTCGGCAACTGACTGCAAACTCTCTGTCATGATTTTGGCCAAAATCTTTAACTCTGTGTTTAGCAGAGTTATGGGCTTGTAATCGTTTAAATGTTCTCCAAAATGCTTACTTTTTCTCAATAATGTGATCACACCCATGGAGTTCAGGATTTTATTATTGTGTTTATTTATTATACTTTCTAGATTTTCAGTGCAGCTGTAACTCAATTTTAGGGTGTTCTTATTAAATATTTTACTAAATCTACTATTGGTAGGAAAGTGTTTTTCAATTAAAGCTAGGAATTTCTGTCCTAGCTTAATGCTAACCATTTGGTTGAACGGAGGGGTATACCAAATGATTTTTCCAGGAAAAGAAAAGAAAAAAACACAATAATAAAATCCTGAACAAAGCCCCATGCCTGAATAGTATTAATAAAAACCCAACACTTAAATTAGACAAAAACTGTGAAAAATTATGTGATTGTAGAAACCCAGAAGACTGCCCATTGGAAAATAAATGCTGCGTCAAATCTGTGGTATACCAATGTACTATCTCATCCATTAAGTGTCATAATACTAATATGATATACATTGGGTCTACGAAGAATGAATTTAAAACCAGATGGGGGCAGCATAAGTGCTCTTTCAACAATATAAATAAAAGAAATCAGACATCTCTATCTAAATATTTTTGGCATTTGAAGGAAATGAATAAAACACCAAAAGTAAAATGGAAAATTATAAACAAAACTAGAACTTGTAAAACTCGGGATGACCCACGCCTTTTATGCCTACATGAAAAACTAGACATTATTAAGTTTCTAAATAATAAAAATCTATTAAACAGTAGACATGAGTTAATTTTTGCATTGAATAATTAGCATAAAAACAAACAAACAATAAATTAATTTTTAAAATCCACAGTCATAATAAATAGTTTAAATACCTACAAAAAAAGATAACCCTTTATGAGGTCGTCAAAAAAAATGTTACGGCGGTTTTTTTTTTGGTTTTTTTTTATATATACACACAAAACCCTTTCAAAAAAAAAAAAAAAAAAAAAAAAAATCTCCATAGACACGTAAACCAGACTAGGCGAAATCATCTTCCGTTTTAAATTTAGACACCCCAACCTTACCCTGACTTGACATCTATGAATGTAACTCTATACTGATACAAATTATTAACACCCTACACCCCTTTTTATTTAAACAATCGCTCTAGCCGTTACCATGGAAATTTTGATTTCAATTATGAATATGCTATTAAAACACGTTAATTTCAGAAATAAGTTATTCCAAAAAATTTCGCTTGAAGATGGAACAGAGCTTACTTTAATTCAATTTAATTCAAATAATTATATTGAAGTTTTCGGCTCTTGTTTTCAAACATGAGAACTCTTATGTAGCGTGTTGGAATCATATTTTTAAATAAATAATTATATATATATATATATATATATATATATATATATATATGTGTGTGTGTGTGTGTAGTCATCCACAGATAGACTGTTTCGCTGTATCACAGCTCATCAGTGTGGCTAGACATGTGATTGATTTAAGACGGAATCGAAACCCGAACGACTTCGGATACTCTCACCCTAAGGCCATCAGCGCACGCTACGGAGAAAGGAAATTTTTAGCGCATTATATATGAGATATATGCATTACCGACTAACAGAGAGTCCAGATCATAGCGAAGATATGTATATGTTTGCGTGTGTGTGTGTGTGTGCGCGCGCGTGTGTGTGTGTCTTTCATATTCATGCGAGTTAAATAGGAATCTGTGTACATGACTATTTCTCAACTTTTTTTTTCACTGGATATAATTAACGATGGACGAAATTATTCAGCAAATGAATAATTTTTTCAGCATTCTTTATCAAATTCTCCCTGGAACTCACTAAAAGGCATAACAGATTCTCCCTGTTCGTTATGTATAATTGAACGTGTTTAAACCAAGTATTTCTAGCTAATATACGGATGATATTTAAATCTATGTAACTACGTATAATCATTTGCAGATGGATGTCTGAGTCCATCGGACGACTTGGGCGGTTGAAGATAAGTCCTTTTTCGCTGGTGCCAGTGGTCGGTGTTCGAGTTTCGGTAAAGGACATAATCTGAAACAGCGATTCTCAACGTGTGTCCTGGTCTTTATACACTTATAAAATAATCGTCCATCACCCGCTTTTTCAAATCATTTATAACACATTTTTTGAATTAATGTTCACTCAATACAAGGCCGAAGAGCCCGTCGAAGCAGAGGGCTACTGAGTGAGGTTGTTGTATGGACGTAAGAGAAAAATGTGCATACCGTCCTGGGTAAGACGCTAAACTACGTCCAACAGCAAGGCCTCTGATCAAGACGAGTTGAGGAGTGTGGAACCACCTGTTAATTGCTGGTGTTTCCAGGTCTACCCTGACCCGGGGTGGTAGCACCTGCTGGGGTCTCAGCTATGGGTAAATAGTTAACCCCCGAACTGGGGTCAAAACACTATGAAAGTGTAAAAATAGGTTTTTATACCAGCAGTACGTTTTGTAAAAAAATTACCAGCACTAAATTTTGAAGAAAAAAATTATTACCAGCAATACGTTATTACCAGCAATACAATTTTGAAGAAAAGAATATTACCAGCAATATAGATCTTGTCAGCATTAAATAACCCGTTGAGGTTGGTATGCCGTAAAACAAAACAAACCAAGCCAAAAAAGTATTATTATAAGTATATGTAGGACAGATAAAAGTTGACTCTAGACTTGATGCGTTTATTATTGTAGCGATCGGAGAAACATGCTCTTGGGAGTCTATTCTACAATGTAGAGGATGTTGAGAAGAAGCTGTCTAGGTGGAACTTCCTCCTTACTAATGGAATACGAAGGAAATGAGGACGATTCGACCCAGTGTACGTGGAATGCTATTTCTGGGTGTAAATATTTCAAATGGTGGAATTAAGGATTGTGGATCGTCTGAATATTGGCCATGTATAGCAAAACGTTAGCAAAAGTGGTTGACGTATTGAAAATAATTCATCGCCTACAAGGCTGCTGGAAGGTTTCAAAGTGATGACTGGAGAACTTTAGCGCAGATATGGTAGCAATATCGAAGCTTTGGCTTGATCTGACTTTTATAAAGACATAGCATGGAAAGAGAATCCAGGCACTCTTAGTACCAGTAGAAGGATTCGACCGTTTTTCAAGCATCTTTAGGAATGGATCGTATGTAGAGGTGCCATTGGAGAACTCTAGAGAACGGGAACTATGAAATATATAGAATATTTGACCGTAGCATTGTAAGAATACGTGTTTTAGAGATTGGATTGATTTATTATAAATTTCTATTACAAACAGAGCGGACCCATAGACTAGTGAAGTACCCGACAGAAATACCGCACACTATAAGTTAACTGTGACTTTTTTCTTCTAACTCTTTTTCCTAGCCAAAAATGTGCCTTTTTTCTGTGACTATTTTTTCCCTTTAGCCTTATTAACAGCCGCGGTTAGGAAGGGCTGCAGGAGCAACTATAGTATGATAATTTACCGAAGCATTTTCGACCCACCATAATTGACGTTGCAAAAATGGAAAATGCTCAGGAAAAACGATGACCTATTTACCGTTTTTTTGTCATCAAATCAATTTACAAACATTAAAATCACTATTTGATGACTTTTTAAAAAAATTTTGTATAAAAAAATGTTAATGATTTTTAACACCTAACTAGTTCAGGGCTCACTGCCTTTAACCCTATCCTAACCCCTAACCCTAGCCCTAACCCTAACCCTAACTTCTTAAACTAACCCAAACACTTAAACTTAACCCTAACCCCTAACCCTAACATATTTCATATATACAACAGTTGGTAAATATCATACTATAGTAGAAAATGAATAGTAGATATCTTACTGTAGTAAAAAATGGAGGGTAGATATACTATAGTAGAAATTAAACGGTAGATATCATACTGTAGTAGTACTGGACTCTATAAATGCAAAGATTCTTCTGGTGATGCCATAGCTGGAGACTTTGTGTCGTAACCACAATATTGTCAAAGGCCTTGCGTCGTACAAAGAAGAAGTGTAGCAAAGCGAGTAACAAAGATGTGTGTGTGTGCGTTTGCGCGCGCACTCGTGCGTGTACGTGAGTGTATTTGCGTATGCGTGTGTCCGTTATTTTGAAAAGGAGTCGTTCTTGTTCAGTAACACGCCTCACATAGACAGTCCGGCGACATTAGCCAACGCAAACGGAGTTGCCGTTCAAAGACAACGTTTCATTTGTTTACTAAGAAAGCATACAAATGAAGGCGCGTTAGCAAAAAGACGAAATAGACAAGGTAGTCATAGATAAACATAAGCTTGCACAACGCACACACACATATTTTATAGACCGTATATATTCGTGTAACGGGCGATCTCGCGTATCGTGCGACCCCCAAATTTTCACTTATAAAAAATGATTTTATCATGTATCTCGTGTATCATGAAAATTCCTTTTTTGAGAGATCAAATTACAATAGACTAAGCACTTTTCCTTTATCTCTTTATTTCATCTTTTAGTTAAATAAGTTAAAAAAGTAAAAGAGAATGATAGAATTATAAAGTTATATTCGTTGCGTAAACGCGTACAGCCATAAACAACCGAACGAAAAACAACTAAACATCTTATAAACGTAAACAACGGAAAAGATGCATATTCGCCATGTTTGTATTTTACAATACGATAGTTACATGTGAATATTACATGCATTATTATTGGATACAGTTAAGTAAAACATCAGCTTTGTCAAAATCATGTTTAGTTTATTTTAAATACAGCCGCACTTTTTGACTACAGTAAATGGCTATATATAGTGTAGTGGATGTGTAAATCATATGGGTAAATAATTGTTGAGAAATAGGCTGCGTGATAAATTAACAATTTCCACTAACATCAAAATTTCAATATTCACACATAGAATCAGAACAACATGAGAAATAATAATAAATCTCTTTTTTTGAATAACAATAAATAGAATTTTATATATAGTAAGCCATACAAAGGAACAAAGCAAAGCATACAAAGTATGATTGAGGTTTGTAAACTTACGTAATATTAAACAGTTTGTGTAGTAATATTTTTCTGATGTAAATTTTAAGTTTGCTTAAGAAGTTGTCCCTCTTTGACCGTAATAATTTTTTTGTTAGAGAATCAATTGAAATGTTTGCTGGATGAATATAAGTTCTATGGTTGAGAACTTCCACTGTTTATGGTGATTGAATCCAGTGATTGATGAGTGAGTGCACTGAAGATGTTTCGTGTTAATAAATTTTAATTTTGCAACTTCAAAAGTATAAGTGACGCGGAGTAGTTTAGCGATTGGTTATACGTCACGAAGCTCACTGGTAAATTTGTGTTCTTGCGTTGTATTTATTTGCATTCTTAGTCATGTGTGAGGCTCGCGAACAGGTTTCAAGATTCTCGCGGTATTTTGTGTTTAAACACGTGTACGTAGGCGTTGTTATGACTTTGAGATATATTGACCAATCAGAAACAATTATTGTAAAACTTGCTTCTGGAGCCTGGATTGTGTTTAGCTTGCACAAAAATCTACAACTAACACATGAAAATGTAAATTAGAATTGTTTCAATATTTATTGTCCAATAATGACGTAGTGAACCCAGTCATTGGTTCTGATCCACTGGCATTTAGAAGTTAAGCTCTACAAGTTTAGTCAACGGCGTAGCCAGGGCCAGCAATACATACGTTAATTTTATAACTCGTGCATGATGTAACCCTCTTAAAATTACCTTCAAAATTAGGTCTTCAAAAGTCGCGATACATATATATATATATATATATATATATATATATAATTAATGCAGATATAAAATGTGTTACTTAACTGATTGATGTTACATTGAGAACCTAGTTCGTAGACGAACCGTTTTGTAATTATTCAGTCCACTCGTCAGGAGATCTCAATGGCGGGCCGTTCGTATCCGATTCTTTCCATGTTATATTATTTTTGTGCGATATTATAACATATACTTTTTTAATGCACAACATGAGCACGGTTCCTATCATATAACTCCTGTTTAATTTGCATTCCATTCACGCTGGTTATGTTACATTAGCCTGGTCGTGTTGATTGCTGATACAACCGTTTTTGTCTAGAAAAACTACGTTTGTACAAAACCTTGTATTATATATATATATATATATATATATATATATATATATATATATATCTTTTAAAATTGTAATTAAATAAAACGTATTCTAACCTATAGATCTCCCTCCAAGTACTAAAAGCACTTAAAGGAATTCAATAAAACACCTACAGTAAAATGAATTTAATATGAAAAGTTAGAAGATGTAAGCCATTGAATGACCCATGTCCTTTGTACTTACATGAGAAACAAGATATTACTAAGTTTATATAAAAAATAAAAGTTTACTAAATCAGTGAAGTCAATTAGCTATTTTTGGTGTCATTGTCATAAAGTTTACTTAAAAAGAATTGTTACCTAATAATATACATACTTATAGTTGATGTGAAAATAACTCTACATACTGTAAGGTATTCTAATACATTTACTTGTTCTTAAAAGAAATATAGTGTATTAAAAATTAATAGTGAAAATATTTTTCAAATTGTAGTTAAATAAAACGTATTCTAACCTGAAACCCCGTCCCCCCCCAAAAAAAATCTTTAAATATACAAATAGAAAAAATGCCGTAAGAATTCTTACCGTTAACAATAAAATTTTTAAAAATCCAGACGACATGCATTTAACGGATGTCAGATTTCATTGAAGAATACATCCCTACCCCCTACCAAAACGTAGCTAATAACGTATTCATCTAAATACAGACATAAAGAACACCCAAACACCCCTGTCTAGTGGAAGTGAATTAATCTGTAACCTTGGAAACGTGAATTATGATTTTAGCTGTGTCTTTAAAAACAGTAACTTTAAAAGTTTCTCCAAAATTCGCTTGAGGATGAAATGGAATTAATGTCTTTAATTTAATTACAAAATTAAATCAATTAATATATATATATATATATATATATATATATATATATATATACTTTTCAACGTAACATGAAGAAGAGAGAGATACTCTCGAAATATCGTTAAACATTGGTAAACATTGTATTTTTTTCTTAAATAGCGCTCTTTGAATGTTAAAAATATTGAAAGTGTTATGTCAATGTTTATTATTATTATTATTATTATTATTATTATTATTATTATTATTATTTCCTTTGAATTCTCTTGTATACTCATTTCCTTCCGGCTCCCAACCAGAGATCTAAGTTCAGAAATGACATCATAACATTTTCCAGTGAATATTCTTGTAAAAAGTAAATAAATAAATAAAGTAAACAATCTAAGTGATAAAGCCTTCCATAAAGGGAACTATTTTTTGTATTTCTTAAAGGCATGGGCTACCGGGGATCCATTCATTGAACCTGTTGGAATCCGCCTACCAGGTTTGCACGTTTTTGGCTTCTGTAGGATCGGTCCTAGCCATTGCCGCTCAGTAGTGAAAATGCCACGGCGATGTGGTGAATGCTTAAATATGTAAGTTGTCTTTTGAAATACTACAAGAGAAATGTCTTTAAACCTCGTTGGTAACTAATGTTGGAATCCGTCTACCTCGTTTTAAGTTGCTTTCTTAATGTCTGGACTCTAAACATCTAAATACAACAACCACAAGGCATCTATTAAATGAAACATGTAAAGAATTATTTTCTAAGAGAAAAGTAAACGCAGAACTTCAGTTGAAATAACATATATATATATATTTTTTTTTCAGAAATATACAATGACAATACAATATAAATTAAGTGTTCGTATTGCAATGTGAAATGTCTGAACATACATTATGACGGTCAGCCTAATATGTTGGTAGACAAAAACTTGGCAGGCGGTTGCTGGTTAATCACTTCTATTGTGTGCGTGGATAAGGTCTTACTCGGCGGCTGCTGGCTGTTTCTCTACCATTGTGTGCGTGTATGTGAACGCACGGGTAAATCAAACTGGCCTCCGAATTGGTTTGAGCCTCAACAAGAAGTATGCTTCTATTTTTATATCCGTAAGAGGATTCAAAGTCTAATTTCACATAACGGTGTAAACTTTTTGTATACATTGCTTAGAAATTAATTTCACATTGTCTCGCGAAAATCTTTTTCTCAAATTTGCAGGGGAGGTGAAGAGAGTTATTATTGTTATATTCTAAATGGTCCAAAAATAACACGTGGTATGTCTACCACTCTATCGGCAAGTATTTGCCCTTGTAATGATTGTTTATGAAACAAACTTTCTTTTGGGATTTTATTGGTCGAAATGTTATACACATTTCGACCAATAAAATCCCATCATTTTTACGATTTAATTCGTATAATACCCCATTCATAGATTGAAAAATGCTGAAAATATCTGACATATGTTTTAAAGTGCGTAGGCTAATTGACTTACCTCTCCGATTTGGAATGACATTTGTATTTTTTGGTGAAGTAGTTGGCGCACACACACATCGGTGTCAATTGGAGTTGTACAGTGTTCTTTGTAGGTAAATCCAAGTAAACCGGGTTTAGTTTATCTATGGAGAGATTATCTTGTTTAAAATTTTTAATAATGGTAAAATATTTTGATTTTCCTTTCTATTAGGTTGCTGCAAAAGTAATGTCGTTTTCTCACATATGTTACTATGTGAGAAAACGACATCATTTTTGCACCAACTTAATACTTTGTTGTGTCATCTTTTTGTTCGTCTGCGATAAGGCCGAAAGTAAGGGTTTCAAGATCTGAAGAATGTATAGGGAACGTTAGAGCTTATCTGACACCATATTGTCTGAACATTTAATGTAAAGGATATCCGACGTAAATCAGGATATATAGTCCAGTTGTCGAGTATCTCTGGATGTCTAATTATCTGTATTCACGTAGAAGTCGTATGTGAGAGGCTTGTGATCCGTGAAAACAGTAAAATTTCGTCCTTCATGTAGATACCGGAAATGTCTTATAGACAAATATATTGTACACCATTGTGCAAATTAGTTGAAACGATCGCTTTAGTTTCCTTTCTTTGACCATACGGTCACTTTCAGACCCATTAGAGTGACAGGGTGTAATCGATTTCTATTTTTCCTCAGATTAGGTCTTTTGCAGTGGCGTGCAGTAATATGAATCTATTTTCGGGGTGTATGATGAAATTTGTTTGGCCTTGAAAAATACTGCGTCATCTGTGATTGCATCAGATTTTCGTCACGCCCAGACACTATTGTCTCGACCGTCGATTAGTTGTCCTACGGTCATTGTCTGCGATGGAAGTTACTCCAAGAAAGCGTACGAAAATTGTAACGCTGCACGAACACACTGGCAAGCCTTACCAGTGAAGCAAATCAAAGTAATATAGACTGGTCAGGAAACTATTCTGATTTAAATACAATCGAGAATCTGTGGTCAATTTGCAAGAAACGACCCCGTGGAATGGACATACGAAGTACTAACATAGACACTGGGGCATTTTTCATTGGAAAGATACAAAAAACACCTAAATAATAATGGAATTATTCGTTTTGTTTCAATTAATTTGCACAAGGGCGGAAGTAATTCTCTTGAGAAGGTATCGTATTTCTGTTGTGCTTTGTTCAATTTTACAAAGAAAAATTGAAATTTGTCTATGCCGTTTTGCTTTTGATGTAAAACTGCTCCAATTAAATTTGAAGAAACAAAATGAGCTGACCGCGTGGGGCGGTTGGCAAATATCCTTGTTTCGGCATTTAGTTGGAGATTCGTCTCCAGCTAAGCTGGTCGAACTCTCTGCCTTCAGGCGGAGAGGAACCCAGACGAGGCTATGCCGAAGGGCAAAACCACGTCAGGGGTGGTAGACAGCTACCCGAACCCGTTTTTTCGGGGTCTACGTGAAATTTTTGCCTGAGCCCACGGACTCGATTTTAATCCCACATTAAAAACGGCCTTGTGCCACATCCTGCCTCTCGGGGAGGTGAGGCAAATGACCTTGCTATGGCAATTAGTTGGAGATTCGTCTCCGGCTGTGCTCTTCGAACTCTCTGCCTTCGGGCGGGGAGGAACCCAGACGAGGCTATTCTGAAGTGCAGAGTCTCGTTTGGGGTGGTAGACAGCTACCCGACCTCGCGTATTCGGGGTTTACGGGGAATTTTTGCTTACGGGCTCTGTATTGACCCCGTATTAAAAACGGCCTTGTGCCACATCCTGCCTCTCGGGGAGGTAAGGTAAATATTCTTGCTTCGGAAATTACTAGCCTGCCACCCAATTCCCTGACTTTGACAATAAACTTCTCTTCTTTTATTTACGCGCGTGTTTCTGTTCCTTCACTTGAGTACCACCTTTGTCTGTTTGTGACCTCTTTAAGGATACAGCAGTTTTTATATGTCTATCATAATGAATTGTAAAGTTCCAAAGAATAGTGGCATTATTATTATTAATATTATTATTAGAAATACCTGTAAGAATTTCGGGGTTTTGCTATTTCAATTTTTCTGATGAGTCTTAATTCTTAAATCTTAAGTTAATAATTGAATAAGTTCATGTCGAGTTCTCCAACAATAAATTATCCGTAAAAACTTCCCCTTGCATCGTTAAATTTTCGGGTCTGGCAACTTTAACAAAATATTGTAATAACATTTATAAGTATGAATGCTGGTCTTTATTTAAAGAATTAAGAGGGTACAAATGAAAAAAAAAAAAAAAAAAATTGACAAGTGTTTTCATTTCACAGAAGAAGACTTTAAATGCATAAGAGTAATATCACCTCCACTATTTTTTTTTACCTCTCTTTCTTTCGATTTTTTTTTATTGTAACCAAACAGCGTTTCTGATATGTCTTTTCCGTCTTTCCTCCCCATCAAAACCGAATAATCCGTTATTATTTGAAGGCATAATGTACACGCCAACTAATAAACTAAAAAACAATCGAAATTATTATTATTATTATTATTGCTGTTGTTGTTGTGATAATAACAAACACGTATCTTCGCCATTTTATTCTTGACGCCTTTCACATTCATATCCTAATCTGGAAAGTAATAAGGAAGTTGAAAGTTGTCGTCAGAAAGTCTCCATCTTGACATTTGCGTGAACTACTCTTACATGACATTATCAACATATATTGTGACTTGTATACATTCAATCACACAAGCGAACAGACCCTAAAGTTGTTCCACAATCAATAGATTCTGAGAGAAAAAGAAAGAAAGAGCTTATTAAGAAAATGTCCTTTATAAGAAGTATTGCTTCCGCCAACAGCAGAATTAATCCAAAGGATTAGTCACATGGCCTATAATGAAGGTAAAACCTTTATTCCCTTCGGCTTTGCTGACCCCATGGGTGGAGGACACTCCTTTTGTCCCCTTGCAGCTATTTTGATTGGGGGAGCAAAGATAAGCCGGCAACAACAGCTTTATTTCCGCTCCTTCCATTGAAATAAGTTTTATATCGACGTATATTTATGTATAGTCATGAGAGCTGAGTACAAATTAGTCGTGGCTCTCTAAGCCATTGCGGAGCCATTTTGTATCTTCTGAAATCGAGTCATATCCTTATGTCTGTTACACATGCACCAAAACGCGAACAAGAAGCTTTTACCTATCTTTCTCTCTCTCTCTCTTTCTCTCTCTCTCTCTCTCTCTTTATATATATATATATATATATATATATATATATATATATATATATATATATATATGTATATGCGTGAAAATATATAGAAAATAGGAAAGAACTCGCTGGGTAAATAATCCAAAGTTCTTTAGTATTTTTGTTATTATTTTTAAAAAAGCAGTGCTAGATACAAAAGTAGAGCATAAATATAATTATTTATTTAAAAAATATGATTCCATCGCTACATAAGAGTTCTCATGTTTCAAAACAAGAGCCGAAAACTTCAATATAATTATTTGAATTAAATTGAATTAAAGTACCAAACTCTGTTACATCATCAAGCGAAATTTCTTTTTGAATAAACTAATTCATGAAATTTACGCGTTTTTATAAGCATATTCATTATTAAATTTAAAATTACTATGTTAGAACAATTATATATATATATATATATATATATATATATATATATATACAGCAGTTAATTCGCACCTATCTTATCTATCTATCTATCTAGCGAGCTATCTCTCTCTCTCTCTCTCTATATATATATATATATATATATATATATATATATATATATATACAGCCACTTGATATTTGTCCATCTACGTTTCTGCATGATTGAGCACTACACCGTAATATCTAACACGTTAGTGAAGTTAACCATTATCACTGTACGGTGAGTTCGGTCCTCACTATATCTCTGAGTTGTAACTTATTGATGAAAGTAAATTACGTTTAGTGTCCGTTGTTTTGCTCACTCTTTCAATTTTTGTCAAAGAAGTGAGAGGTAACGTTTTAGTTGGTGCAAACTTACTTCCGCCTATAAAGGACAATAACTCAAATTATAATAGAGTTACGGCCCTTGTCCCCTAGTTCGGTCGCAGCACTTCTAAATTCAACATAACGACAAGCTGGCACGTACTTGAAACTTATGGTTTAACTCCATGCTGTTCTCAGGAGTAAGTGAATAAAAGTTATATCATTATGTGTTAAAATGCACTTGTCTTTTATTTTCATTCTTTTTTCGTTCATCCCAATAACCTAGGATATAACATAACTAATACATATCAATTCTGTTTCCTGTCCTAAAAGGCCTTTGTTAATTAAAGTCGCATTTCCTTCTGTTTCACCATTGAGATTTTGTCTGTTTTTTATGCTCTTTGCTTTTATAATCTGTCATAATGAATCCAGTTAAAAAAATAAGCATCGCTCCAGACCTCATGTGGAACTCAATATATACGCCCCATCGCCAAATCGTCAGTTTCTTGTACCGCACCTGTAAATATCTGACTCCTCCTTATATTCTCTAACTTTTTACACGGGATAACGGACATATCACGTTAAAACACCGATTCTCACTCGATCACTGAAGTTAAGTTACGTCGAGCCTGGTCTGTAACTATGGTTGACTGATTAAGAATACCTGTTGCTGTATGTTTGGATGTGCGCATGATGTAAAGGATAACATCACGGAATAAAATATTCGGGAGCGGTGTTCGAATTCCAGTCAGGTTCGTTACATTTATTTATGCGCAAATATCGTTTTTGGAAAATTATGAAAATTATTTCTTACCAACCTAGCTCTGGGTTAAATGATAGGAATTTTATCTGAAAATCCTTATTTTCTCTAAAAGCATTTGTTAATAATCGCAAAAAAAGAATTATTGTTGTAGTCCAAATATATCTTCCGGCTTTAAATTACCTACAAATGTAGGTAATTGTAAGTAAATGTAGGTAAATATTTTAAATTACCTACAAAGGGTTGCTCAACCGTAGAAAACAAATCAATCAATTAGATAATGAAAATCTTTACAAGAGTCAGATCAGACCAAAACTGGAGAACTTTTGCCATATCTCGCTACTCTCTCGCTATTTCAATGGTAAATATCCAGACGAGATATATTCCTTAGTATCAACAAGTTCCGACCTTTACAGCTACAGCCGGTCATGACACGGACATTGGAACGAAGCATCTCCATTCCTTTTGTATATTGTTAGTAAGAAAGTTTCTTCCCAAGAACAGTTACTTGGTGGAACAACTCCCAGGGGGATGCTTTCTCGAGCACTACAAATTTAGCCTCTTCAAGTCTAGGGCTAACCGTTATCTTTTCCACATGTCCTCATAAACTGTACTCACCTCGTACTTTTATTGTTCATACAGTAAACTCCTTCAGTAAACCTCTACCTTGAGTGGCTTTTGGGCTTTATATTGCGTTAACATTATTTAAAAAAATGAAGAAAAATAATTGACTCGAATCTTAACCAAGGGCCTTAGTGAATAGAGATGTTAACTAGTACAGATCAATGATTCTACCAGTTAAATTAGTATCAAATTATGTCTCTGTCTCTGTCTCTCTCTCTCTCTCACACACACACGCACACGCAGTCGTACAGAAAAGTATTCACACCCATATTATTTCTTTTATTTTCACATTAATCATGAGATAAGAGACAATATTATTAATTATATTATTCGTCCAATTAGCGATAAGTATTATACTTCGCAGAATTCGATTTGCAGTGGTAAAATGAAATAAATTGACTTATAAGAACAGCTAAAATTAAGTGATTTTGATATAACCTGTACGTTGTAAATCGCAACCTGACTTGAGAAGATATGTATTAATTTATCTCACAAATTAATTATTCATTCATTTGCTAAAGCTCTTACCGAAGAGCACTGACAAGGCTTGAAAGAGAAATTCATTGAGATTTAACAAATCAGGGAAAGCTATAAAAATTATCCAAGCGGTTCCACTGTCTTAAATACAAAGAAAGTATGTCAGTGCTAGAGCGTTAGTTGGTGTAGTGGTTAAGCAAGCTTGTCTCGATAGATCAGTTCAGAGAAGATCGGTCTTCTAATCATTCTTATGTTCATTATTATGCCGTAGGTTTCGTATCTAAGAGAAGATAGTTCAAATTTTCCATTATGTGGAAAAACATTATGCATCCATTAATATACTGTATGTTTTGTATCGATGAAAGATAATTCGAATTTTCGATCATCTGTAAAACTCTCTTCTAAGAATGACTAAATCCACTATAATGTCGTATGTTTCGTTTCTAAGAGAAGATAAATTGAATTTTAGATCATGTGTGAAAACAGTCTTCTAAGCATTATTAAATCCATTATTATGCCACATGTTTTGTATCTAAGAGAAGATGCTTCAAATTTTCATGTGGAAAAACAAGAAGATAGTTCAAATTTTCGATCAATTGGAAAAACGGCCTGTGTAGGGATTTCGATCCATACTAGATGTTCTATACATTCAGCGTTGTGTCACGTCTAAGCTGCACTTAGAAAGTCACCAATTTTTGCTTGGAAATGAGCACTTCGACGTGATGTAATGATTAGCAAGCTTATCTCTCTGGATCAATTACGACTGAATAGTGAACTCGAGCCTCATTGGATGCTCCGTGCTTTCGGCCTTGTGCCATATCTAAACTATACTTCAGTCAGTTATGTGCCATGCATGATACACGCTTAGGCGATCATGTATCTTCTGATACATGACTGACGAGGCAGATTTTTTTCCCGCAGTAGGTTGCCTTTTCTTTCTGCGGAAGACCAGTTACCATCCAAGGCTATAGAACCCGGTCTGTTCTGCTATTTACTCATAGCTGGGAGGAGAAGGAGAGTAATCATACCTTTCCTATAGGTATTAGCAAATAAGTGAATGTAACAGGATTCGACTGGAATTCGAACTTGGCTCTCCGATTCCTCAATTCGAACCGCTATCCATTGTACACTTCGATGTTGTTTCATGGTCAGCGAATTTTTCTCGCCAGATCAATTACGACTCAGTAGTGAGTTCGATTCTCACTGGGTGTCCCTTACTTTTAGCTTTGTCTCGCATCTAAGCTACGTTTAGAAAATCACCATGCCTTCGCTTGAAAGTGGAGTGTTTGATGTGTTGGAGTGGTTAACAAACTTGTCTCACTTGATCATTTTCAACTGAGTAGTGAGTTCGATCCTCACTACGTGCTCCATGCTTTCGGTTTTGATGCCACATCTAAGCTACCCTTAGTAAAGTCGCTACATGCATTGTTACGTGTATTTAGCCTGTTCGACGTGGTATAATGGTTGGCAAGCTTGTCTCGCTAGATCAATTACGCCTAAATATAGAGTTCAATCCTCACTGGGAGCTCCATACTTTCGGCCTTGTGCCACATCTAAGCTACGCTTAGAAAATTATCATATCTTTGTTGGAATGATCGGCACGTCCATAGAAGGTTTCAAAATAAGAAGTGACTAAAATCCTAAGTGAGTTTTTACTCAACTTTTAGCCGATATCCAAAGAGATGCGAAGCACATTAGAATAGATATTATGGTAGGGTAATATTAGCCGTTTCAGCATTCATTGACCAAACAGCCAGTGGTACTTTCCGTTGGAATTTATAAAATATTTCTAATAAAACAATTTTTTTTTTTAGGAAGATAGATTTCTTAAATCCATTAACTGTTATCGCCCTTTCCTGGATAGATGGGGGTTTCCTTCCTAACCTTTTGCTTGAAGTTGTGTTGATTATATAATTATTTTGCATTCGGGTCAGATGTAATGTTCATTTTAGTTGTAGTTGTTGTTGTTAGTTCTCGGGTGATGTGAATTCTGTTATTTCGTACAGTACTTCGTGAAGAACTGTCTTCACCAAAATCCAAAGATTTCGCTCGCACAAAACCATTTTTAGCCATTGATCTGAGAAAGCGGTTGTATAATACTGACAGTTTAGATATTTATAAACGATGTTTAAAGAAAGAAGGTCCTCACCGAGTCCTACAGGCAAGGGTTCATTTGTTGGAAACCATTTGTAATCGTTGATATAAGAAGCGGTTTTAATAGCTAATAGATATTTCTGGACTTGTTTGGCGCCATGCATGGCAATAAAGTCTTCATCTGACGAGGCTATTTAAGACTTGTTTTCTTAGGTTAATATTTTGGTTTTGTAGCAATCTGTGGAGTCGGGCGAAACTGTAGCAGAAAAACACAATTTAGACGTAGTTAGAGATAACAAATTAAATTCAAATGTATACAATTATTCGAAAACATATATCTCTAACTACACACCAATTGTCGTCACACACAACCCTCACTCTACTCAAAACAAATTTGAAAACAAACATAATATACCATTGTCGACACGACTCTCGCTAGCTGCAGATGTCTACGATTACGTCCGTGCGTTTCCCTTATTATTAGGGTAATTGACCCACACACGCATGGACTCTTTCAGCTATAACTAGGAGCAGGTACTGCCTTTTGGAGAGGGGAGTTTCCAGCAATCAGCTCTGACAGTCGGACCGAACATTCTTGCTGTAACACTCTCGTATGTATATGTTTGTATTACTGTTTTTGTTGATATATTTGTTTGACTCACTTCCTCACTTGTGTCTTTATTTCTGACCCTTACAAGGCCACAGCACTGATATAGTCTATAAGGAAAGCCGCACAAGGAAAAGAGAGAGCAGAGGGACAGATTTCACACACACAAGCTATCCATAAAGACTACCCCCTGAGCGCGGCTGACTGCCCGTCAAACCATTAGGCTGTGAATACAGAAATAGAGCGGACTCCATTATCAATGCAACAAGCCCAAACCAATAGCAGCGATAGGCAGCCGGGTTAAGGATACTTATTTTTGAAGCTTTCATTTCACACCACATCCACCATACATTTGAACAACTTGCCAGAGATATTTTCATATCTTGTAAATGAAAATAAATCTTTGGTCATTACTCGAAAATAGTCTCTAAATTTTTTCTTTACTCCAATCAACTTCCACCTCGGATCAAAAATGTCTCTAATGCACCCTATCCTACGTTCAATTTCCTATGCTAAATTTGTTATATCTCCAAACGCTAAGGTATTCAAAATATTTATTTATTTGATATTGTGATTGTTTTTATGGATTCAGTTTATGTATCACTGCCTTCATTCCAAATTCAGATCGTAGTTTCTCTAGAAAATTTTTATCATGAATCATACTGAACCAGCCAATATTTTGCGAACAGCTTGAACAAAAACAGACACTTCCGAAGACAGCGCATAAAAAGGGTTCTTAATCTAGAGTTTTTTTTTCATCCGTAGAATGATTACTGGAATACAGTTATTTGGTCTGACGAAACTAAAACTGAACTTATAAGACATAGCCAACAACGTAATGTTTGGAGAAAAAGCAAAAACACAAAGCATAATGCAAAAACATCATAAAAAACAGAAAACATAATGCAAAAAACATAATGTAAAAAACATAGTGCAAAAAGCAAAAAACACAAGCCATAATGCAGAAAAACACAATGCAAAAACAAAAAACGCAAAACGTAAAGTAAAAAATTTAATACAGAAACACAAAACGTAATGCAAAAAACATAAGACAAAAAACAAAAACATAAAGCAGAAACAATACAAAAACAAAAACACAAAACATAATGCAAAAAAACAAAAAAACGCAAAACATATTGCAAAATACATAATACAAAAAAACAAAAAACAAAACCACAAAAGATAATGCAAAAAAAAAACAAAAAAACAAAAAACAATACTAAAGAAGCAAAAACATAAAACATAATGCGTGATGTAAAGATATAAAAGCAAGCTGACACGGAACGTCCTTTCAACGTTGCAGAATGTATTTTGGTTGAAGGATATTGTGATATTGTGGCGCCGTTACTGCAAAGTTACGATTTTCTTATCATCAAACTGACCGCTAATCATTATGGCAAAGTTAAGAGGTGCTGTAGCTGAAAAATCCACACTGGTCAATTATAACATCTATAAAAATGTTATTTTACTATTTTAACAATTTTAGCATTGCATAGATATTTAATCGTCTGGGTTGTTTTTTAATACACATTTATGGTGAGAAGTGTATTTTCATGAAGACCAGGCGATTTGTGCAAAAATGTTACTTTTTATAAAATTAACGGCTCAGTGATTGAAACTCATCAAAATTTGTCAAGGATTCATTTCCAGTTTATGGAAAATTATGTTTTTCGTATGAAAGAGGTTGTCTCAAATTCTAATAAACAACCGAATAGTGGGGTAGGTGTGAGCCTAATTTTAAAAATAAATAGAGCTCAGGTCAGTAGATACGAGGAGAAGAAGACTTTTGACAGTAAGGGAACAAGGTAGGTCGTCAACATCAAAGAAGACATTTGACATCAAGAAGAAAACATCAAAGACGGCACCAGTTAACAGCCAGCCTCAAAGGGACCAAAAGTTCAAGTGAAAATTCTTCTGTGGTTGGACAGCCAAGATCGAAAAGAATTCTAAGTTATTTTCCCAAGCACAAAATGTTTGAAGTTAAAAGGGAGTTTTCAAAAAATTACTGTATGCCCCAGAGACGCTCGTGGGGAAAATAAAAGTGGGTTTCGTTTTTTCTCAAAGTCATCTTTGATTTTACTGTCTTCTTGTATTTTTTTCTCTTTTTGTTATTTTTAAATTCCTTGTTTTTTCCCAGACTATATTTTTTTACCATTTTTCGTTGGTATTCCTTTCTATCTGAAATTGTTATCCTGCCTTTTCTATGTAAAATTTGTAATTGTACCCTTTTCCGGAATTGTAAATAAATCTGTTATTCCTTTTATAATTTTACGCAGTGGTTGTCTTGTTATGTATTTTTTTGTGTCTGACAAAAGAACTTGGATTTGGTAGGGAATAAAATTTTTATATATCAGAATATTTTTTCTTCACTTAAAAATATCTATAGAATGTATGAAATTGCTTTTCGTTTTTTTTTTTTTTTAATTGAAAATCACAAATTTAGATAATAAATGCATGCAGTTCGTTTTTCCTATCGATTAAACACTCGTAGATTTCATTTTTTTAATATCTTGATAAATCACGTCATATGAATTTGTCGTGGCTGAAAATCAAGATGAAAAAGCCATTAAATAGTATATATACCGCATAAAACAATAGAAATGTTGTTGTCTACAGCATACGGCAATAGAAACATTGTGGTAGACCGCATGCGGCAATAGAAACATTGTCGTTGATCGCCTATTACAACAGAAACATTATGACAGGACGTATACGACAATAGACACATTGTCACAGAGCGCATACGACAATAGACACATTGTTTCGAAATGCATGCAACAATAGACACATTATTGTTGATCGCATATTACCATGGAAACATTATGTCAGATCGCATACGACAATAGACACATTGTGGCAGACCACATACGACAATAGACACAGTGTAGCAGACCGCATACGATAATAGATGACATAGTTATTGACCGCATACTAAAATAGAAACATTGTTGCAGACCGCATACGACAATAGACACATTGTAGAAAACCGCTTACAACAATAAACACATTGTGTTAGACCACATATTACAGCAGAAACGTTGTCATTGATCGCATATCACAATAGAAACATTATGGCAGGACGCATACGACAATAGACACATTGTAGCAGACCGCATACGACAATAGACACATTATGGTAGACCGTATATTACAATAGAAATATTGTGGTTCATCACATATGACAATAGAAACGTTGTAGCAACCACATACGACAATAGAAACATTGTTATTGACGGCATGCTACATTAGAAACATTGTGGCATACCGCATGCGACAATAGACACTTTGCGGCAAAAACTCATACGACAATAGACACATTATACGATAATAGAAACATTGTTATATGGGCATAAATTTACAATTAATTTACATAGCAAACTGTATTACACTATTAAACTTTATAAAATTTAATAATAAAAAATCAATATTCGTATCAGGTGTGCTTAATCAATAGTAACATATAAAAAAATATTGGAAATAGTGATTATTTCTTGTCGCAGTTCCTATTGTATAACTCATGGTAGTGGGCACGTTATGGCGATTACTTTAGCGCAGTAGGTACTGGAGGACTCATAAAAAATTGAAGGGAAAAGGGGCTTCTTTAAAACATCATTACATTCTTTTGAAAAAGTATTTTAATTTCTGTTAGGGATGTGCAGCTAGTGTGGCGGACATCGGCAGGGAGATAGTAATCGGTAGACCGAATTCAAATTCGGGCTAATAAGTTGCGCTCACACAAATACCTTTTATCTTCCTCAAGCCACTGGTTAAATAATAGAGTAATATCTATTCTCTTGCCTTGGGCGACAACCAATCTAGGAGAAGGATAAACCTGACAACACCATGAGAACTGAGAGATTCTGTCTCTTGGCTCACGTTGCTTCTATGGCTGAAGTACCCCTACAACCCTAATGAATTACGGGACTCCTGATCGGGAATTGGTTGTGTGGGTAGTGTAACGGTGATCGGCGTGGAAAGTAGAATCGGTGTGTTGAATCCAAATTCACTTCGCGCCATCACCCTTAGCAAAGGCATGAATCCACCTACGTTTAGCTATGGATTAAATAGACGTTGTTGATAGCCAGTTTCGGAGAAGGACACATCTGAATACAAACGCAATCGGAAAAGGCTATCTTGTTTTAGACATATCCACTGCAGCTACGGTTGCAGTGCATATGGTGTACCTACAACCATATTCGATTTCGCTATAGTCATATATATATATATATATATATATATATATATTCAATAAAATAGTGGATAGATAGATAGTTAAATAGATAGATATGAACATAGAAAAATATAGGTTGATATTAGATATGAGCAGGGTGAAACAGAGAAATTTTGATAATCTAGGATACATAGATATGCATAATCAAGGATACATAGATAGCTAACTAGCTAGGTAGATAGAGAGAAAATGATCAACTTCAGATAGATAGATAGGTAGAGAGATAAATACAAACCGTGGGGACATAGAAATCGTACTGGATATCTCATAACATGTGAAACAGCCACTCACCATGCAGTGTTGATTTCTATGACCAAATCATTTATATCTACAGACGATCTATCCGCGATTGAAATTATGTCGGAACATCTCATAACACGTGAAACACCCATTCACCATGCAGTGTTGATTTCTATGTCCTCACTGCTTATAAGTAAATGCATGAGAATGGAATTCATTGCAGTCGCACTGATTTGCAAGTCTCCGGGCGACGGTGATACATTTAAAGGATTATTTATGCCTAAATTTTCATGTGCCCCAGTGAATGTGTGTCTACTTGCGCGTTTCTTTGTGTGGCTTCTGGTATCAGTGGCAGATGACTATCTTTCGTTTACAAGATTTTTTTCGTCATTCTTTTTGAGTTTTTAGGAATTTCCATAATTGTCGAGAGAAAAATGAATGAAAGCCATATGGCGTTTGCTGTCTATGGGAAAACGATAGGATATGAAAAATAGTCTCAGAAAAAAGTAATAATTTCCATATTTTAATGCACTGTCCTTTCATGATAAAAAACACTCCACAACTTCTTTTTTTATTATCTGTGAATTGCTTTGACTTCTTGGGAATGGTAGTGGAATGGTTTCGCGTTACACGGTATTCTTTCTCTTAGAGAGGCTCGAGAGTCCAGTCTGTCCTGCGTTTTAGTTCCTAACTAGATTAGGGACGAAGAGACGGATCCATGCTTTTTCCAAGGGCATTTTTTGCGAATGTGATAAGAGCTTGAACTAGGCACACGCACACATACCCGTACATACAGTAATAGAAACACTGTGTTAGACGGCATACGACAATAGAAACGTCTTTGCTGGGGGCATACGACAATAGAAACGTCTTTGTTGGGGGCATACGACAATAGAAACGTCTTTGTTGGGGGCATACGACAATAGAAACATTGTGTTAGACTGCATGCTTAAATAAAAAATATTGTTGTCAACAGCATTGTGGTAGACAGCTTAATAGAATAGAAAAGTTGTGGAAGACCGCATACGACGATAGAAACATTGTGGTAGACCGCATAATAGAATAGGATCATTGTGGAAGACCGCATACGACGGCGATAGAAACATTGTTGTAGACCGCATAATAGAAGAGAAACATTGTGATAGACCGTAAACGACGATAGACACATTGTGGTAGATCGCATAATAGAATAGAAACATTTTGGAAGACCGCATACGATGATGGATACATTGTGGTAGACCGCATAATAGAATAGAAACATTTTGATAGACCGCATAATAGAATAGAAAAATTTTGATAGACCGCATACGGCGGCAGTAGAAACATTGTGGAAGACCGCATAATAGAATAGGATCATTGTGGCAGACCGCATACGAAGATAGAAACATTGTGGTAGACCGTATATTAGAATGGAAACAGTGTGCAAGACCGCATAAAACGATAGACACATTGTGGTAGACCGCATAATAGAACAGAAACATTTTGGAAGACCACATACTACGGCAGTAGAAACATTGTGGTAGACCGCATAATAGAATAGAAATTTTGTGAAAGACAGAATAAGTCGATAGACACATTGTGGTATGGGGCATACGACGATAGAAACATTGTGGTAGACCGCATAATAGAACAGAAACATTGTAGATGACCGTATAATAGAATAGGATCATTGTGGCAGACCGCACACGACGATAGACACATTGTGTAAGACCGCATAAGACGATAGACACATTGTGGTAGACCGCATAATAGAATAGAAACATTATGGAAGACCGCATATTAGAATAGAAACTTTGTAATAGACCCCATAATAGAATAGAAACATTGTGGAAGACCGCATAAGACGATAGACACATTGTAGTAGACCGCAAAATAGAATAGAAACCTTGTGATAGACTGCATACGACGATAGACACATTGTGATAGACCGTATACGACGATAGACACATTGTGATAGACTGCATACGACGATAGACACATTGTGATAGACCGTATACGACGATAGACACATTGTGATAGACCGTATACGACGATAGAAACATTGTGATAGACCGTATACGACGATAGACACATTGTGATAGACCGTATACGACGATAGAAACATTGTTGTAGACCGCATTATAGAATAGTAACATTGTGGAAGACCGCATTCGACGATAAAAAAACATTATGGTAGACGGCATGCTGCATTAGAAACATTCTGATAGGGGGCATACTACAATAGAACCTATATCTGTTCATACTTTCCAAGGGATGTTTGCCTTTATTTTCAGAGACATAAACACGGGGATTAAAGATAGTTTAAACGTCTTACAAAAAATCAAAACCAAAAGAAAACGATACTTGTTGTTTCGTGTTTTAGCAATGGGGTCCACGCAATGACGCTGGAAGTTGCGGCAACATCAAGGAACTCATAACCGGTATCACGTGACGAATCAAAGATTGTCTATCTTGCGTCTTGTAACACATCCCTTTTATTTTATTTCTTCTTCATTTGGCAAGAGGAGGTGGAGGTGCCGAGGCATTGCAAGTTGAGAAGGAGACAAATTTGAAGGGAACAGAGCAAGAAGATAGTCATTTAGTAACGTGACAGTCGTGATGGTGTCTAAGATAATAGTTTAGGGATAACATGTCTCCAGTAAGCTAGCTTCATTTTTTTTTATTGGCGTACCTGCCTCATAATGATTGATTTTTTTTTCTTCTTCTAGGTGGAGGTGGGCGTGAGATTTCTCAATCTAAGTCTTCAGTTCACTCTCCTTTCTTTTGATTGCGTGACGTGACCGGGTTTTGCTCAAAACACGAAAACAGATAGCAAGAATGTCAGCGTCTTCAGTTTGCCTTCATGAAAAATAAATAAATAAATAGAAAAAGAGGAGAACTGGGTCGCCGGGACTCTTTCAACAGATCTTTGAAATTTTTTCTCACCACCCCAAAATCTCTCCCGCATACATTTAGTTTCGCCCCTGTTCATTTTTTTTTTCATTTTCCTCCTTTCCTCTCATTCGCTTATGATTTTCTTTTCTTTCATTCTTTTAAGTTTTCTTTATCTGAGAATTTTTTTTCAGTGTTCAGTCATCAATTTACTTTGGACTTTCTTTCTTTCTTTCTTTCTTTCTTTCTTTTTTCTCATATCTTTCTTTTATTTCTTTTTTCTAGTATCTTATTTGCTTTCTTTTCCTTTACTAGTTTCTTTCTTTCTTTGTCGGCTTTTAATACTTTATTTTTTCTTTCTTTCTTCGCCCACTTTTACTATTATCTTCCTTTCTTTCTTTCTTTCTTTCTTTCTTTCTTTCTTTATTTCTTTCATCTTTCTTCGTCCGTTTTTACTACTATCTTTTTTTGTTTCTTTGTCCTATTTTACCTTTTTTTCTCTTTAACTACTGTCTTTTTTCTTCCCTTTTGTATATTTCTTTCTTTTCTAGTACTTTTCTTTCTTTCTTTGTCTCTCTTACTCGTTTCTTTCTTTTGTTTTCTGTTACAAGTTTCTTTCTTTCTTTGTCCGATTTTAATAAAGTATTTTCCTTATTTATTTCAGGCCTTATTTATTTATCTATCTTCTTTTATCACTCTCTTTCTTTCTTTGTCCTCTTTGCTTTGTTCCTTTCTTTTTTTTATTTTTTGCGCTCTTTGATTACTTCTATCCGTCTTTCTTGTTCTTTCTTCTTTCATTCCTTCATTGTCTTCTTTTAATACTGTTTTCTTTCTTTGATCTCTCTTACTACTATCTTTCTTTTTTTTATTTCTTTGTTCTATTTTACTACAAACTTACTTTCTTTTTCTCTCCTTTTCTTTCTTTCTTTCTTTCTATTATCTTTTTTTCTTTGTCCTCTTTTACTACAGACTTTCTTTCTTTGTCCTTTATATGACCATCTTTCTTTCTTTTTCTCTTTTACTGCAGTTTTTCTTTCTTTGGTCATTTCTTTGCCCTCTTTTACTACTAACTTTTTTCTTCTCTTTTACTTATTTTCTCTCTTTTACTTCTTTCTTTCTTTCTTTCTTTCTTTTTTACTTTTCGACAAAATATATCCAACTAATTCACACGATATCAAATTCTTTCAGGAAGACTTTATTTCATTTTTGTCATATTTTTTTTTATTTTATATTCTTTTTTCTTTTTTTTTTGTGCTGTTTTGTTATCAGTACCACCCTCTTTTTCTCCCCTCGCAATCGACCTATTATCCTCTATGTCTTTCACATGTTGCTTCATCATATCCAAAACGTCTGTTCCGTTCATATATCTTCGTATTTCTCAGCTGCTATTCTTTCAACTTGTTGCTTACTGGAAGCTTTTTCATTAGTCCTCCAACAAAACATTTCTTTGAAAAAAAATACGTTTCATGCCTTTTTCGTAAGGTTGCCTCTCTGTACTTTTCTTATAAATACTTTCATGGTAATTGTTCGGATGATTTTTTCGCTATGGTACCTAGACTGTATGAATTTAAGCGCAATTCTAGACTGGCGGTGAGATCTCATCAAGTTACAGTTGATTTGGTTTGGTTTAGCTTGTTTTACGGCATATCGACCTCAATGGGTCATTTAATGCCGACAACTTTTTTCCTGGTAATATTTTTGTTTTGTCAAAAATATATTCTTGGTAATATTTTTTTTTCCTCAAAAATGTATAGCTGGTAATATAATTTCAAAAAATGTATTGCTGGTATTTTTTTTTTCAAAAACGTATTGCTGGAAATAGATTTTCTTTCCCCAAAAATTATTTCTGGTAATAATTTTTTTACAAAGTATTTCTGATATTAAAACCTAGTTTTACACTTTCATAATGTTTTTACCTCAGTTTGGGGGTTAACTATTTGCCCATAGCTGGGACCCTAACAGGTGCCTACCGCCCCGGGTCAGAGTGGACCTGGGAATACCAGCAATTAAGAGGTGGCTCCACTCTCCTCAAAGCCTCCTGATCAGAGGCCTTGCTGTTGGACGTAGTTTATCGTCTTACCCTAGACGCGGATGTAGTTTATCGTCATACACAGGACGGAAGTTACAGTTGAGCTAGTTTGGTGTAGCCTAACTTCGATCTTAACAGTTTCTTTTCTTGCACTTCTCGCTTTTTAGCCAACTTTAATCTGCAAAAATTTGAATGCAATGTCAATCGCTATCGACTGTCCTCTTGATTATTCTTTTCTCTTTC
The DNA here is from genome assembly GCA_963932145.1 of Acanthosepion lycidas. NCBI lineage: Eukaryota > Metazoa > Mollusca > Cephalopoda > Sepiida > Sepiidae > Acanthosepion > Acanthosepion lycidas. The sequence goes on from OZ010572.1 coordinate 121,115,598, forward strand.
TCCTCGTCACTAATGTTTCTGTTCCTCATTCCTCCACGTCCGGTAACCCCTTGTATGATAGTGGCTGTACTGCCTTGCTTGGGGTGATACCGATTAATATCGCGAAATTTGTGCAAAATGGGGTTAGGTGCAAAGTTTCGAGGAACGATATCACTTTGATAAAGTTGTTGCAAGCCACAGCATAAACATTTTCAATGCTCATTTTAGACTTAATGAATTTAAACGCAGTACTAGAATGGCGCCGAGGTCTCATCAATATACAGTTGATTTGGATAGATGTAACCGTAGGTTCTATGTGAACAGTTTCTTTTCTCGCACTTCTCGCTTGTGGAACTCTCTGTCGGCTCCGTGCTTTGTAGCCAACTTTAATCTTCAAAAGTTTCAATACAATGTCAATCACTTTCTACTATCATCTTGATTACTCTTGTATTGTTTTTACTCCTTAGAAATGTTGCTGTTTTGTAATTCTTGCACACTCAGTAACTCCTTGTGTCTTAATGGCTTTACTTTCTTGATAAGGGTGAACATGATTAAAAAGAAAAAAGTAACATTTCCAAACGTAGACAAAAACAAATCTCATTGGACAAATTTTTAGTGAGACAGATGCCAAGTGATTCTCAAGCTGAGTCGAGTGGTAATTAAGGGACAGAAAAGAGAAAAATATCAGAAAGACAGTTACCTTTTTTTTTTTTATGAAAGGCGACTCCTCTTCCAAACAATAACATCTCGCCTTTCCCCTTTCTCAACACCTTCTACTCACACCATCAACTCTGCTCTGTAAAAATACGTTAAAATTAAGTTTTAATACATAATTTATCTGGTTATTAATATGTTCATTTTTTGTGTTAGATTTAATGATGTTAATTTGTTGTGCGCATGAATTTCTTTTATCGATGTTTCCTAAACCTAATGATGTAATTGTGGCAGGATGAGGTTCGTTTCTTCTCCGGGGAACTTCTTATTCCCAGTCGAACCACGTGTCGCATCGTGAATAACACAATGCTATCATTATATTACCTCATTCATATATATATATATATATATATATATATATATATATATATATATATATATATATATATATATATAACAATAAATATTAAAAAATTAAAATTTTCATGCACAAACTTTCGTTTTATTATTTCAATAAGGTTCCTCGACTAGTTTCGTCCAGTATGGCCATCATCAGGAGAAAAAAGTTCCTGCTTGTTAGTAGCAGTGAACTACAGAAATATATATATATATATATATATATATATATATATATATATATATATATATATATATATATATATATACACACACAGTGTTACTCGGATAAAAGAGACCCGGATATAAGAGAAACCCGGATATAAGAGACTTCTTCTCCTGTCCCGGCAACTCTCTTATATCCGGGTTACACTATATATATATATATATATATATATATATATATATATATATAGAGAGAGAGAGAGAGAGAGATACATATATATATATAGACATATATATGCGTGTATATATATATATATATATATATATATATATATATATATATATATATATACATATATATATATATATATATTGTCATCGACAGGCACTGTTTCGCTGTATCACAGCTCATCATATATATATATATGTATATATATATATATATATATATGTATATATATAACATCTCAATCTAACATGTATCCTTTTATTAAAGCTTCGTCAGAGATCAATATAGAAATTATAAAAAAATGATTAAAAACAAAGAAAAGCAGATTAATGGTATGTTGTGTTCAGTTAGTTTTATTCGTTAGATACGTTTCACCTGTAATGAAGTAATGTTATCTAAATATATATATATATATATATATATATATATATATATATATATATATATATATATATATATTGATGTCCCGGCTTGAAGCAATCGGATGTCTAGCCGCACTGATGAGCTGTCATACAGCGAAGCAGTTCTGTATGTAGATAGCATTATATATATATATATATATAAATATATATATATATATATATATATATATAATGTTCTTATAAAATGTGGCATGTGTAATATAAC
>OZ010572.1:121122647-121175147 GCA_963932145.1 Acanthosepion lycidas
GTCTCGCAGATCAAACGATCATGTTTTAAATTTTACCGAGTGTTCTACCCGATGGTAGATGTAATATCATCCGTTTTCTTATCAGGAACATTAATTATTCATTGACCGAGCAGCCAGTGCTGCTTTCGGTTGAAATTCATAGAAAAAAATTCATTAAATTTATTTTTTTTTTTTAGGAAAATAAGTTTCGCAAGTCCACTAGCTTTTATCACCGTTTCTTTCCTTCCTAAACTTTTATTTGAAATAGTCTGGTGTGTCAACATCTGCAATTTGCCATTATTTTGTCTTAGTTACATGTGATATCGATTTATGTGTTTTCTCTCTTTTGAAAGTCCTCAAGTGCTGCTGTTTCTGCTATTCAATAAAGGAATGTGATTCTGTAGAACCAGTTCACGGGGTTCGAAGAATGATGACTCTCCATGAGATCTACAAGTCTCATTTGCTCAAGGCTATTTTTACTCCCCGATCGCTACACTCTTAAGTCTAGAGTCAACCATTATCTTCCCCTCCTATCCGTATAAGCCACCCCTTAACGTGACATTCTACCTCGGCTGCCCTCCACCCCCGAGTATTGTACAGGGTGAACCTCACTGTAAAAAGAAAAGAAAAAAAAAAAAAACTCCAAGAGAATGTGGTTGTATACAGCTGACAGATTAGATATTTCTGAACAGGTTTGGCGCCATATATGACATTCATATATTTCTGAACAAAAACTAAAAAAACAAAACAAACAAACAAAAAAAAAAAACTATGACAAAATGGAAAAAGATTTCGTGTAAGATATTGTTTTATAATGCTTTCAGGTAATTGCAGCCGATATAACTTACCTAAAGCATTTAATTTTAATTTAATTTAAATTTTAAAATTGTAAGGGACCCTTTTCATTCGTGTAGTTGCACCGATATAAAAAGCGCTTTAGTTCGATAAAGTCCTAAAAGATCAACACATCACACGAAAGTCTTCCATCTTGTTTTCCCTCGCGTTTGACCTTGTGAACTTTTAAGCGCCGAATTGATCAGAATTCTAAATTGTTGCTGTTGTTGTTGTTGATGATGATGATGATATTTTAACCCTTTGAGCCCTGACCATCGCTTTACCGGTGGTTAGAGAAAAATGACGTAATGCCCAGCTACCGGTTGAACAGTCGGTAAACATTTGTAACTATTTTTATATCTACCGTGAAACATTAAAAACCAATTATTTGCGAATTTTGACTCAGGAGCACTGGCAGAATGGTTGAAATTCTTCAGGAAAGCAGGGGTCAAAGGGTTAACCTTATATAGTACCCAGCCCAAATTTTCCTATCCATCATTACAATTTTCAGTACCTGCTTTTCTTACCTAAATAATATGTTTTTCAGTTCCTATTAATGTTAACTCAAAGTACAAAGTTTGAAGTGCCTGCATGTAAAATATTTCAAATAAAGATTTATGTTTAATATTTCTTTTTGATATTTTCAAAATCGGGTATGATATACCCATGGTTAGTAGTGGTGTAACTTTAATTGATGGTTAGTGTTCTAGGGTTAATAAATATTGTTTGGACGTTTTTCCGTGATGAATTTCTTTCCAAAAAGTGTCATAGGCTAGGGGTGAAACCAAAGTAAAAATCCGAATGTTCAAATGATGTAACGCTCATCAGCGTTGTAAATGGAATGGAGATGTGAGTTTAAATTCTGGTCAAACTTGCTGTGTGGAAAATCTAATAGCTTATTAGTTACACAAGTAAAGAAGAAGACTTACTGCGTGTGAAATTCAACAGAACGAATTTGTTTATTTACAATAGATTTAATAGGAAATGTATAAAGGCTTGCTCAAATTATTCTTTTGAGCGCCTCATAAAAATTAAGCTTTTTACATAAAAATGTTTAGTTAAAAGTGGGGCTTACACAGATGACATTCTTTTTCTATGTACTGTGTCCCTCCAAGACGGTGGCGATCATAGTTATTGAAAATTTCTTGTTCTTTTAGCACTTAACCATTTGAGACCTGACCACCGCTTTACCAATGGTAGAAAAAATGACGTAATGCTCAGCCATCGGTTGAACAGTGGTAGAAAAATGATTTAATGCCCAGCTACTACTTGAACAGTGATAGAGAAAATGAATTAATACCCAGCTACCGTTTGAACGGTGGGTAAACACTTGTAACCACTTTTATATCTACTGTGAAACATTACATACTAATTATTTGCGAATTTTGACTCAGGAGTTCAGGCAGAAGGATTCAAATTGTTCAGGAACACAGGGGTCAAAGGGTTAATAAATGTTGCCTTTTTATTTCTCTTAAACTTTATTCCGTCATTCATTTACTCAAGCTCGCTTGGTAGGTTATTGTTATGGTCCGCTATGTTATTATGGGTAAGGTCCCATAACACCCGACTTCCGAAAATTTTGTGTAGAAGGGTTTTTTTTAATATCTTTTTTTCTTTGGATCTATTTCCAAAGGTTCAGTAAATTTTCTTTTTCTAGACGATTTTCTTGGTTCTGGCATTATTTGAGGTCTTGTTATATCAAATGTGTCGAAGATCGTGTCCAATACCTCTTCTTGAGGTGGACTGTTAGCATCCTGTAACAGTCTCTTCCTTATTTGGCTTAAGTGTCTTCTGTGTGAGAGTTCGAATCGCTCGTCGCCACTATTATGGTCCGTTATGTTATTATGGGTAAGGTCCCATAACAGTTATGCGTTGTTTCATTTACCCCTCTTGCCTTCAATCTGTTCTGTAAGTATCAAATTTTCTAAGCCTCCTTTCCTCATTATGTGCTCTAGAAATTATAACTGTTTCTTCCTAATGTTAAACATAAAAGTCTTTTTGTTCCCATTTTCTCTAAAATTTCGTCGTTGCTCATATGCTGGGCTTATGGTATTCCCTAAAATCTTCTCCAGAACCACATTTCTGTTGCTTCAAGTCTCTTCTTCCTCGTTGAAGAGACTGTCTAGCATTCACTGCCATATGGGCTACAGATATCACACAACAGTTTACTATCCTTTTCTTTCTTTCTAACAAACATTTCCCGTTTCTTCATACTCTGCTGAGCTTTTGGAAGGCCTCTTTGGCTAACCTAATACGCATTCAGCTATCAATATCGTATTTTTCTTCCTCTGTTAAAACAATTCCCAGATATTCAAACTGTTGTACTTGCATGATTTTAGCATCTCCAATTAGTAATTTTCATGACAGGATCTCTCTTTTGCTGACAACCATACATTGTCTTCTTGCAATTGATGTATAGTCTTTTCTTCTCGCTTTCCTTCACTACCACCTGTAGTTTTCTTTTGCATCTGCTATCAACGCTCTATCATTTGCATATCTTATGTCGTTAAGTTTGTGGCCGCCATTAATGAATCCTGGTAGGACTTTTAATTCTTACAGTATCATTCCACTTTAAAGGTTGAATAAATCTGGTGAGAAGACACATCCTTGTTTTACATTCCTTTCTATCTAGCGAATTCATATTCTATCCTTATGCAGGTTTCTGTCAGTATAGGTCCTGGGTTATTCTAATATCCTTCCCAAATACGTCAAGGTTTCCTAGCAGGCCCGACAGCTCCTTATGATGCATTTTATCAAACGTTTCTTAATACTCTGCTTAGATTTTGGAAAGCATTTTTCCTTATCCCAATGCGCCTTCGGATTTCAGTATTACACTCTACGTTCTCTGTTAAAACACTTTCTAGTTATTTAAATTGTTGTTCTTGTTTGATTTTGGTATCCCCAAATTGTTGGGTTCTTCCCTTTGCTAACAGCCGTGCATTCTGTCTTACATTTGAGATTTAGTGTCCACAGTTGAAAAAAATTAAAATGTCATTGTTAAAGGCAAACATTAAAATCGGGTTGTCGATCTTCTGACCTGTCAGGAGTCAAGAGATAGAAGTGAAGAGTGAGTAACGTTATATGAAGAACTTCGGTAGAAGCGATTCGCGTTGGCTTGAAAATAGTTTCAGAAGAACAAATTGTCAGTTATTTTCCCAAGTGATTATGTTGTTCAGATTTGAAATAATGCACCTGTTCCCATTTGCCTGTCTATCGATTCTAACGAGGCCAGCCTTGTTTATATTTAGGAAGGTATCCTTTCAAATTATCGCGGGTTTCCAATTCCGTTCTTCTGATTGGTGAAAAATAATTCAAAGGAATAGTTTTTCCTCTCAACCCGATTCTCCAGAATATTTGATTGTCATTGCACGGAGCAAGACAGTGTTGACATAAACAGGCTCAAAATCAAGGTTTATCAAGAAAAGTTCTTTTCTGGACGTTTCTGTGGTTAATAAAGTCTTCGCTTTTATCTAGGGGTAAGGGACATAGCAATATTCACTGCAACTAAGATTTTTGGGAAAAGTATGAATCCATTTTTCCCCTGCACAATATGGATAAAATGACAGATGTCGAAACAGTTTAAGAGAAGGAAAAATTCGAACACAAACCGTGGAAATGGCAACAGACAACCACTACATTTTCCTTTAATAGAAATGTTCCTATCATTAAAAAATATATCCTCGAGTCTGTGCAATATCTACACAATCATTGGCCAGATTCTACTTCCGTTCACTTTTGTATATCGACTTCACGAATTTAAGCTAGTGCTGGACTGACAGTTAGGTCTCATTTCATTTTACTGTTGGAAGTAATATCGAATATTATTATTATTGTTTCAACTTAACATTAAAAGTTAAATTAAAAGTCCCTTGAATTTATAATCTTACATTTGTTTCTTTTTATATATTAAATTTTGTCTGCTTTTCGGATAAGAGGTTGGGATTTTGCCTGCTTTTCGGATAAGATTTTGTCCGCTGAGTTTTTGTCTTGTTACCGTTCATAAGTGTGCTCTGTTCTTTAGTTTCACCCGTTCAAACCTTTACATCTACTCTGAGGAAAACTTCAATCTTGGCCTATTCAGGTCAAGAATAAATCGCTATTCTTTTGTCAAATGTTTAGATGAGATCCATTCTTTAGTTCTTCAAATTCAGACCAGGACACGCCATGCTACTTACACGTAGCCGAATCACTATCTTTTTCAAATGTAAGAAGATGGTTCACCACAGCTTATTCACAAAAACAGCCACTTTGTAGAATAGTCTCCTGTGTGGGTGCTTCCCTGAACATTACTATATTAATCTCCCAAGTCATGAGTCAATCGTTATCTATCTTCTTCATCCTCATAATCTTTAATTCTTACTACCTTCGTTTTAATACATAATTTCTTCATCGTTACCACTTTAACAGTCATACTCTAGCATAAGTGACTCTCGAGCCGGATACTCTAATATGAAAAGTCTTTTAGAGTAATGAGTTTCGATTGATACCAATGGTCCTGCGTCAGTGTGATATAAGTAAATAACGATATGTGCGTATCTGCATTTCTGTCTCTTTCGGTTACATCGGGTGTTCATCTGTAGGTAGAAACTATTTATTTGCTAAAGTCACTCCTAAAACAGTAAAGTCAGTTTTAATGTTCGACTTTCTCTCAGTCTCGACTGTATCCTGCCAATGTTAGAAAATTTGTGTACATCTCAGCTCATAAATTGTATACTGTGTGGCTGAGTAGTTTCCATAATTGCAATAATTGTCCTTCATTTTGTTTCTTTTATGATTGAAGACCAGACACTGGTGCGCAGAGACGCCTACATCTCTTCGAGGACACACAGACGACAATTATATAAATGTAATAGATGTGGACAGCTGATGTTATTGAGATGAAAAAGAGAAATATTATTCATGTATATCCGGTCAAATAGTGTGTGTGTGTGGTGGGGGAGAGAGAGAGAGGAAAAAACAATGACCTAAATTCTGAAATTACATCAGTTGTGCTCGTTATCATATACTTCGAAGAAAGAGATTGTCGTTTCCCAAGAGAAGTTAACCCACTGTATATTTTTGAATAATTTAACACACACACACACACATTTTTGTGAATAAGTCCTGTTGATTTTATTAAAATCCGACAATTATTTGATTTTTGCAAGAATTTCCAATTCACAGCAAAAAGACGTTAAAATGAGCTCTGTTGATTCATAGTCCGTCCATTGATGCAAGAAAAACATTATTTTTAGCCAAAATTTCCAATGTTCTAAAAAGGATTAAGCAACATAAGTAAATAATCAAAAATACTTTGGTCTTTCCTCTTAATAACATAAAGATCTTGACGATAAAACTTTGTTTTTATCAAATTTGGGGTCTTTTTTTTATCATGGTATGCTCTTTTTTTCAGAGAATTATGGGAGTACCTATTTATATTAATACAGAGTCTAGAAGAATTTAAATCATCAAATTATTTTGGTCAAACAGTGTCCCATATTAAAGAAAAATCTGCTTTGAATCGTAAAATAAAAAAATGTAATAAAATTAAGACAATAGAAGATTTAATAAGAAAAGATTTAAATTATTTTTATGAATAAAACATGTGGTCACTATTGTCGTAAGAAAAGAATTATTTTCATTTTTCAAACATTTTAATTCGAATAATTTATAAAGTTTTGGATCATTAAACAATTCTGTATTAATTTTTATCGGTGAAATGATATTTTTATTAAATAAAAACAGTATTTTCTAATCATAAATAGAAAAGATAATTAATTCAATTTTGAAAAAGAATTTTGATTTTTTTTCTGTGTATAAATGTGTTGATTTTTTTTTTTAAATACGAATGTCTATACACGATATTATCAGAAAATAAGAGCTGCAACTATAATAAATTTGGAATTTATTGGTAATTTTCTAACATTTCCTCAACAAGCGTTGTTGTTAAAAAAAGGTCAACGTACCTAAAATTCAATAAAATATTATAATGCTTCAAACATTTAAAATTTTTAAGATAACTGGGTTTTTAAATCATATAGGTTGTCGATAAATGTAGCAACACCTACCAAAAAAAAAACAAAAAAACAAAAAAAAAAACAAAAACAAAAAAAAAACAACAAAAAAACAAAAAAAAACAAAAAAAAAAAAACAACAACAAAAAAACAACAACAAAAAAACAAAAAAAAAAACAATTCCATGTTAAAATAAAATACTTTCTTCTTCAAAGATATTTTAATAAAGAGAATTATATTGTATTATTAGATTTTCCATTATGGCTGATTTTAACGATTTTACTGATAAGAAATAATTCCAATCAACCTAAATACGATTTGAAATGCAACAAAATATTTTGCTTATTAGAAATATTAAATTTCATCTATTCTCTTGGAATTAAAACTAAATTAAAAGCTCCAAGAAATTTTTTTCCTTTTTAAAATGCATATTAAACCTTAGGTAATACATTTCTTTGGAGGTACCTAATTTCAAGAACAGTTTCTTTAACGCACGCACATTCGCAGCAGTATGCAATATATATATATATATATATATATATATATATATATATATATATATATATATATATATTCATACACGTTTCATTAAATAATATAGACAAGTGTTGTCTATTTATTTTATGTAAATTTTTTTCGTAACATCTGGTAATTTTAATAACATTATCGTTGAACGAAGAAAGAAATTCACAATATTGGATCAATATTGTGAATAGTGACCATATTGTGAAATCCACAATATTGGATCAATATTGTGAATTTCTTTCTTCGTTCAACGATAATGTTATTAAAATTACCAGATGTTACGAAAAAAATTTACATAAAATAAATAGACAACACCTGTCTTTATTATTTAATGAAACGTGTATGAATGAAAAGATGCTGCCTAAATACACACACACAATATATATATATTTATATTTATATATATATTTGTCTAGCCACACTGAGGAGCTGTGATGCAGCGAAAGAGTCTGTCTGTGGATGACGATATATATATATATATATATATATATATATATATATATTGAAAAATAAAAAAATTAAAATCTTTAGACACACTGGGTTGTAGATTAATATTCTTTCGTTTTTTTTTTATTATTATTCCATTCAGATTCCTCGACTAGTTTCGACCAAAATGGCCATCATCGGGAGGAGAAATATTTCTGCTTGCTGCTAGCAGTGAACTCGGAGAGCCGAGTTCGAATTCCTGTCGAATCCATTACATTAACTTACGTGCTAATAACCTTTGGGAAAGGTATGAATCCTCTTCTTCTCCCACCAGCTATGGGTAAATAGCAGGTCAGACTGGGTTCTATAGCCTTGGATGGCAACTGGTCTAGGAGAAAGACAACTCTGAATTCAAAACCTGCGAGGGTCGTTTGGGAACCTTGTGGCACGTAGTGCACCAGGTCTCTGTATTCGGCCCTTCAAAAAGTGTGGATGGTCCTGCACGAAACCTTCACTACCCACTATAATCATGTGCTGTATCGGGCTGTCGGTTTCCTGGGAACTGATCTGTTTGACGCTCATACGTCGAATTCGACGGGAGAGTCGAGTATATATATATATATATATATATATATATATATATATATATATATATAGATAGATAGATAAATCTAGTGAGCCAGGCAAACCTACCCAGGTTTCACCTAAACGGATCGTCAGGGAAAGCCGGTTTTTCCTGACGATCCGTTTAGGTGAAACCTGGGTAGGTTTGTCTGGCTCACTAGGTTTATCTAGGTCTGCTCTACGGTTGTATTGAGCTCTTTATTAGTTAGTTGTTTACTCGTATCGGGGTTTTTTCTTTGGGCTTGAAACCTGTATCTGTGCGATTTTTTTCGACAGACTTTCATGATTCTAGCTCTTTCTTTTTTTAAAACTTTTTTTTCCCTCGAGATTGATTTGATCATTGGCAAATCAAAAATTCGAGGGTTTTTCGAAACGAGTATAGTTATCTACATTTGTATGTATGTATATATATGTATGTGTGTGTGCTTGCGCGCGTGTGTGTGTAAAAATTCAGCTATAAATAAAAATATATCTGTAAATGGACAATCTCAATAAAGACAAAAGGAAAACTTTTCTTTACCGACGCGTTTCGTCATCTGATGGACATTATAAAGGATAAATAAGGATTTTATTTTGCAACATTCATTTATAAACATAAGTAAAAAAAATATATATATATGTATTCTTCATAATTTAAGAACTCTCGTAATTATTCTTAATAGTTCACCTTGATTTTCACAGTTAACGTGAAGATTATGCTTCAGACTCTGATGAGCGGAATGTACGCTTTTTTTAGGTACCTATTTATATATAATAAATATATTTATATATCTTAATTTTGAAGTATACAGTAATATCCTCTCACCCATGTGACACGACACACAAAAAAGAACGCCTCAGAGAGTAAACAATAGTTTTGCCGCCAGAGAGTCAAAGAAAAACGTTTAAAAATTATCTCAGGCAATTTGCACTAAAATGTGCTTCCTTATAAGTTCTCTCACACTGTCTCTCTCTTTCATATTTTTTTTTTTTTTGAAGTTGTCGCACGTCTTGTCCTTTAAATGTGTTTGTCTTAGGATGGTCCGTCTTACAAAACATTTTTCACTTGAAACAGGTCCTGTTCAACTGGTTGATTTCCATTGGATTTCTATTTATCTAACCAAGTTTTCTGATAGATTTCGATGATCGCCAGGTTCAAACTCTTCCCTGGTTTTTGAACAGCAGTAGCAGTTCATCTCTTGTTTCCTGTTTAGGGTTGAGTTTCCGGTTCTTTTTCTTTCAATTCCAGTATCCCCATTCGTCTTAGTGGCATCATTTCTTATTTTTCAAACAAATTAATCAAATCTGTCTATATTTCTGAGATGAGGTATTATGTACACGATTTACATTATTCGAACAATTGTCCTCATCTTTGTCGCCATATTTATTACAACGTTTCAGTCGACCAAGCATAGAAATGAATACAATATGGGAACCAGTAATAAGGAGTGCCAGAGAAAAGCGATAATAACAACAAAAATTGCAATATGAGCTCTGGTAAAAACATATCATGATAACAGCAAAAAAAATGCAATATGTGCACTAGTAAAAAAATTGTTGCTGACGACATTAGGTTTATAATACCCAGAAATTCATACCCAGATCCCCTCAAGGATACATAGGACAGTGGATAAAGGCGTTAGTTAGATCCAGTGACAGTTAGATCCGTTTAATGCAATGGAGAACTTGGGGAGGGGAATAAACAGGAGATAACCAACATGTCATTAAGCTTATCACAAGAGTTTACATAATTTTAAATGAATAGGACAAAACTTGTCTATATTATTTAATGAAACATGCTTCAATGAAAAAATGCTGTCTAAATACACACGCTATAGATATATATATATATTAGATTAATTAATGACAATATATTTTTGTTATGTGTTTCGATCAGTTACAAGCTTCTTCAGACTGCTCATTTTTTTAATTTTATTCTTTTGGATTAAAAAAATATTAAAAAAGAAATTGAAAATGAACAGTAAATACAAATTTAAATGGTATGAAGTAGTTTGTAGATGAGCGAAACGTGTCACAAAACCATAACTTTTTCCGATTTGTCATTTATGAATCTAAAGCTGTCTTAAGATACGGTATATATTCAGTAAAGGGTAAAAGTTTATGTCCACCATCTGGATTCCGAAGAATCGTCTAAAAATTGTGCACTATTTTCAAAGCTAATTTACTACTTCACTTTGGGCTAGAATGGCTTTTGCACTTCCAAGGAGTTTACCATGTTTTCAATAATAATAAAAATAATAACAAAATTGACCCATTACTGCATAAAGTTTCCTTACAGATTTAGTTCTTTGTGCTTAATTTACATTCTGTCAATATGGTGGTTACAACGTTCGTATTCGGACCATGAGACTCGCGTTCGAATCTCACCATGGTCGATTTGTCGGGAAGGTTTGGTTTGTTTCGTTTTACGGCATATCAACCTCAATGGGTCATTTAATGCCGACAATATTTTTTTTTCCTGGTAATATTTTTGTTTTATCAAAAAAATATTTCTGCTAATATGTTTTTTCTCAAAAATGTAATATTATTTTTTCAAAAACGCATAGTTTTTTTCAAAAATATATTTCTGGTAATAGTTTTTTTACATAGTATCTCTGGTATTAAAACCTATTTTTACTCTTTTATAATGCTTTTTATCTCAGTTTCGGGGTTAACTATTTGCCCATAGCTGGGACCCTAACAGGTGCTACCACCACGGGTCAGGGTGGACCTAGGAACACCAGCAATTAAGAGGTGGTTCCACACTCCTCAAAACCTCCTGATAAGAGCCCTTGCTGTTGGACGTAGTTTATCGTCTTACCCAGGACGTGGATGCAGTTTATCGTCATACACAGGACGGATTTGTCAGGAACGAGACTTCCTGATGGCTTCGATCCCAGCGTGCTGCACATTTGGAAAGCGTCTGAAAACACGAAGTCATCGTAGCCTTCAGCACGCTAGATAACACGCTCTTTCCCTGTAACTAAGGTCTGCTCAGTTGAAGTATAAACCACAGGTGGGCTCTGTGGGTGTTGAATAAAAACAAATGGGTCTACAATAGGGATTGGCTAGTCGCCCTAGTAAACTGATATCCTCAAATACGAGTGGTCAGCTATACATACCTTGTTAGCTAATGATAATCTAACGCTGACGGATTTTAAAATTTTAGGTAACCCTTCCTTTCTATACATTGGATGTCATGCACTAATGAGGCAAATAGTTTCACTATCCCACCTTATTAGGAGTTAATTAAACCAAACAACTTACTAATTATTAAATCCAGAGGATGGCCTCAAAATGTTTGCCCCTAATTTCACACACACACACACACATATATATATATATATATATATATATATATATATATATATATATATATAGTTACCTCCAAAGATTCGGTAAAAAATGAGCATACCATGATGAAAAAATGCTACAAACTTAACAAAAACGTAGCTTTATGGTCAAAATCTATATGTTATTATTAAGAGGAAAGACCAAGGGATGTTTTGATTATTAATTTTGAAATGATTCTTATTTAGAAAATCTTAGTAAAAAGATTTTTTTATATATCTGTTAAAACTCGTCACCCGCCCCAGACACACATCTTATTTAATTTTATGGAATTTGGACAAATTCATTTTTATACCGATTAATGTTTTCCTTGGAGAATTTAAATAACCAATATTTTTGTAAAGCAGGACCCCCAGTTACCAAAAATCGGTCCTGAATCGTAATATTAGTAATACAAAATGCAATAAACTAAGATATTATTTAATTAGAAAAACTTTCAATTGCTTTTATGAATAAGATGTATTAAGGACACTATTGTTTTAACAAAAAAAAAAAAAAAAGAAAAAAATTCGACGAATAATTAATTTATACAAGAATTGTTTTCATTTTTAAAATTTTTTAATTAGAGTTATTAAGAATGTTTTTTTAAATCTTTTAAAATTCTGTATTAATTTGTACCAGTGAGGTGACATTGGTATTAAGTAAAAACTATATTTACTAATCATAAATGGAAAAGATTACTACAATTCAGTGAACCTCTGTGTTTAAAAAAAAAATTTGAATATTACGTTTGATAAAGCAAATAATATAAACGTTATAATAACAGAGTACTAGATGTAATAAATAAATATATATATATATATATATATATATATATATATATATATATATATATATATATATATGTATGTATTCCAGAGACTTGTATAAAATACAATATATAAAAAAGCGATGCTAAAGAGGATCCTTTTCAAACGTCTGTTGCTTGTGCGACCGTCGACAAATAAACAGCGCGTGCACACGAAACTTTAAGTCAAGGAAAACAGTAAATTCACTCACACACACACACACACACACACACACACACACACACACACACACACACACACATATATATATATATATATATATATATATATATATATATATATATATATTGTCATCCACAGTCAGACTGTTTCGATGTATCATACCTCATCAGTGTGGCTAGATATCCGAATGCCTCAAGCTGGGATCAATCGGAGATTCTAACCCTGAGCTGTTATCGCCCGGTTGAGACGATGGTTAATATTTACGTGCTTATTTTTCGAATGAACACGCCAATTACCGATATGGCTCAATTCATGGAAGAACCTTGCAGTATTGACAATAATAGTCATTGTTTACAAATTTGCGCTTTCTCCCAAGAGTGCTCGACCGGAATTAAACTTTATGTGTGTTTGTGTATATATATATATATATATATATATATATATATATATATATATATATACATGATAAAAATATACTTTTAATGTATGCTATATTTGTGGGTGCCCATCATCAGGGACAGAGCGTATATAAATATAAAAGGAGACATTAAGGTTAACACCCAGGGTGACAGTCTGTTTCATGCTTAAACGCAGTCTTCAGGTCATCTGAAGATTGCGTATAAGTATTCGACACACTGTTGCTTATTTGAGGACATATATTTATATTGACTTTTGTCCTTGTTTTGGCTGGAGCAACCCGCCACCAAATTTTGTAAAAGTATATTTGATACATCCTGTATAGACCGGTTGTAACAGCAAAAGTGTCAAAATTGTGTTACAGCAAAATTGTCCAAATAGTGTAACAGCATAGGATAATTTTTCATCCCACAAAATGTTTAATATCTAAAAAAACACTAAACTAATTGAGTTTCTTTTTTCCAGGTTTTCAGTTAAGACGTTTAGCCATCTTGACGCCATTTGTCGTAAGAATCGCTACAAAAACCTTACGGTTATTCGTGGAGAAAGAGAACAGCTTAGTATCGTTTTTTGTATCAATCCTACTATATCTTCCCAATTGAGTAATGGTGAGAGGAAAATGATCATTCAGGCCTTTATTAATGGTACGAACATTCATACTCTGTCTTTCATTTTTAAAGTCCGTTCAAGAACCATCAAGGGCACGGTGAATAAGTTTAAAATAGAGAGAACAGTAGAGAAGAAAACTAGATCAGGAGGTCACAACAGCAAGAAGAAATCATCATTTCAACAGAGCCAAAGAGATCAATTAGAAAAGATCCAACACAACTCATAAGACATTTGGCACGCGAGAGAGGAGTTTCAGCTATGACAGTGCAAAGAATAGTGAAAATAAAATCGTACATGAAAACTTTTTACTCTATGACAGAAAGTTAGAAGATTAGAGAGGGCAAAGATCATCTTGAGAAAGTTGAAAAATGATCTTGGAAAAATATAAATATATTTGAACTTAAGTTTCATTCCTCATGAGCTTCTGATCCTTACCCATGATTAATTAATGAGTAACATGTTATTTTCGTTTATAATCGATTTCATTAGTTTTGGTTTAAAATATAACGTAAGTATATTTGAATACAGTAAGTTATATTTCACAGTGTAATAATGGATAGCGGTTCGGATTGAGGAATCGGAAAGCCGAGTTCGAATTCCAGTCGAATCCATTACGTGCTTATACACTTGGGAAAGGTATGAATCCTCTTCTTCTTCCCCCAGCTAAGGGTAAATAGCAGGACATATCAGGTCTACCGCAGAAAGAAATGGCAAAGTGGAAAGAAATGGCAAACTACTGCAGGAAAAAAATCTGCCTCGTCAGTCATGTATCGAAAGATAAGTGATCGCCTAAGAGTGTATCACGTATGACACATAACTGTCTGAAGTTATATTTCACTTGTTAACACCTTTGTAGATCAAACAATAGAATTTACCTCCCACAATACCCAGTTTTATAAAAGAAAAACTGGTTTAAATTTAATTAAATTCGAATGCCAAGAACTGCAGAAAATAGTTTTATTTGTGCTTTAAAATAATCATTTTTAACCTGATATACTTTTTCTCCTATGAAACCTCTACAGAAATAGAAAAACATTGTTTTTTAACCCTTTACCTGTCCAGGGTATTTTCGTGTGTCCTATCTGTTCATGCTGGTTTTCAGATTTATAACTATTGCAAGGCAACTTATCTTATTTGGTAAATAGAAATATTCTGATATATAGTGTTTCCCATAATAAAATCGTACATGTGATGCACAGAACGTAGCTTTCACTGCATAATTAGATTTCTTGGTCATGCCCATAATCAGGTTATCAGTCAAGAAAAATAAATATGCTACTCCCAGCACAAGGAGAGGTTTCCTTTTCGAAGCCGTTGGATAAATTCGCTTTCTGTAGTTAGCGGTAATAAAAACTTTGGCGGATATATCAGCTTTCCGTTGCGAAAGGGTTAAAAACACACACACACACACACATTATTCTGACAATTTAAAATATACAGGAATCTTTCGATTAGTGCAGCAAATAAAAAATACGCACTAATTGAAAATGCATTAATCAAATATAATTTCTTATATTAGAAGAAATGATGCAATTTGTACCTCAGATATTAATCTCATTCACAATTAATGCAATTTGCGTACGTTTAATAAAGAAGTACGTAAATATATAAGATACAATAAAAATGCGAGGAATTAATGTTTATTAATCTCAATCTTTATCAAAAAATTATTTAGAGTGGTTTGGCGCATGGTATTCTTCTGTTCGTCATAAAATTGGCGGTACTGAGAAATTACCGCTTCAAATTTTCCAAATATATACTCAGTAGTATTTTAACCTGAACCTTTTATTTAGAATCTGTCAATATTGAATGTATACATCTTATATAGTTCGATATTTTTCAATAAATGTATGTTCCTGTGTCTAATTAAATCGTCCATTTTTTTTTTTTTTTTTTTTTTTTTTTAACCCTTTACCTGTCCAGGGTATTTTCGTGTGTCCTATCTGTTCATGCTGGTTTTCAGATTTATAACTATTGCAAGGCAACTTATCTTATTTAGTAAATAGAAATATTCTGATATATAGTGTTTCACATAATAAAATCCTACATGTGATGCACAGAACGTAGAAGTCATAAGTTATTTACACTACGCTCTGTTCATTACATGTGATACAAAGGTCTTTATTATGTGAAACACTATATATCAGCACATTCTATTTGCCAAAAAGCTATGGGTTAGATAGTAAAACTTGTATATGGAAAATTCTTTTGTCCCCGAAAGTGTTTATGCAATATTCACTCCCCCATATATCTCCCCAAAAATATTTGGGGATTTAACCTTTGCATCTTCAGGGCATTTTCTTGTGAACTATGCAAACGTTCATGCTTGTTTTTTCAGATTTATAACTATTGCAATGCAACTTATCTTATTTGGTAAATAGAATGGGCTGATATATAGTGTTTCACATAACAAAATCCTACATGCGATACACAGAACGTAGAAGTCATAAGGTATTTACGCTACGCTCTGTGCATTACATGTGATGCAAAGGTTATAATCATTTCAATAAACTGGAAAAATGGATATCTTTCATTAGAGACCTTACATTATCAGTAAAGCGTCCTGTGGTCATATATCATGCCCCAAATATTAGATTACGCCTTTCTGCAGACGTCCTACTCAATTGTAGACTCTTTTATTAAGCGTCCTTAGTTTTATCACTCTTTTAAAATCATGGCTTCTGTGCAACAAATATGCTGCACAAACGTGGAAATCATGTCCTGTGCATTACATATGACGCGCAGGACAGGCAAAGTGTTTTAAATAATAAAATGAATTGATATTTCTTTCATTTTTTGCATTTATTCTTTCCTTTTTCAAATTAACATTTATTTGACATTTACTATTTATTTATTTTGCCTATTTGATGTAATGAAATGTTTATTTGCATCAATTCATGTCTTTTTAATTATTCTAAAGACATTCATTGATCAAAAGAAAGTACCACTAAAAACAACTGGGAGAAAATTGATAAAAAGTGATTGAATTTATACTGTTAATTGATTGCCCTTACTTTGTTTTCTTTCTGCTACCAATCTCAGAAAATTCTAGACATTTCCAAATATGAAGTATAACTGGTTTTAACCTTATATAACCAAAAGAGGGATAATTCAGACTTGTTTTAGTGTTTCATATTTCTTCTACTGTAGGAAAAAATAATTCAATATTTGCAAAAAAATAAAAAAATAAAATAAAATAAAAAATAAAGAAAGAAAAAAATTAAGAAAAAATATTACTGAAAAAAGAATTTCACACTCGATCATCGCATTACATTTAACATGTTTCGATTCTTCAAATATGTCTTTAGTTAATAAAAAACGGAAATTAGAAGAATTTCAGAATCGAGCTGAGAATTTGTGGAGTAGCTTTTTTCAACAAAAATGTTCACTGTAGATTTCTTCCCTGTCAAATCTGAAATAAAATGATATGTTTTATTACATTATACAAGCGCCAACTATCCTTAAGAATACATATTTAGTTATATTGAATCATTTTTTTAAGGTCTCAGGACAAATTTTCTATATGGCAAAATATTTTTACTGAAATAATATCTTCAGAGATTTTTCTATATGAAATTTTTTTAATCTATCTATCTATCTATCTATCTATCTATCTATCTATCTATCTATCACTTCGTTATGTTAGTATGTATGTATGTATGTATGTATGTATGTATGTATGTTTGAGTGAGAAGGCAATGTTGATTATTTGAATTCCACTGTCACACAGATTTGTCGACCAAGCCTTCTTTTATTAAAAAGCAAGACGGAAAGTCGTGTCAGCCGTGAACTGGTTATCCTTAAAAAAGAAATGGGGAAAAAAAAACAAAAACAAAAACAAAAACAAAACACCCCCACCTAAACAAAACAAAAACAAAAAAGCCCCTAAAAACGAAGAAACTGACAAATAAAGTTCAAGACAAGAGAGTTGGGCGTAACGATCGACATATATTTGAAAAAACAAATAAATCGTATTCAATGAAGAAAATGAATTATCTATAGCTGCCCGTGACCAGTTGTTTAATTCTTGAGATTAAGAAGTCACGTGTGGGATTATCACTTTTTTTTCTTGTCATTTCGACCACTGAAGTGTAATGAATTCATTGGCGGTTTATAAAGCACCGGATGTAACAAGAACGCCATTATTTTTACTCTTTTTAAAAACTCTTAATTCGGGGATTATGTGAGTCCTATCTTTCGGCTGATGGGAGGGTGTTCTCGCTAAATATTTTTGGGACCTTAGCTGAGAAACCCGAGACATCATAATTAACGCATCTATTTTCGACTTGTTGACATGGCACGGAAACAGAAGATGATGGTAGACATTTCCAACGAATGATATTTAAAATTCTCATCTACTTTTACTATTTCGACATGGGCTTGACTTACTGAAATTGGCGGAAATTACAAAAATCGAAAAGTATAAGGATTGGTGTAATGAAAAGAAAACTACAACACATATCAACTAGACAACTAATCTCCTTGGAAGTAGTTCACTTCTAGAGCCACACACTCCATCCAGAGTCATTTCCATTGATAAAAACATTCATGGAACTCTTTTTTGGGGGGTGGGGTGGGGGTACCGAGTAGCCGCCTCGTCGCATTCTTTTAGATTTCCTTGAGGTCGAGAAATCTTATTCTTTTCAAGTGGGGTGTAATTTTTGGGAAGAGTAAAAAATCTCAGGGAGCGAGATCTGGAAAATATAGTGGTTGACGGATATGGGGAATGTTGTTCTTTGCCAAAAACTGCTGCACAAGCCATGATCACTGAGGCCACCACACTCTATATACTTTCCTTCCAAGCACTGCTATAAACAACGTAAGTGAACGAAACCGTAAGAACATAGTGTGTATACGCGACAGTTTAATGTCAGTTTGTTCCAAGCGGCTCCACACTGCGTACTTTACTATAAAAAATAACCACGATAATTTTTGATTTGACCTCATATATACATGATATGATTTCAAATTCTGGTCTTAAATAGCTTTACAGGGAACAAGCCTCATACACTGACGTGCCAAAAGTCATAACCCATGACTTTTGTCACCTGCGTAAATGCAAAGCTCTTCAGTAAAATGAATGGCGCAATTTGGCTGCTTGGCGTTTGTTTACGGTTGTAAAAGCAACATGCTAGATTTGGCAGACTCGTTCTGTCGAGTGAAGATGGATCAGTGGTAGATGTTCTGACTAGCACCAAATCGGTTGGGTTCCGATCGGGGCTTGAGGCAGTGTTTAGTAGCACTGAGGAGCGGTGAAACAGTACTGTTTGTGAATTACGTGTGTGTGAAAATTTTATATATAACTAAGAATATGTCTGTAAAGGACAATATGAATAAATAAAAACTTAGCCTTGGATTTTCGTCTTCTGATAGACCTTATTAAGGCAAAATTATGGATTTTACTTTGCAGAGTGTATCTATACACACGCTAAAATTATCGTTAATTTTTCAGAATTTAAAAATTTAAGAATACACATAAATATATATCTGGCTAACTAAAAATTCAAGCTAATAAGTGATGTAATTTAAAGTCTAATAAACAAAACTGAGTAATTGTTGATATTTTTATATAACATATTTGTTATTTATATTATTAGGTTGGTGCAAAAATAATGTCGTTTTCTCACATATGTTACTATGTGAGAAAACGACATTATTTTTGTCACTTAGCTGATTGATGTCACCTAAAGCATCCCCATTCCAGAGTTTCGTAAACAGTCCGTCCGGTAATCACTCCATCGACTCGTCAAGGGATATCAGCAGTTGGTCATATATATATATATATATATATATATATATATATATATATATATTTTTTTTTTTGACCGTTCGGATATGGATATCTATCTATGTATGTCTCTATATATACCGGGTGTAACAGCAAAATTGTCCAAACCGTGTAACAGCAAAAATTTGTTAGATTAAGCTTTGAAACATTGTATCTTAAAAATGATTAAATACATATTGCTGGAATTCAACGAGGGTTTTTATTACACTACTAGACTTTACTTTGAACAATAAAAATGTATTTAGCTCTAAGTTGAAATGATGATCCGTCTTCCGTTTGTGACATCCTGATCCAGTTTTCCTTTACCGTCCCAATTTTTTTAAAAACTAATTCACCGTTAACCTGATGTTTCTTGAATGGAGTTTGAAGATGGAAGCCAGAGCGTGAATGCTGGTAGCATTACTAAAGGCCTAAATGATCTTTTTCCTCACACCATTGCTTATTTTGGAAGACACAAAACGATTTTAAGCTGTCCTCTTTCTAGATGAATAACTCAACAGGTTTTTTTTTAGTGATTCTTACTACAAATGGTGTCAAGATGGCTAAACGTCTTCTCTGAAAACTCGGAAAAAAGAAACTCAAAGTGTTTTTTTTAGGTATTAAACACTTTGTGGTATTATTATCCCATACTGTTACACTATTTGGAAAATTCTGCTGGGCACCCGGTATATATATATATATATATATATATATATATATATATATATATATATAAAGATATATAGTTTTAAGGTGTGCTATATTTATGGTATAAAGTGCACAATATCAGAGATAGAGCTATGTAAATATAAATATAAAAGTGAACATTGAAGTCAACACTCAGAGGCGACAGGCTGTCTCATGCTGGACGCAATCGGCTTGACGATTGCGTCCAGCATGAAACAGTCTGTCGCCTCTGATTGTTGACTTCAATGTTCACTATATATATATATATATATATATATATATATATATATATATATATATATATATATATTTCAATGAAAAGGTGCAATTATAATTTATAAATTCATGAATCATTCATACAAAAAACAAATATAGAGATTAATGATTTAAATGGCGAGAATACATCATCGAAAACAATATAAATAAGATACACCAACCCCGAACCTGTATAAGAATGATATGATCCCTGTTTATAAATTCCAGTTGCATAAGGTCTTTTTAATTTTTTACAAGCAAATATCATCAGGTATGGAAGTAGATTTTGTTCTTGTTTTTACTTCACGGTAATAAGAGGACAACGAAAATAGAGATGTAATCCGAAAAAATGCTATGAGAAATGTGTTTTTGATTCATGAATTTATAAATTATAATTGCACCTTTTAATTGAAATTAAAATAACCTCTATATTTGTTTTTTGTATGAATGATTCACGAATTTATATATATATATATATATATATATATATATATATATATATATGTTTACTTGGATTGACATATATATATATATATATATATATATATATAATTATTTATTTTTAAAGAAAAAAAAATTTTATAACATAAATATGTTATAAAATCACTACAAAAATAGCCATTTTGTTTCAACACCTTCGGTGTCTTATCAAGTGATGACGATGGATTGATATGAGTTTGTGACCCTAGATTTCACGCTATTTGCGATCGTCAAATAGTGGGAAACCCAGGATCAGAAACTCACATCAATCCAACTAAATATGTTAGCTCTATGACTGATATTGAGCGCTTCCCAATAAGTATATTAAATGCTATAAATAAAATTGCATATATATATATATATATATATATATATATATATATATATTTATATTTATATACATACACACGCACGCACGAACGCACATACACACACACACACACATATATATATATATGTATATATATATATATATATGTGTGTGTGTGTTTGTGTGTGTGACAGAGAGAAAAAGGGCTGAAGAGAAAAAAAAGAGACAGAAGACTCATTGGATGCCGCAAGAAAAACTGGATTCAAATAAATCAACATGGCCTGATATATCGTAAAATCTATCAACCGTTAAGATCGTGTGCTTATAGATCAAAGCATGAGACGCAATTGCAATCTTTAATCAAGCGATGCAATATTTATTCAAGTACATTTCTGCAGGTTTCGTTTCGACTTGAGCCATGATAATTTTCATTCACGCATCAACTTCACACTCTTAAAGAGACCATTCATATATTCACCGTTGCTCTTTGTTAAATTTAAAGAGATATCGATCAAAAATAAAATCGGCTCTTATACAAATGTTTAGAATAGATCCCTTTTACTGTTTCAGATCGGTTGAAAAGAAATCTTCCGGATGTAAGGTTTGCCTTATTTATGAATTCCTTCTGTTTTCTTGAACTTTCCGGAAGTAGTTTCAACGAAGAGGAAGTGGGCGGCCTGTGTTTCCTCGCAGACATGTCGACATCAATGAATCAAGACGAGATGCGAGTTGTGACAAGAAAGAATGAAAGTGGACTGTTGTCTACCTAATAGAACTTATTATCTATCACTATTAGGCTAATATGCCTGATCGGATGTCACCGGAAGTAAACTGTCCAGTCAGTTTTGTCTTATTTATTAATGGTCTCTTTTCTGACAGCATCAGGCTTTTTCTTATTCAATTAAGGCCAAATTAGTTTACAACTTTCCCCGAAAATCACTTTGTTCACTAAAACCATATCTGTAGCATCTTCGTTCATCAGTCTCCGAATTTTAAGATGTTACTTTAGTAAAATGCCGTTCATTGTGGAGCTGGCGTAATGGATGCTAGCTAAAAAAAAAAAAGAAAAAAAAAAGAAGTCATTTCCAAGTCGGTTTTGAATTACAGTCTGTACGACGCAGAGCAAATTTTTCTTCGACGCCAGGAAATCATGAAGCAGACCAAATAATAGTTGGCTTACGGTCACATACATTGAAACATCAGTTCTCGTTCGATTACCGAAGTTAAGCAACGACGAGCCTGGTCTGTACCTCGATGGGTGGCCGCTTCGGAATACCAGATGCTGTAACATAGATTGTGCGCGTGGTGTAATGGATAATGGCTCGGAATTGTTAATCGGTAAGCCGAGTTCCAATTCCAGTTGGAGTCGGTTTATTCACTTACGCGCAAATACCCATGAGAAATTTTTGGAACCACCTATTCTTTCCCCCAGCTATGGATTAATTAATAAAACTTGTATCATTGTACCATTATTCAAATCCTCTTTACAAAATACGTCAATGAAACCTGATCTCCTACTAACTAATGTCTTACAAAGAATAAAAATACTTATTCTATTCACACGAATCTATTCTAAAAATCTTGTCGGCATTAAATAACCCATTGAGGTGTTGATATGCCGTAAAACAAAAATAAACCAAAACCCCCAAAATATTTATTCTCGGTGCAAAGCTTCTGATTCGACATCGTCCAAAATTTAAAAGGGGCTCATTTTTTTTTTTTTTAATTAATTTGATTTTTCTTAATCTCCGTCTAGTTACCCCCACACACAAAAAATAAATAAAAAAAACAAAAAAAAACAAAACAAAAAAAAAAAACAGAATCAGTAAACATTTGAAAGGCGACATATCACACGGGGAGAAAATGTCTGGAATACGGCCGTGTCGAGATATCGCCTTGACGAAAAAGTTAACGACGGTATACGGGTGCACCACTAAATGTCTTGACGATCAGAGATTGGTAGTTGACCTGTCTTCCGATTTAACTCTACCTACCTAGTGGGAAAAAACTGACTGATTACAGTTAATGCCTTTAAAACCAAACTGGTTACATTCAATCATCGCCGATCAGACCCTGAACTACCGCCAGTCACGATGAACGAATGTCCCCCCCTTGAGAAGGAACCATGCTTTGAGAAGATATTGGGCCTCAAACTAACATCCGACCTCATTTGGAATTCCTATACACGACCCATCGCTGAAAATGCAGGTAAAATGATCGGCTCCCTGTACTGCTCTAGTAAGTACCTGACTCCTCATGCTATCCTCTACCTTTATAAGAACCAAATCAGATCGAAAATGGAGCACTGTTGCCATATTTGGGCAGGAGCTGCCCAGACCCCACTTTCCAGTCTTGATGAAGTTCAAAAGAATCCCCGAGTCCTTATTTTTCACCCTCCAACTTCTCTCTCGCAGGAATGTGGCGAGTCTCTCACTGCTATATCGCAACTACCATGGTAAGTACTCGGAAGATCTGCATCGCCTGGTTCCACAAAGTCTGACCTTCACGGCTAGGACCCGCCATGTCACTTACATAGTAACAAACCACTCTCATTCGCTATGTAATTCCATCCGTGAGAAAAATAAGTTCCACTCAAACATCTTCCTGCTAACCCACTACCATATGGAACAGATTCCCAAGTGGATGTTTCCCCGATTATAACAATCTTAACCTGTTCAAGTCAGAGTCAACCATTGTCTTCCCCTCCTATCCATAGAAACTTCCTCTTAACGTAACCCTCTACATCGAGGGCCTTGTACTGGTTGGACCATACTGTATCTTTATTCACGGGTCTGTTTAATTGAATTTCACTTGGCACAACTTTGATGTTACTTCTCTCATTTCTCCGTCTGAATCTTCATCTCTTCTTACTCTAACGGTAACTGCCTCTTTTATAACTTTCGGTCGGGTGCCACTTGATCCTGAAAGTTTTTACTTAATAGTACTTTTTATTTCCTTCGCATTTCTTATGGACTGCGTGTGGCTGCTTTGAAAAGTTCACATCTCCATAGTACTGGCGGCGCAGTTGGATTTTATAAGATCGCCTGTCTCTTTAAGCCCAGATAAAATCATTTACCGTCCATTTAAATCCGTGGGTGGCCTAACCGATCGAAAAAGGACCCATTGTGTAACATACACGGTGGAATAATGGATATCGGCTTGGACTGAGGAATCGGAGAGCCGAGTTCGAATTCCAGTCGAATCCGTTACGTGCTAATTTCCATGGGAAAAGTACGAATCCTCTTCTTCTCCGGACTGGGTTCTATAGCCTTGGATGGTAACTGGTCTAGCAGAATGACAATTCTGAATTAAAAATTCAAAAAGGCCTTATTCAGCCCTTCAAAAAAGTGTGGATGATTATGCACAAAACCTTCACCACTATAATGAAATCTCATGTGCTGGTGTTGGGCTTTCCTTTTCTAGGAACTGACCTGCTTTTCATATATATATACACACACACTCGACAATATATATTGCAAAATTTTGTCTTCGTCATGTGTACATTTTCTAGTCAGTCAGTTGTGTGCCATGCATGATACACGCTTAGGCCATCATATATTTTTCGGTACATGACTGACGAGGCAAATTTTTTCCCCGCAGTAGGTTGCCATTTCTTTCTGCAACAGACCAGTTGCCATCCAAGGCTATAGAGCCCGGTCTGTCCTGTTATTTACCCCTAGGATGGTGGAGAAAAGGAGAATTCATACTTTTCCCATGGGTATATTAGCACGTAAGTGAATGTAATAGATTCGACTAAAATTCGAACTTAGTTCTCCGTTTCTCAATCCGAGGCGCTATCCATTACTCCACCGTGCCTCCACATTGTGCAGGGGACAATACCCAAATGATAACTTGTTGGTTCCCATCCAAATGGGAATGTTTATTTAGGAAATTTACATTTCTTGGGACACAATGCCGAAGGGGAAGTAGAGAAAGGCTGGTCATCGCTTTCTATCCTACACCTAGCTAATCGGATTAGTGACCCATTCATTCTTACAACTGACTCATTTGCCACAAGAACTCATCCATCTTCATTCAAGCCAACATATACCACAATGCTGCCCATTCACAGGGATCCTACTCAACATCCATGACCTAAGATTTTCATAATATATAAAAATTGTTTTTTCCTTTTTTTATTCGAATTCGCTCTTGCGTGTCAACACCAGTTCTTAGTTTTGTGAATTTTTTGCCTTATTACTGTTGCTTTGCCTTGCATATATTGTTTGCTTGCTCAATATTATTTTTTTACCTTGTTCTTTTCTTTTCTTTTCTTGTTATTGTTTATTGCAAACCTTGTCAATTCTCTTTGTTGGGAAGTTCTGCTATTTACACTACATAACTTGTGCTGAATTGTTACATAATATCAATCCTCCTCTATGGCATCGAATGCTAGACAATCTCGTCACGGAAGAAGAGGAAAAATAAATATAGTCCTACAGAAGGATGCTGAGAATACCATGGATAGAGAGTCTTGGATATGATGATAAACAAGGTCTCATCAAGAGGTTTTGAGAAGCGTAAAATCACCTCTTACTTGCTTTCTTCCCAAGTCCATCCTGATCCGGGGTGGCAGAACCTCTTAGGGTCCGAGCTATGGGCAAATAGTAAATCCCCAAATTGGAGTTAAAACACTATGAAAGTATAAAATACATTTTTAAAGTAAGAATTTCCAACAATAGATTTTCATTGTAAAAAAAAATTAAAAAAATTAACAAAGCTCCCAAGTAAATTGAATTTTAGAATTAAATGACCCATAAGGAGTTGATATGCCTTTAAACAAACCAAACCAAGGCAAGGAAAGAGCATGTGAATAACAAGAAAGTTAATTTCAAGGAAAATGAAATAAAAAAGACTCTTATATTTAGAATGAGAAAGAGACAGCTGAATTTCTTTATAATGAGGAAAGGAAGCTTGGAGAAAATGACACTCATACAACACTGAAGGCAAAAGCGACGAAACGTTATTTAATAGAACGTTATTTATAGTTTGATTCATCAAGTCTGAGTAGACTACAATTTTTAATTTATTCTCTTCAGTAAAGATTAAGCCGGTTTACTCACGTTTCCACATTGTAATGTGTATATTATTGTACGGAGTGCATCGATTTGTTTATCAAAAATTTATCAGTTACTAGAAAGACATTCATGCTTAAAATCAGAAAGAGAGAGATGAAATTTTGGGGATACATTATAGGGAAAGACGGCTCGAAATAAGTAGCAACCCGAAGGTGTATGTTCAGGTGAGTAAAACAGGTGTAGTAGGATATCCCAACCAAACTGTATACATTTCTGCCGGGTCTAAAGATCGATATGAGATCTGGCGTTATCTTAATGCAACACAACACGCTTCCAAATGACCAGTTCTGGGTGTTTTTCATCAACAGGTACATCCTGGGTATAACGATAAACTACACCTTGCCGGATGTAGTTTATCTTCATAACCCAGTTAGTGTTGATCATGAAGGCCACTCAACTGCTCAACGTCGTCTTATCCACCTCACCTGGTGAAAAAGAGGACGTTACTTTGCCACACTCTATATTTATAAAGCGGTTATTTTGTTTTTGTAAGAATGTCTGTCAGCAGATAACAGTAGACATCAGCTATGACGCAATTGTATATAATTTTAAATGACAAACGTTGACATTACAGCAAGAGTTATTTTATTAAAATTAAAAACAAGCTTAAAACTTCAAAAAGTATATTTAAATAATTCCAATACATTTTATAATGTGGATACGAATGTCTTTGATCATTGTAATGCTTTTGCTACCTACCTTTTACAGATGAACAATATATGAATTATAATAAAATTTTATTTATTTGAGAAAAATGTTAGAATAATCCATAATGTTTACAGGCAAACTAGTGATATTCCGATCGAACACAGAACTATGACTAATCAAAATGAACGGATGTTCCTTTGAGCGCCTGTTGAGACTTTAACTCAAGGCAGACGTCAAGTAGAACTCGTACATACTATCCACAACTAAAGATGTTGGGAAAATGATCGGCTCCCCGTATAGCTCCAGTAAGTATCAGACTCCTTGCGGTATCCTCTACCTTTACAAGAACTAGATCAAGTCGAAAGTATTTCTGCCATATAAGGACAGGAACTATTCGGTCTTCACTTTCCAGTCCCGATAGATTCCAAAAAGTGTCTCCGTGTCCCCCCACCAAACAACCCCGTTCTCATAGGCGAAACGTTGCGATCCACTCGCTGCTCTATCGCTATTTCCATGGGAAGCGTTCAGACGAAGTACATTCCTTAGCTCCACCAGGTCTTACCATCAGGCCATGCCACGTACATTGTAGCGAACGGGTGCTGATCATAATCCCGAAAATTAAAATCCCGAATGACGAAATCCTGAAATTTAAAATCCCGAAAGATCAGAATCCCGAAATTTAAAATCCTGAAAGATTAGAATCCCCACAAAAATAGTCTTTGGGGAAATTAAAAAAAAAAACCCAAAAAAGAAAAACAAAAAAACAAAAAAAAAAACAAACAAACCGGAAATACCTTTATTTCTAAACATTTACAAAATAGCGTTTAAATAGTGTTTATACATGTGGATCATTCTAGGGCGCCTCGGCGTGGTGTAATGGTTAGCAAGCTGTTCTTGTTAAAGCTATTATAACTGAATAGTGAGTTCGATTCTCACTAGGTGCCCCAAAATTTCGGCCGCGTGCCACATCTAAGCCTTGTTTAGAAAGCAATACATTTGGAACTTTATAAATTAATTAAAAAAAATAAATAAAACCAGAAAATGGCATAGGCGATGGGAAAATTTAGTAGGCAATGCTCATGTCGGTGTTTATCGCATTATTGGAGAGTTTCAAAAAGAGCAGCGTTTATCGCATTATTGGAGAGTTTCAAAAAGAGCAGCGTTTATCGCATTATTGGAGAGTTTCAAAAAGAGCAGCGTTTATCGCATTATTGGAGAGTTTCAAAAAGAGCAGCGTTTATCGCATTATTGGAGAGTTTCAAAAAGAGCAGCGTTTATCGCATTATTGGAGAGTTTCAAAAAGAGCAGCAGTACGTAGAAAAGAAAGGTGAAAGCATTCTCCGAGGAGAGTCTTGCCCAGAAAGAAAAAAAAAATGTGTATTCTATCGTGATGAAAAACTTAAAAATATAGTTAACAATCGCGAAAACTGACCAGATCTTATGGACTATCTTAGGGCTTAGGGCACTTGTTCATAAGCTTTCATTGTACATTATTTATATATTCTGGTTTTATATTTCAAATTTTAGGCTTTCGACCTTCGCGATTTTAAGATTTGGGATTTCTAACCCAAACCCCTAGCGAACTACACCAATTCCATTCCTATTCCATTGGTGAGAATAAGTTCCATTCGAACAGCTTCTTTCCACGAACCGCTGCTCTAGGGAACTACCTCCCAAGAGGATGCTTCCCCGATCACTACAATCTTAACCTGCTCATGTCTAGGGTTAACTGTTATCTTCCACACATATCCACATAAACTATGGCTCTTAATCTGTAACTTTCTAATTCGAGTGGCTCCAGGGCCTTGTGCAGTGTTAACAACATTATATAAAAAAACGGTCGTATACGGATAGAAAATTAGCATTTACATAAAAATAGAAAGGGACGTAAGCCAGGAGTGCGTCATCTCGCCGGATTTGTTTAATCCATATGGCGAGGCACATAATTTACCATCCAGATTTCGAAGAATAGGGAATATAGCAGAATCAGACTTGAAATAGAGAGAGAACAGGGGTCAGGATTCGTTAAAGACAGAAACAAATGAAAAGAAACAATTAATGCGATATTTATGATCAGAATGATATCAGAGCGGACAATACAAAAGTATACATATTTAGCTATATTAGAGAACCATTTTGCCTTCATCTAACATGGTTGATAGCAACCTCCAGGAGAGGAACTCATTGCGTCTTCTCGATATCACGTCATCCACTAAGATGAAGTCGAACGATTGTATTGGATCATTTACCGCTGCGAGGAAAATTGGTTCAATGTGGCTTGACAGACAGTATTACTCGGCAGAATTACGTTTATAAATCTACTTTGCATTGAATATTGCTGCCACATCAGCTCTGGTGCTCCAGCTATATATCGCGAATCCGTAAAATTATCGGTGCTGACCTGACATCTCGGCTTCAGTCATTTTCCCAACATTGTAACGTGACTTCCCTGTGTCTTTTCCATAAATATTTTCATGGCAATTTTTTTAATTTTTTTAATGTTTTTTTTTCTTTATTACCTCGACCTCATGAATTTAAGCGCAGTACTAGATTGGCAAGTAGGTTTTAATGTTGAAATAGCTAAATGTAACCGTAAATTCTATTTTAATCGTTTCTTCTCTCGCCCTTCTACCCTGTGGCATTTTCTTTCTGCTTCTTGCTTTCCTGTCAACTACGATCTTCAAATTTTTAAATCCAACATCAATCGCCATACTATGCCATTCTGAAACCTGTTCTATTATTGTCCTTTCTCCACGCTAACATTTTCTCATTTTCTTTCATTTTCGCTAACCCCTTGCGTCTTAGTGGCATTATCGCCTTACTTAAAAGAAAGATTTATAGACGAAACAAAAGCATCAGATCAGATACGATAAAAGGATTTTTGTGGTGTTAGGAAAACTTGATTCATTTGGTGAAAATATTTTTTGTGTAATTTTGGTAAATATATCTGCTAAAATGAGGTGTTATTTTCATTTTTGTGTAATTTAGACGACAATTTATCCATCGCACCTTCTACATGTTGAGTCAAAAATAACACCCTATTTTACAAAAAAGTAGCAACCAGTAAAAGACATGTTTATTTAACCATTTTAAAAAAGGAATTTAAAAATCCCCAAACGCCTCGTCGATTCTTTTTTTTAATTAAATAAAAAAAAAAAAAAAAAAAAAAAATGAATAACAGGCAAGACAAATATTAACAACATGCCTTCCCAGAGCCTGGGAAGACGTTCAACACATAAAACCCACGGAGACAACCAGTTCATTAACCAGAAAAATTATAACCTCTTTGTTGATAGAATAATGAAGGCGGCTCAAAGATGGTAACTTGTAGTGGAACAAAATGACAAATATGTAGTTGAATCAATCTATGTACCAGTGCCTAAGTATACCTGACATGTTAAAACGCCACATTTTGACAACTATACGAACTTTTGTTGGAACCGAATAAATCACTTTTAAAATGTCATTTGTCTGCTGCTTACCATAGTCTAAAGTCGCCTACGGAATTATCCTTTTGAGCTTGTGTTTATTAATTATTGGCTATATTTTATATATTGGTTTCTTTGTTGAAATTTATTTTATTTGAATTTGAATCCTTTGTTTTTCTGATTATATTTTCAAGTATTTATAGAATTTTTAAAACATTTAACTGCATAATTCATTTCTATTGTCTATGGGTATCTTTCTAATGTTACTACGATTATGATGGACTTCTGTGTTTTGATGATTAATATAAGCCTTTTATTCTTTCACATCAGTAATTCATTGTCTTTGTGGCTTTACTGTATTGCTTGGGGTGAAATTATAAACAAATAATGCTATTGTTTGATAAATACCGTGTTAGTCGACATGAAATTGTTGTTTTCTTCTCACCAATGTAGATGTTAAATTTTTGTTAACGTTGGTGACACAATCTCCTGTTAAGCAACCGAACTCACACACACGCACACACACACACACACACATATATATATATATTGAATATCGCGTATCCGTCTACGGATTATCCAAATTACAGATTGTCTGAACTAAATTTTAAACTTTTGCGAACATTTATTTTACGACTTGCTTCCGAGTACAAATCTGTTTCAAGTGATCGAGTTTATTGGTTTATTGCTGTTCACAAGTCTTTGAAGCGAAAACGTTGTTCCCAGTCGGTCCCTTTAAACAATACCGAAAAAAATCTTAATGCATAGAAAAAAAATAAAAAATGAAAAAGCTAATCGATTACCACTCGAGTGAACTTTATTTACACGTACCTACCGTTTTCAACTAAGTCAGTGCACTTCTTGCGCACACACATAAATGTACTTTTTATAATTAAGTTAAGATTCTTTGAATGTTCAGCTTCACATGTTGGCTGTTAAAACGTTTGACGGTGGATGTGCGGGTGGCGTAATAGTTAGCGGTTCAGATTGAGAAATCCGAGGGCTAAGTTCGAATTCCAGCCAGCTTCGTCAAATTCATTTATGCGCTAATACCAAAGGTATGCCTATATATTCTCCCTAGCTATGGGTTAAATAATACTCCCGAACAGACTCATGTTCTTTCTAAACTGTATAATAAATGCCTTGTTGCCTCCTGCTTTCCTGTCTGTTGGAAGTCAACATCTGCTGTTCCAGTTATTAAGAACTCTTGTGAGCCACCCGGCATATTAGCCTTCTACCTCCTTTTTGGAGGGAAACTCCTGGAGATCCTAATCAATGGTGAATTGGTTCATCATCTCTCATCACAGGGCCTTTTCTCAGACAAGCAATATCTCTTTCATTTTTTTCAGGTGAACTATTGATGTACTGACGATATTTGCGGAAAGAGCTAATCATGCTCTAGATAAGGACGGTGAGGCCTGGGATGTAGCATCTCGAAAACATTTGACAGAGTTTGGCATTAAGGTCTTCTCCACAAGTTGAAAAGGTACGGTGTCTCTGGACACTTTTTGAACTGATTCAGTATTTCCTATCAAAACGTGAAATGAGTGTCATCCTGAATGGCAATTCGTCTAGATCCTTTCGTACTAACACAGGTGTCACTCAGGGCTTCATCCTTGATCCCACTCCATTTTTAATTTTCATTAATTACCTTCCTGATGTCATCAGCTCTCAACTTGGTATCTACGCTGACGACACAAGAATCTACTTCTGCCTTGATTGTATGGCTTATGAGTCTGACAAAGTCAAAATAGCAGCCGATGTCCAAAGCAACCTCACATCCGTAGTTAACTGGGGCAAAAGATGGCGTGTTAATTTTAACGCTTCCAAAACTAAACTTCTCACTTCAGAGAAAACCCTTGCAGTGTCATTAATGATTTTTTTAAATTATTCTTACACACATGAAAAAAAGTTATATCGTGTGTTTTGTGAGATGTGCAGAGAGATGTCTATCATGAAGTACGAAATAGCAACAAAACATTTAATGCGGAGAAGTACTGTCAGTAACCGGAATCATTGCACCATAATGTGTACAAAAAGCGCTCATAATTGTTTCCTTACACGATAATGCAAGAACTCATATTTCCCGAATACATCAGAAAAATATTATGGAATTATATATAGAAGTTTTGTCTTATCCTCCTTACTCTCCTGAGCTTGCTCCATCTGACTATCATCTTTTCAGATCAATGGAAGATTTCTTAGAGAGAAAAAGGTTTATTTCTTGGGAAGAGTTTAAAAGTGATATTGATAGTTTCTTTGCCTCGAAACCTATCAATTTTATACGCGTGGGATCAACAATTTGCCAAATAGATGGAATTATCTTTCGATAATGAGGAGAAATAATATCTTGATTAAATATATCAATTAAGAAGAAAAAAGCAACTTTTTTTTCTTTTCCATCTTCAAATGTGACAGGACTTTCTTTACAACATAGGTTTTCTGTAGATAAATATTCATGAATACTAGAAGACAAAATAATGATATTATCAAGTTGTCGACCTTCCTGACTACCAACAACAAAAGGTTTGGAAGGAAACATCCATCAGTATAAGAAAAGGCGATAACAAGTAATGGACATAAGAATTCTCATATTCTGAAAAAGCTTAATTATATTCTTCCTCTTTGAGGACGTGAACGATCTTGGCCCTTCATAACCCCCTTTCAGATTCACTTACTCCTTTACTACTCTTCTTTGTATGTTTTCTTTTTTGCCATCCATTGAAAGTTCTCATGGATGTAACTTGCTGTTTTTCCCGGATTCAGATACATTAATTATGCCCTTTGTGTATCAAATTCTCCACGCCTTCTTTCCATATGTCTTTCAGAAATTTAAGTTGTTTGTTTCTAAGTATTAGCATAGGTTTCCTTTTTAGCTCCTATTCTCCTTAAAAACGCCCTCCTTCTATCCATAGTATTCTCAGCATCCGTAGGTAGAACTACATCAATGATGTCAGTGGTTCCAAAACGGTGCGGTACAGAGGAAGAAGATAGCAGGTGAGGCAGAATGATTGAAAGACAATCAAAGATTTAGAAACAATTTTCTAAAATTTCATAGAACAAAAATAAATATAATTTCAAAATTTAAAATATTGTTGATTACATGTAATTGCATGCAAACGTTCCAGTATAAACAGTTATGAATAATTATTGACCGATTTTCAAATATTTAAATTGCTGTACTTGTTTAACTTCGAGGTTTGCTATTTGCATGTTTCTTGTTCGTTAGTTCTTCCAGCTTCCTTTCTTTGTCTGCTATCAACACTATGTCATCTGCATAGCTTATGTTGTTAAGATTGTGGCCGACAATAATGAATCTTTTTAGGACTTTTATTTCTCTCACAATCACCTCGCTGTATAGGTTGAATAATCTGGCGAGATGATAAATCCTTGTCTTGCACAACTTTATACTTTTGTATATTTATTGAATTCATTTTCTATCCTTATGCAGCCGGTTTGCTGACAGTATAGCTTCTGAGGTATTCTATCTATTTACCAACCTCCCCACAAGGCAAGGTGTGGCTCAAGGCCAGTTATAACATCGAGCGTTCCGAGTCCATAGGCCAGGGCAAAATAGTTAGTAGATCCCATATATACGGGTTCGGGTTTGTCTACCTCTTCAAGCGAGACTCTTCCCTTCGGTATAGCCTCGCCTGGGTTACTCTCCGCGCAGAGGCAGAGAGTTCGATAAGAGGGGAAGAGGTTCAAATTTCTTTCCCATCTGTGAGAAAATTGTCCATCATTCACTGTCATATAGGACTGACATTACATAACAGTTCTGTACCTTTTTTCTTTGGTTCTAACAAATTCCTAAATGCTTTGCTTAAATTTTGAAAGCTATATTTTGAAATCCCAATGTACCTTCGGATTTTCGCGGCGCACTTTTCTTTCCGTGTTAAAAAACTTCTCAAATATTTAAATTGCTGTACTTGTTTGATTTTGGAGTTTGCTATTCGTATGTTTCTTGTTCGTTAGTTACTCTCGTTTCCTTTCTATGTCTGTTATCAACACTATGTCATCTGCATAACTTATGTTGTTAAGACTGTGGCCACTAATAATGAAACTTGTTCTGACTTCTAATTCTCTCAGAATCACCTCACTGTATAGGTTGAATAAGTCTGGTGAGAAGATACCTCCTTGTCTTACACCACTTTCTACTTTTGTATATTTATTGAATTCATTTTCTATATGTATGTAGGTGGTTTGCTGGCAGTATGGCTTCTGTGTTATTCTATTATTCTTCCCAAAGATGTCATGGTTACCTAAGTCTTTGTAAACATATTTTTTAATTTGGTGAGGTGGGAGCAATTTTTAATTCCGAAGATGCGGCCTAGAGAAAAAAAAAGTTTTGGAACTACTGAAAGTCTCTTCTTTATCTTTGATAGGTTTGTCCATCATTCACTGACATATAGGAGATGAAACATTGCATAGCAATTCTGTATTCATTTCCTTAAAAGGACATTTTCGTAAGTCATCGTACTTTGCTTATTTTCGGAAGATGTCTTTCAAAATTCCTACGTGTCTTTGAATTTCTATAAAATGCTTCCTGTCATCTGTTACTACACTTTTCAGATTCATTTTTGCATCTTCTTGATTTTGGCGTTCCCAATACGTAGCTCGCAACTTGGGCTGTCCCTTGTGCTGACAACTATGCATTTTGGAATTTTGACATTTAATGGTTAATACTTTCTTCTTGCTTTCCTGGAATACCTCCTCTAAGTGTTCCTTCAGTTTTCATTCTGAGTCTAACATCAGTACAGTATCATCTGCACATCTGATGTTATTAAAGATTGGTCTGCTGATAATAACTCCTGGCAGGTCTTTCAGTTCTCTTAAGGTCATGATTTACACCGAATTATATTAGTTAATTATATATCTAAAAATAAAACGACTTGTGATACATTAATGATTTATGAAAAGATTGAGTGTGATTCTAATATCACTATTCTCTCTGTCGGGCCCGAAAAGTATTGCTTGTCAAACCTCACATAGATTGTCATAGCATGTCAACAATAAGTAATACAGATTTTTAGAGCAAGATTTTAAGAGTACATTCTGTTTAGATTTAAAGTCAAATGGTTTCTAATAATATTTCATAGTATAGAGGTTGATCCCTCTTCTACGTTATAAAATGATTTTATTTCCATTTATAGTCTATATCCAACGTAGAAATTATGTTAAAAAGGAGGAATTGAATTTCTTTTTTCTCAAATCATTTGTTATTTAACTAATCGGATAGTTAAGATTCTGTGAAGAAAAAAATAGTAATGACGAGTTTCGACAAAGAGTTTGGTCTCTTTGTCTTCTTCAGGTTAAAATGAAAGAAAGACAAAACTCTATGTGAGAGAAAGTGCCTTGGGATCTCTGTGCATAATTAGTAATCATAAATCAAATTAAATTAGATACCTTATAACCTCCAACGTCCAAACTCAAGAGAGTGTCAGTCCGCCTCTTTGCTTTATCTATATCAGAGAGTATTGGTGTTGATGGATTTTAAATCAGTCCACCGAACTAGAGAGTGTTTGTACTATATATATATATATATATATATATATATATATATATATATATATATATATATATATATATAAAGTTCCTTTAAAGACGACTGAGAAAGTACTGCGATTAAACATTTTATTTAAATTTCCTTGTGGTCGGACTCGTGTTTTCTTTTCTGGACGGACACAAAGTGTGTAAAAGTTAGCCAACCCGCCCATAGCTCAATTAGCATTTATTTAAACACACATGAAAACTTTGGTAAACTCCATCCGAAACGTACTGGGAGAAAATACAAATATAATAGCCTCATCCACATGTAAAAAAAAGGTTATAAATGATGGAAGCCGTAATAAAAAAAAAGAAAAGCCTAGCCTCAATAACATAAACTATGAACACAGCCACAATGTACTGACCATGTTTGGAAAATAAGACATTCCCATAAATTCAGACACATACATAAAAAAACCCACACATTCTGTTAAAAATAAAAAGAATAAAACTCGCCCTTAATAATGGTCAAAAGAATATCCAAAATCACTCGGATATGGAGACATTTTGGACAGTTTGTACACACTTTGTGTCCTGAAAAGAAAACACTTGTACAAAAACAAGAAAAATTATATAAAAAGTTTAATTACAGTACCTTGGCAGTCGACTTTAACAAAAAGAAATATTGTTGCCCAAATACAGCACTTTAAGGGACATGTAAATTCGTAAATAATATTAATTCTTTATAAGTTAGATCTTGCAGGTGAATTATTATTTATGATGATGAGGTTAGCAGTTTAAATTTTTTTATAATAAACAAATAATTTCATTTTCTTGTTTTTTAACTGGAGTTGGGTATTGCTTCATGATATTTCTAAATGACCGATTCGACTTACTTGTAGTTACTACGCATTTGATCTTTGTAGAAAATATCAATGCAATTGTTTTTTTCTTCTGTGTGTTCAGTATTGCTATTAGTTACCTTAGAAAGAAAAAGTCTAATATGGTAATCTATAAGATGGTTTAGAAAACCGTTATTAACAAACGTTTATTTCACGTTATTAAGTTTTTTAAAGAAAAGTGGACGAGGGGATTTTTTTTATTCTTTTCTAAATTTATTTGAACAAATTGTCTATAAACAAATACCAAAATGTTTTTGGCTATTCTCTGCTAGCTGCAATAATGGAGAAAGCATTGCCTCGCACAATCGCCAAGAACCACTCCGTTTCACAAGGCTCGTTCCTTAATCGAGAAAGGTCATCGAAATAGGGCCAATACCTTCAGAAATTTCCACTGCTAATGGAGTAAAAATAAATCTGTCCGCAAGAGAAGAATATTTAACTATTTTTTTTAATCTCCGCATCCCGAGCGACAGATCCCGGCTCAGCCGCAGACCCGACCAATTACCGGTCAAGGATGCAAACCAAACTCATCAATGGAAGCTCCATATCTGCATCTGTGACTCTCACATAATTTGAGTCCAAGACGGATCGCGACCCCGATTTGAGTGCACTCATCATTCAGAAGGCTAACGTTGAGCCAGGCGGCACTAAGTTGTGATGCAGATAGTAGACAGGTGAGGCGGTGCTGATCCAGAGATAGCCCCGTAAAACAATGCGACTATCCACCGAGTATCTCATCAATTAATTCGCGATTGGAAGAAAGTGAAGAAAGATATGCTGGAAGGGCCAAGTCTACCGCTGATCGAAGGCCAAATCCTCCGAAACTCAAAGGGAGCCTTCGCTTGCCTCCAGATAGGGCCGTCGAAATTAACGTGGCAAATTAAACTCCGCGCGTCTCTTAATTGTGATTAGCTATCTCGTTTAAGAAATCCTGTTCGAGTTAGCAAGGATGAATACTCGTGCGTTCGCATAAGGAAGTTTTAAATAACACCTATTTTATATTTGAGAGGACATTGACTAGCAAAATTTAGATGGCAAGAGTTTTTACTTGTGTTTGTTTTTTATATAACGAAGTCGTGAATGTATTATTACTAGACTCCACAAGAACACCCAAGAATGGGAAATTAGATTTTTTTTGGCTAACGTCGTAAGTAAAGTTGAGGATGGAATTTTTTTTCGAATGTAGTTTTGAGGTTATCGATTTTCATTTTTGTATATAGAAATATATCGTCTGCGTAGCAAGGTATATTTTCGGTTTAGTAACATTTTAAAACATTTTTTTTCTATGTGGAACATGTAATAGAGAAACACGGTCGGAGAGGATTACTCATACTTACCCCAACAGTTTGTAAATTTTGCCGTTATGATCATAGAAGGACACTTTAGTAGTGCATGCGTGTAATAATTTGATTAAGAATATTGGGTTTGTTGAATGGAGATGAAATTGAATTATTGTTATTAGGTTGGTGCAAAAATAATGACGTAATAATGTCGTTTTTTTTACGTATTTTTTAACGTCAAAAACGACATTATTACGTCATTATTTTTGCACCAACCTAATATATACGGAGTTAAAGATTATATCGATGGCTTTGTCTATAGAGACATTTGTAAACACATTTTCTACGTTAAGTGATGCTAGTATGCCTTCGTTTGGTTTTGTAATTCTAAGCTTTTGCAGAAATTGGTAGGTAGATATGGAATAATAATATCACTGAAAAATTTTTAAAATTGGTATATAGGTGTTGGTATCTGTGAAATGATATGTGGTAATGGGTATCTGTGTTTGTGTATTTTAACATTTTTCTATGGGTATCCTGGTTGGTAATCTCCAATAATTTTATTTATTTTCAAGGATCCCACATCAGCATTGTTAGATGTTATGAGTTTGTTAACAGATTTTTTTTTCTTAGAGTGTCAGTGGTGTTTTTATTTAGTTTTGTAAATTTAGATCGATCATCGATAAAGTGCTGGCATTTTCTGTAATAATCTAATTTGTCCAAAATTGCATAAGTATTGGCTTTAACAGTTCTTCTGATGACGATATTAGGATTGTTTGTTTAGTTCTTTTGTAGCGGTTTTGAGTTTTGTTGCTAGTTTGTTATCGCTATTGCTAGGAGAGCGATATTTTAGACCTTTTGCCTTGAGAATATCGCTGAGATTTGGATGGAGTTTTACTAGTTTGTCTTTTTACATTTGGGTAAGATTTCGATTTCAGGCTTCTTTGTGAGGTGGTCAATATTGGGCTGGAGATAGAATTTTGGTCCTAGATTTACGAATTCTTTCTGGTCATCTGTTATATTATGACTTGATAGATTTATGTATTTATCACTATTGTTGGAAAGTAGAATATTTCCTTGATATAAGTTGCAAAGCTTTTTTTTGTTCTAATTATATGTCTACTTATCATTATTATTACTTACGTTCATTTTATTAGGGTTCGCTCAAAGTGTTTTTAAGTATCGCATTATGTTTTGGGATTTCATTATTTAAATGTTGGATTTCCTTTTAGCTCTTGTTATTTGTCGTAAAACATTTTTTTTTACTTTCCTAGTTGGCTACCGGGTCATGTAATTTAAAAATTGTGTATTTAGACACCAATCCCTCTTATATATATATATATATATATATATATATATATATATATATATATATATATATATATATATATATATATATATATATTCATAGAGACGTCTGTATGCTTGTGAGGGGGAAAACGAATGAATGATAAAAAACAAAGAGGGAATGAAAAGAAAGAGTCTTATCTTCAGCAAAGCCTTGCTAAATTCCACGCAAATATTTAGGCAAGAGCAAGAATTTTAACTGCATTCTCCATTAATAATAAAAAAATACCGGCTGTTTAAATGCGTCAACCATTACTTTTTCGAAATTACATGTATCTTCTTTGTTGGAATACGACTAATATATATATATATATATATATATATATATATATATATATATATATATATATATATATATATATATAACAAAAACAAAAACACTGGAGGATCGGTTTATACCTCAGGAAGAGATAACGTATTACTTAATGCCAAAACACACACGCCCGCGCACACACACACACACACACAAAACATAGACACACACACACAAAACACATAAACACAGACGCACACCAACTTATTAAATATATTGAATTGCCAAAAAATTAGAGACAGCTTCTTAATAATGTAGTGTTATGACTTCGCTTGAAAAATGATTAGTTGATTTGTTTATTTAACGCAATATCAACTCCTTATAGGGCATTTATTCGCAAAATTTAATTTTCTTGGGCGCTTTGAAGCAATAAAAATATTATATATGTTATTCTGCTTCCACAATTGAATACGTGGTAGATGACACTCAGCTTTTCTGCATGTACATATTTGTGAGGATATAATTACTAGAGGTAGTGATATGTGTGTTTTATATTGTAGTTTTGTTGAAATTATATTTTGGAATACAGTTCTTTTTTTTTAAAGAAATTGTAGGATATTATATGGATTAATGTCATGAAAGAGTTTTTTTTCATGTTGGTTGTTTGGCTGATTTTGTTTAGCGGCATATCAACCTCTAATTAATGTCGAAATCTAAATAATTTGAACACAAATTTATGGATTAAACTAATTTCGAACGCAACTGTACTCCTTCAGCTACAGATAAAATATATTGCTGGCCATGATACTTTAAAAATGTATTGTTAGTAATTTTATTATAAATAGGTATTGATGGTCATTTTTATATACTGTTTGGGAGTTCGCTATTTGCCCATACCTGGGACCCTAATCTCCAGCTTCCGATTAGAGATCTTGCTGCCGGATGTAGTATGTCCGTGTCCATTTGAGATCTTGGTTGAGTTTAAGTCCCACCAGGCGCAAAAAGGGACATCCTTGAGGGGATATCCATTCATTGCGGTTGGTGTAAATTCTGCGGTGCTGGTATCAATACAGTGTCATCTACATATCTTATGTTGTTAACATGAGTCCACCAATTGAGAAAAAAAAAATCCTGGTACGACTGTTATTTCTCTTGGAACCGCCTCACCATGTCGCTTGAATAAATCCAGCGAAAAGATGCTTCCTTATCATACAGTCCTTTTATTTTTGTATACGTGCTCAATTCATTTTCTATCCCTGTACAGCCTGTTTGTTCTCAGGAAATATTCCAGTTTACTCTAAAACTCCAGTGACAGATCAGCAAAAGGAACAGTCCAACGTGGAAATTACAAATTTGGAGATACCAAAATCACGCAAGAACGATTTAAATAATTTGGAAGTGACAGAAAGAGCGAAAACTGAAATTCAAAAGCACATTGGAATAGCGAAAGATGCCTTCTAAAAGCTAAGCAGTTAAATGCCATACATGATACACGCTTGGACGATCATGTCTCTTTCTATTCATGATTGACACGTCATAAGATCTTCTTGCATTAGGTTGCCCTTTCATTCTGCAGTAGACTGCTTGCTAACCGGGGCTATAGGACCTAGTCTGTTCTTTAACCCATAGCTGGAGGAAGAAGAGATGGATTCATACCTTTCCCAAGAGCTTGTATTTGGGCGTAAGTGAACGTAAAGAATCCGCCTGGAATTCGAACACGGCTTTCTGATTTCTCATTCCAAGCCTACACCACAACGTACATCCGGACAAGCAAAGTTTTAAGAAACACGGAAATTTCGTTAGAAACGAAGAAAAGAATACTGAACTATTTTGTAATATCACTCCTCCTATGTAGCAGTGGATGCTGGACCATCTCTGCACGTATTAAAAAGAAATTTGAATCAGTGGAAAAGTAATTCTACAGAAGGATGCTGAGAATGTCACAAACTGAACATGTGGGCAACGACGAACTTTTAGAGAAAATGGAAATAAAAAGGACCTCATTTTTTTTTAATCCGTTTGTCCCAAAGCAAGGTGATAAAGCCACTAAGACGCAAGGGAGCTACTAGAAGTGAAAGAAAATGCAAATAACTTTGAAGGAACCGGAAACGCAATCTTAAACAGGAAAAAAAGGATAAACTCTTGGGAAGATT
This sequence comes from Acanthosepion lycidas, assembly GCA_963932145.1. NCBI lineage: Eukaryota > Metazoa > Mollusca > Cephalopoda > Sepiida > Sepiidae > Acanthosepion > Acanthosepion lycidas. The sequence continues at coordinate 121,164,431 of OZ010572.1, forward strand.
GGGAAGGGGCGTCAACCGGACGATCGGCGAACCTATTTATTTCTAACCTTAGAATGATACAGTTGAAATTTCTAGAGCACATAATGAAGAAAGTGTGCTTATGACATTTGATATTCACGAGACAGATTGAAGGCAAGAGAAGAAAGGAAAAACAGATAAATTACATAACAAGCTTCTTTAAATGAATGGCAGAATAGAGAAGAAATAGCAAAGAGACGAAATTTGCTACAATGAAGAGGAAACTGTGGAGAACCTATAATCAAGCTCCTGAAGGGACATGAGCCATTGGTATTTCTGTTTTCTCAAATTGTTGTCAAAGAAGAAGAAGAAGAAGCAGAAGAAGAAGAAGAAGAAGCAGAAGAAGAAGAAGAAGAAGAAGAAGAGTGTTACAGTTTGTGTCACTTATTAAGAATTGGTCTCTTTGTAAGAATTTGTCTCTTAGTAAGAATCGGTCTCTTAGAATTGGTTTCTTACTAAGATTCGGTTTCTTAGTAAGAATTGGTCTTTACAAATAGCTTGATAATGATTGGTCTCCAATTGCTCTTTACGAAACCCTGTCTATCCAGAATTCTTAAATTTTCTTAACTACCAAAGATTTTAGAATATTAGCAGAGTACTTATCATCATGGGAGAATCACTTCGAAATATCTATCATAATTATCCGCAATTTTTCTCCAGCCAATTTGCCGCTAGGAATTAATTTGGAATGCAAGATTCGCTCAGGCAGAGAAAGTCGAAAGTCTTTACAAAAGAATTTCCTCATATTTACTTTGCATTCAGATTTCTCAGCCTTTTTACCAGTAAACTTGGCAAATATAAAAAAAAAATGTATCAATTTGTTTTCATTTTTCATAATCATACTCGCAAATACAGTGATAAATTGACGCATGGCAAAACAGAAAATAAAACACCGCCATCTTGTTTACACATTTATATGTTGCATGGGTGGGGGGTAGATTGGCAGGCAAACAGATATTGAATGATGGAAGACGACAACAAACAAAACGAAGACTTGAGTAAAAAAAAAAATATATTACCAAGTTTATTTTCTTTAAAGAAAATACATCAACAAAAATAAGGTTACAAGGCACTAGACAAAGAATATCTCTATGTTTATGTAGAGGGTGAGAAGAACGTTATCCTGAGAAGGACAGTTGTGCTCCCGAGCTGGCTCCAGTTGTGCTCCAAACTATAAACTATTGTCTCGCTAATCCTGATTTCCTGCTTGCTGGAAGCCTGTAGTGTTTATTGTTAAGAATTCTGGAGAATATTCTGACCTCTCTATCGTTCTATTAGTTTCCGCGACTTTTTGGTAAAAGTATTCAGAGCTTTAATCAATGCTGAAGCAATTAAGCATCTTACCTATCACAATCTACTCTCTAACAAACAATATGGCTTCCGTTTTGCCAGGTCTACCGCTGATGTACTAACGGCCATCACTGAATATGTATATCAAGTTCTTGATAATAACGGCGAAGCTCGAGCCGTGGCTCGAGATAGTTCGTGGGTGTTTAACAGGGTTTGGCACACTGATTTTCTCCGTAAACTCCATGGCTACGGTATTACTGGACGTTTGTTTGATTTAATCCAATCGTTCCTATCAAATCGTGAAATGAAGGTCGTTTTGAACCGGCTCGCTTCCAGATATTTTTTCACGAACGCGGGTGTACCCCAAGGCTCTATCCTAGTTCCTATGCTGTTTCTGATTTTCATCAAAGATCTTCCTAATGTCATCAGTTCCCAAGTAGGCGTTTATGCTGATTACACTACCATTTACTCCTGTCTCAATAGTGAATCTGGCAGCGTTAAGATGGCCGCTGGCCTTGAAAAGGGTCATCTAATCCGTAGGAAATATCTCATAAATTTTAATGCCTCCAAAACGAAACTGCTCTCATTTAACGACCACAGAGAAACTTTTCTGCCCACCATCAGCATGGCTGATGCGAGACTCATGGAGAGCAACACATAGCGTCTTCTTAGCCTCACGTTTTCAACTGACTTGAAGTGTAACAACTACATTGAACCAGTAGCTGCATCCACTGCAAGGAAAGTTGGGTCACTGTATCATACCAGAAGGCTTTTCTCGTCAGAGTCCATCTTGCACATTTACAAGTCTACCATCCGTCCCTGCATTGAATACTGTTGCCATATCTGATCTGGTGTTCCTGCTGTTCGTCTCGAGGTTCTTGACAAAATCTAAAGAAGGATCTGCAGTGTAATCGATCTTGACTTGGCATCTCGACTTCAGTCACTTTCTCACTGACGTGACATGGCTTCTCTCTGTCTTTTCTACAATTATTTTCATGGCTACTGCTCTGACGATCTTACACCCTGGTGTTCCGACTATGTGAGTTTAAGCGTGCTACTAGATTTTCTTTCACTTTCACTTTCACCTCCTACGCACCAGTGGCATTCCCGCCTTGGTTGGGGTGAAATGATTAAGAAAAGAAGTCGTTGGAAAGTGTTGTCCTGAAAAGGGCAGTTTATTGCATATCGTTTCTGCTGGCGATGATTGCTTGAATGGCGGAAGCTGGTGGCCTACTAAAGATGGCTGGAGCGGTGGTCTATGGCGAACTAGATATGATGGTTGGTTGACTAACTGGAACAGCTGCTGGTGGCTGGAGCAATGAGGCGGCTTCTGGAACAGATACAAACACTATGATCCGGTATTTACCAAATCACCTCGACTAGGTTTCGAATGCGCACAAAGTCAGTTTTTTTTTTTAACGTGAGAGACCCGAGAGCGGACACTCGGGCCATTGGCTAAAATTAAACCAGCACTCGTTTACGCGGGATTGGGCACAAAGTTTGGCTTAGCCGGTCGAGGCCGCAGAACACATACTACAATATGCTTATAGCTTCTGAACCGGGCAGACTTAACTATACAATGCTTTTATCTTTAAGGACACATAGACCAGTGGATAAAAGTATTGGTTGAATGCAGTGACTTGATCCAAAGAGTAGTGGCTACTGCGGTGGTGGACAAAAACTAGGAGAATTGAATTAAAGGGAGATAACAGAGACGTCCATGTGATAAAGTTTGCAGTTTGAAATTCCAAACGTCGTGAACATGATAATAAAGATGAGGACAACAGTCCGAACAATGTAAATAATGTAAATGTATTTCTCTTTATTAAAAATTGTTATTGAAACAAATATTATTTACTTTAAGTTTAAAATATCGCATAAATGCATTTTTTTTAACTCGACAGTAGCTTTTTGATGTGTTGACGGTCTGATGACAAATCTATTTTTGCTCTATAGAGATTTTATCGGCAAAACATAATTGAAGACAATAACCTATGTACCTCTTATATATAATTTTTAAGTACTCAGTAATCTTATAAATTTAAGAAAATATTCTCCATAATCTAATGTTTTATTGAATTTTAGAAATGTTGGTTTTAAATTTTTTATAGTTATCGCTCTTATTTTCTGATAAGGTCGTATACGGTGGAGTAATGGATAGCGGCCTGGATTGAGAAATCGGAGAATCGAATTCCAGTCGGATCCATTACATTGACTTACGTGATAATATCCTTGGGAAAGGTATTAATCCTCTTCTCCCACCAGCTATGGGTAAATAACAGGACAAACCGGGTTTTGTAGCCTTGGATGTAGCTTAGGCAACCATGTATATCGAGAGATACATGATTGCCTAAGCGTGTATCATGTATGGCACATAATTGATTGAAGAATGCCAGTACATACAAAAATCTCACGTTTATACACATATAAAAAAAAATTCAAAATATTTTTTAAAATATTGGTGTTTGATGATTTGTATTGACGATTTTCCATTTATGATAAGCAAATATATTTTTCATTCAATAATATCATCTAAATGGTTTAAAAGATTTAAAGGTTTTAAAAGATTTAAAGGTTTAAAAGATTTAAAGGTTTAAAAGGTTTCAAGGTTTTAACAGATTTAAACGTTTAAACGGTTTAAAGGTTTTAAAAGATTTAAAGGTTTAAAGGATTTAAAGTTTTAAAAAATTTAAAGGTTTAAAAGATTTAAAGGTTTAAATGATTTAAAGGTTTTAAAAGATTTAAAGGTTTAAAAGATTTAAAGGTTTAAAAGATTTAAAGGTTTAAAAGGTTTAAAGGTTTAAAAGATTTAAAGGTTTAAAAGATTTAAAGTTTTTAACAGATTTAAAGGTTTAAACGGTTTAAAGGTTTTAAAAGATTTAAAGGTTTTAAAAGATTTAAAGGTTTAAAAGGTTTAAAAGATTTAAATTTTTTAAAAGATTAAGAGGTTTAAAAGATTTAAAGGTTTAAAAGATTTAAAGGTTTAAATGATTTAAAGGTTTAAAAGATTTAAAGGTTTTAAAAGATTTAAAGGTTTAAAAGGTTTAAAAGATTTAAAGGTTTTAAAAGATTAAGAGGTTTAAAATATTTAAATGTTTAAAAGGTTTAAAGGTTTAAAAGATTTAAAGGTTTTAAAAGAGTTAAAGGTTTAAAAGATTTAAAGATTTTAAATGATTAAAAGGTTTAAAAGATTTAAAGGTTTAAAAGGTTTAAAGGTTTAAAAGATTTAAAGGTTTAAAAGGTTTAAAGGTTTAAAAGTTTTAAATGTTTAAAAGATTTAAAGCTTTTAAAAGATTTAAAGGTTTAAAGGTTTTAAAAGATTTAAAGGTTTAAAAGATTCAAAGGCTTAAAAAGTTTAAAAGATTCAAAGGCTTAAAAAGTTTAAAAGATTTAAAGGTGTAAAATATTTAAAGGTTTAAAGGTTTAAAAGATTTAAATGTTTAAAAAGTTTAAAGATCTAAAAGATTTAAAGGTTTAAAAGGTTTAAAAGTTTAAAAGATTTAAAGGTTTTAAAAGAGTTAAAGGTTTAAAAGATTTAAAGGTGTTAAAAGTTTAAAAGGTTTAAAAGATTTAAAGGTTTAAAAGGTTTAAAGATTTTAAAAGATTTAAAGGTGTAAAAGATATAAAGGTTTAAACGGTTTAAAGGTTTAAAAGATTTAAAGGTTTAAAAGATTTAAAGGTTTTAAAAGATTTAAAGGTTTAAAAGTTTCAAAAGATTTAAATTTTTTAAAAGATTAAGAGGTTTAAAAGATTTAAAGGTTTAAAAGATTTAAAGGTTTAAAAGATTTAAAGGTTTAAATGATTAAAAGGTTTAAAAGATTTAAAGGTTTTAAAAGATTTAAAGGTTTTAAAAGATTAAGAGGTTTAAAATATTTAAATGTTTAAAAGGTTTAAAGGTTTAAAAGATTTAAAGGTTTTAAAAGAGTTAAAGATTTTAAATGATTAAAAGGTTTAAAAGATTTAAAGGTTTAAAAGGTTTAAAGGTTTAAAAGATTTAAAGGTTTAAAAGGTTTAAAGGTTTAAAAGTTTTAAATGTTTAAAAGGTTTAAAGCTTTTAAAAGGTTTAAAGGTTTTAAAAGATTTAAAGGTTTAAAAGATTCAAAGGGTTAAAAAGTTTAAAAGATTTAAAGGTGTAAAATATTTAAAGGTTTAAAGGTTTAAAAGATTTAAATGTTTAAAAGGTTTAAAGATCTAAAAGATTTAAAGGTTTTAAAGGTTTAAAGGTTTAAAAGATTTAAAGGTTTTAAAAGAGTTAACGGTTTAAAAGATTTAAAGGTTTTAAAAGTTTAAAAGGTTTAAAAGATTTAAAGGTTTAAAAGGTTTAAAGATTTTAAAAGATTTAAATGTGTAAAAGATATAAAGGTTTAAAAGGTTTAAAGGTTTAAACGATTTAAAGGTTTAAAAGATTTAAAGGTTTTAAAAGATTTAAAGGTTTAAAAGGTTTAAAAGATTTAAATTTTTTAAAAGATTAAGAGGTTTAAAAGATTTAAAGGTTTAAAAGGTTTAAATGTTTAAAAGATTTAAAGGTTTTAAAAGAGTTAAAGGTTTAAAAGATTTAAAGGTTTTAAAAGATTTAAATGTTTAAAAGATTTAAAGGGTTAAAAGATTTAAAGGTTTAAAAGGTTTAAAGGTTTAAAAGATTTAAATGTTTAAAAGGTTTAAAGGTTTAAATAATTTAAAGGTTTTGAAAGATTTAATGGTTTAAAAGGTTTAAAGGTTTTAAAAGATTTAAAGGTTTAAAAGGTTTAAAGGTTTAAAAGATTTAAAGGTTTAAAAGATTTAAAACTTAATAAATTTTTCTAATTAAAATAAATAATAACAATTCTTGTAAAAGTCATTATTTATCGAAAAATGTCCTTAATATATCTTATTTCTAAAAGTAATTAAAAGCTTTTCTAATTAAATAATGCCACAGTTTTATTGCCTTTTTTATTTTACGATTCAGAGCAAAGTGATGTTTCCGTTTGACAAAAAGAAATTGCTCATTGGAATTCCCCAAAGAGGCTTACTTTTAACTAATATAAAATATGAATAGGCTAAAATTTTATTTTCCCGAAATTTCATAAAATAAAGTAAGTGGGGTAACAGATGAATAGGAAAAATTTTCCCAGGATAAAATAAAAAATAATTACATTCCTTTGTGAATACGTCCTGAAAATTTAATTAAAATTTTAGTTATTTGATTTTTGCAAGAATTTCCCGAACAACGTGTTTTTAATGCCAAAAAAAAAAAAGATACTAAAAACCCTTATACTAATATTTGGCCTACCCGCTGATGCAAGAAAAATGAGATTTTTAACCAAAATTTACGACTTGCTAGAAAGGATTAAAAATTTATAAAATAATCCAAAAATACTTTCGTCTTTCCTCTTAATAATAGCATAAACATTTTGACGATAAAAAAAATTGTTTTTATCAATTTTGAGGCCATTTTCCATCATGTTATGTTTTTTTTTAGAAATATTGGGAGGTACCTAGATTAAAATATCCACTGCTTTTATATATATATATATATATATATATATATATATATATATATATATATATATATATATATATATATATATATATATATATATATAAATATATGTGTGTGTGTGTGTGTAAATAAACATTGAAGTCAACACTCAGAGGCGATAGATTCATGCTAAACGCAATCACCATGATTGTGTTTAGCATGAATGTTCTCTTTTATATTTACATACACAGTATCTGATATTGAGCGCTTTATCCTATAAATATAGCATACCGTAGAACTATATTTCTTCATATATATATATATATATATATATATATATATATATGTAACGTAGCATAATGTCAAAATGTATAAAAAAAAAACACCACAAAAGAACAGTAAACTTGAGTTCTCTCCCTTTTATATAATTTGTAATAATTATTACGCTCTCCAAATCCTCTGAAATGCTGAAAAGTCGAGATTATTTTTTTTATTAATAAAGAACATTTGAAATAATGAATCTGAGTGTATAGCGTCGGGTTTGAATTTTGCTGCACTAAAAATAACCGTTTGCAATTTATCGTCTGCTCACTTAATTTCACTGTCGATTTTACTCTTTCTGCCTTTACCATATTGCAGACATGGTTGCCTTCTAGATGATTTGACTTTCACCGACGCACTGGGACGCCGGATTCCTTTTAATTTTTTTTTTTTTGTTATGAAATTAATAAGGGCCTTATTCTTTAGGAAAAGTCACAGAGTACTAATTCAGTATCGTAGAGAGAGCAGGCCATTAATGTTCCACAGAGAAATAAAAAAATATACCCAACGACTAGGTACATTATCAAAGTGTGACTTGTAGATAGGGTTCAAAGTTGCAGCAAGTACATGCGGAAAAGCTTGAGAAAATTATAATCGTATGTTCTTACTAAACAAACTGGGGGAAAAAAGCTATAAAAGAATATTTTTTTTGCAAGATAATGCTGAATTCAGCGCATGAAAATTTCTAGAGTAAAATAAATTACAAACTTCTGCCTGAATTTCTGGGAGAAGAGTTATCACTATTTTCACTATTTACACTGCGCCTATTATCCTTATCCTTGTTGCCGTTATCACAACGTTTCAGTCCTTGTGGCCCCCGGCATTCATTAGGAGTATATCGATTTGGGTAACCTACAGGGAATTGTGAACTGAACCCTTTATTTAATCTACGAGGGTAGACTGTTTTCGTTCACTGACCCTGTCTAGGGCAGTGTTTCTCAACCTTTTTAAGCAACGGCACACCTAGAAGCAATGAAAATATCAAGACACACTTAGCGAAACTTTTAAAGACTATTTTAAAAATGAATATTAAAATAAAGTATTTAAAATAACATAATGGGAGAATAGTGAAAAGAACTATTTGAAAAAAGTTTAATAATTATTCATTTATTCAAATACTAATGTTATACCATTACTGCTTCCACACACACGCACAGACACCTTATATATATATATATATATATATATATATATATATATATTTATTTAACAAAAAAAAATTAAAATCCTCAGACACACTGGGTTGTAGATTAATATTCTTTCGTTTTTTTATTATTATTCCATTTAGATTCCTCGACTAGTTTCGGCCGAAATGGCCATCATCGGGAGGAGAAATATTTCTGCTTGCTGCTAGCACTAAACTACAGAAATGAATATATATATATATATATATATATATATATATATATATATATATATATATATATATATATATATATATATATATATATATACACACGCTATATATATATATATATATATATACACACTATATACACACATATTATATATATATATATATATATATATATATATATATATATATATATATATATATATATACACACGCTATATATATATATATATATATATATATATATATATATATATATATATATATATACACACTATATACACACACATATTATATATATATATATATATATATATATATATGTCTGTGTGTGCGTGCGTGCGCACGCGCGAATGCGTGTGTGTGTGCGTGAGAATATTTCGCGGCACACTTAACAGGAACCCGCGACCCAACGGTTGAGAATTACTGGTTTAAGGGGATCGTCTAGTAATTATTTTTCGTACTGCTTTAGTACGTTCGAGACGTTATGATTACAGCAACAAAGATAAGAACAATAGTCCGAATGTAAATAGAGTAAATAACTTATAAACTACTTAAATATATACATTTTTTTAAAAGACACTTTTATGTTTATACATTCTTTTAATAGATACAAATATTTAAGTAAATGCTCTGTTTATAATAAACAGTATTAACAACATTTACCGGCCTGGATGTCCGAGAAATTTTCATAGAAAATCTCTATACTGGTTATGACTTCTGTCTCTTTCTCTATGACATGCACATTGTAGCGACCCACCCTTAATCCCTTCCACTGGTAAGATGTAAGTTCCATTCAAGCAGTTTCATCCCACGAAGCGCTGTATTGCAGAACCGACTCCCAAGAAGGTGCCCCCCAGAACATTACTATTAGGTTGGTGCAAAAATAATGATGTAATAACGTCAAAAAACGACATTATTGCGTCATTATTTTTGCACCAACCTAATATCTTAACCTGTTCAAGTCTAGAGTTAATCGTTGTCTTCCCCACATATCCCCATAAAATGTGTCTTTTACTCTGTAACACTCTACCAATAATGGATCTTCGGCCTTGTACGGGGTGAGCATTATTGTAAAAAAAAAAGTGTTCTTTTACGCAAAATTTGTATTATTACATTTGGATTTATAGGAAACTGTGAGCCGTTCATAAGACAAAAAGAAAAGAAAAAGAAACATAGTTATATACATAGGTTTTTTCACCGAGTCTTTTTCTCGTCGACTTATTTGCCATCTTTCTCAATTTACACTCATATCAAGCGTAACCATAATGTCGCTGACTCCATTTGAACTTCCATTTTAGGGCCAATTGACACAACTTTAAAAGTTAATTTTTCTCAAAAAGGAAATATTTGTTGAGATGATCAAATTACATGAGAAAAAAATAACTTTTCGTAAAATTCAATAAAAAACAAACATAATTAAAAGGAAAAAAATAGAAACTTTCAACTACAGTCATTGGTACTACAAAAAGAGAAAAAAATCTATGAAAAGAAAAAAATGTAAAGGATGGTTTAAGCGGTTATCGCTCTTCACTAGTCAGAACTCAATGGAGGAAATTAAAATATTATACAAACCGCAAATGAGGAAAGAAAATACATACGTATAAATAATCTATTGGCATGGGTTTATCTAGAAACAGACCAACCTAAGTCCCAACAACCATTTTTTTTTGCAAGCGTAAGGTTCATTGTCTTGATTTGATATAAATTCTTTCGATGACTTTTAAGCGATCGCAACCCACTCAGTACTGGGGGCATAAATAGATTTATGTTTTCTAGACTTCTTTTCAAAATATTAGGTCATAATATCATTAGTTATCACATCAACATGATTAATTGATTAAAAAATTGCACAGATAAAAACACAAAAACAATAGACAATTAAATACTTTCACTAAATGTCGTTTTATTAATATGTTGTTTTTCCACAGCTTCATCGATCTCTGTTGTGGTAATTTCTATTTTGTTTTGAAGTTAATTTCGAACATAGAAGTCTATCAAATGCATATGGTAAATATTGTAAAAAAATGTTGTTTACGCAAAATTTGTATTATTAGGCGACTGTGAGCCGATTATAAGAAAAAAGTAAAGAAAAACAAAAAAAAAAAAAAAATAGGTTATGTACATAGGTTTTCCCACTGCGTCCTTTTCTCGTCGAAAATTTTGTAGCAAATCTACAGGAAACAAAAAATGTAAAAATTCACTTACATTAGGTTTTTTTACACACACATGCGCGCGCAGACACACAAACGCGCGTGCGCGCGCGCACACACACA
>OZ010572.1:121177647-121257544 GCA_963932145.1 Acanthosepion lycidas
CCTAATTTCCAGTCGGCACCGATAAGCACTTACGGACATTTGCAAATTTCTACGAAATGTCATGGGAATCTTAATCAAATCAGCTGACTTATACTAGGGGTACTGAAAAGCGCTCGGCCTAATCTACTTCCCAAAATTAGAATTTGAATGACCAATATTCTTAGAAAGGATTAAATTAAGTTGGAAAACGATGAGGCAAGTGTGTCGAACTGTAGACCAAACAAATGTAATAGCATGCACGCTTCATGACACGTGGTCATAGCTTGTGGTTGGACCGAGGACTTTTCATCAACATGAATAGATTATTGCAAACATCAATTTAGTCTGGTTATTTTACAGAAGTCATGAAATACTGGAAATTCCAGATTTATTTACCACGTAATTACAGAAATGTCGTCTGTGATTTTTCTTTTTTACAATGACGGGCAACATTTCACAAAACACGAAAGCCACTCAAGGTAGAGGGCTACATATTAAGAGATACAGTTTATGCGGATATGTAGGGAAGATAACGGTTAAGCCTAGATTTGATCAAGTTAAGATTACAGTGATCAGGGAAGCATTCTGTTAGGAGTCAGTTCCACATACCAGTGGTTCGTGGGAAGAAGCTGCTCGAGTGGAACTTATAGCCCACTAATGGAATACGAAGGGAATGAGGGTGAGTTCGGTATAATGTGTGGGTCATGACGAGTCATAGTGGAACTAAAAAAATGTAGTTCTTCTGAGTACTTTAACTTGTTTCGTTTCATTAAATATCCGTTGTCTCATCAGTAGCTCCAGGAAGTTTACGAAATCGTAAAACTCTTGTACACATTCACTGAATCAAAAGCGAAATCGTTCTTGAATGACAAAATACACAATTTGACCGAAAGATGGCGGAGTTTCGGAGAAAGACAAGTGAAATAATTTTATGACTGAATAATGACGTCATGAATTCCTATGATTAAAAGATTTTGCAAAAGGTATTGGAAACATCTGCATTGGCCTGATCTGAAGTGATATCGAAATGTTCCCGGACTGCACGCATTTTAATGGTACTTGTTCAACAGAAATGCACATGCAGTTTGCCCTCATTAGTACCCCACCCACTGAGTGAGTCTGCAAATATGTTCCGGGTCATCTATTCTTGTTGAATTATTACACGATTTTTTTTTTAACATTGTTCGTTTCAACTCAACGTTAAAAATCAAACATCGGGACCATAATAGGTCTACGTTAGATGTACTATCTTGAAGGCTAACTCCACAGATTGCATTCAGACAGCTTATATATATATATATATATATATATATATATATATATATATATATATATATATATATATATATATATATATAATAATAATAATAACCGCGAATATCAGTGCGTCACAGTGTGACATTTTTTTCGACTACTCCAAGAGGCCGTAGTCCAACATATCATACCTTTTTGGAAACAGGCCGACCCCGGGAGCAAATTAAAAACATTCTGAGTCGGATCCGGACTCTCAATTCTGAAATCTTGATTCCCAAGATTTCATTACTGAAATTGTTTGCCGCGATATTTTTACGTGATATTTTGCGATTAACTTTTTTGTACAATAACTATTTTTATAAATTGGAAATAAATTTGGGAATAATCGAAATTAATTGCAAAATCCAGCGAAAGTCACCCATGAAATAAAAATAATTGTTTGTACAGAAATTAAGGACCTATGTACATCAAATTGTCTTTAAATTAAGTGGCGGCTGAAGGATTATTGTTGAACGTTTCAAAGGTAAGCTTAAATATTAATGCAATACTTAAATGCAGCGATCAAGTTTGAGTTCTTCTGTAGTTTGTTGTTAACTATCACATCTACTCTTCCCTACCAATTGTGATGAAGGCCCAATCAAGATAGGGCGGCTTTTAAGTTAGTACATACATGCATATATACGTACAATATTTAAGTTATGAAAAACTTGGTAATCCGTATGGGTGGAGCTAATAGTTATGAAAAACTTGGTAATCCGTATGGGTGGAGCTAATAGTTAAGTTATGAAAGACTTGGTAATCCGTATGTCTTAACAATGTCGACCATGTCTCTCCCGCCCTCTCTGTTTAATTACATAAACTTGATACTACCCGTGAAAAGTATGAATTTTCATTTCATCTTTCATTTCATTTTTGGAAGTGTTATCTGATGATCCAGCGACCCTTAAAAGGGCTCTGGTGAAAAAAATTATTATAATGGAACCTTAACGTGGTCAATAAATCAGTTATTTCTAGTTTATTATGTTATTCTGACAGCTATGTAATAGGTATAACTGGTATTATTATTATTATATATTATCTTCAAGTGACGTGGTTTCTGTTATTGTGTTTCTGTTATTATGTTTTTGTTATATATATATATATATATATATATATATCTATGTATGTGTGCGTGCTTAATATTACTTGTGTATGAACATTCATATTATGTATATCAAATGTTTTCATGTTCAACTGATTTCATGTCTGCATTCCTTCTGTCTCATTGAAGGGTTACTTTATCTGAGATATACTAATGTCTGCAGTGGACTTTGGAGAGTAGAGAAGACCTCTCTCTTTCCATGCACTCCATTGATCATATGAATCTAATCTTTCGTTTTTTTCTTTTTCCTTTTAGTTTAGAGCCAGTTTTTCGTTTCAACAAGAGTCTATATTTCTCTTTTCTTCTCTATCTGTAACATCCATGCACCAAATTATAGGAAGGATAATCCAAAACATAAGAACAAATCCAAATAAATAATGATTAAAGAATAAAAATAACAAAGATAAGGATAGTTGGGTAAGCAAATTTATAAACGTAACTTCTCAAGATTCGCCAGTTAACGATCACGTGAATGGAGGAAATAAAATAGTGGCCTAGTTTTATAATCATTAGTTTTGATGCTGATTACTCCGATGATGTTAATGACGATAATTATAGTGCTATCAATGAGGATGTAAACGATGCTCGAACCATGGGAGTTGCGACATAGCTGCATTCGCTGATGGCAGACGAGCAACTTGAAGTGGCAGGAAGCAGGCATTTCAGGGCATAATAATTCGTACAAAACCAGCTCGGATGTGCCATTTGAGCGGTGATAATTGGTGACATTATCCCAAATTTGATGAGAACCCACCCGGATTTGCACGTGCCATATCTGATGAGGCCATTCAGATGTTCCCCCCGCCTTTTCTGATTTGAATCTTTCGTGTTACGCATGGCGATAATTTAGTTTAGTTAGACAGAATTCTTTCCGGCCTGGAAAAATTTTCAAAAATAGCTAGCAACTATTCATCGGATTGTAAGATTAAAACTGTTAGGGAAAAATACGGTATTCTTTTCGTTCTACACTGATTGAAATATTCTTTTTACATTGCAGTATGAATCTCTGAATAGACTATATATTATAATTTTGATCTGTGGTCAACTTAATTTTTGCACGATACTTAATAAAATTGTTTAAATGTTGACAATATATTTATACTTGAATATCATGAATGAAAAGGAAATACTTTTTAATCTAAATGAATTCGTTGAAATAGTGGAATTCATTATAAAATAATAGATCTGTAACACTTTTTCTTTAATATTAAGTTTTTCATTCTTTTGCTTCTAGCGTCATTAGTGGAGGTGCATAAGATTTAACCAAATATCAGTACAGTTGCTTATAAAGGAGTTGCTTATAATAGCTTCTGTCTGTTTATCTATCTATCTATCTATCTATCTATCTATCTATCTATGTTTGTTCATATCTATTTCTCTCTCTATCTATTAGTCTGTTCATATCTATCTATCTATCTATCTATCTATCTATCTATCTATCTATCTATGTTTGTTCATATCTATTTCTCTCTCTATCTATTAGTCTGTTCATATCTATCTATCTATCTATCTATCTATCTATCTATCTATCTATCTATCTATCTATCTATCTATGTTTGTTCATATCTATTTCTCTCTCTATCTATTAGTCTGTTCATATCTATCTATCTATCTATCTATCTATCTATCTATCTATCTATGTTCATATCTATTTCTCTCTCTATTAGTCTGTTCATATCTATCTATCTATCTATCTATCTATCTATCTATCTATCTATCTATGTTTGTTCATATCTATTCTCTCTCTATTTATTAGTCTGTTCATATCTATCTATCTATCTATCTATCTATCTATCTATCTATCTATCTATGTTCATATCTATTTCTCTCTCTATTAGTCTGTTCATATCTATCTATCTATCTATCTATCTATCTATCTATCTATCTATGTTTGTTCATATCTATTTCTCTCTCTATTAGTCTGTTCACATCTATCTATCTATCTATCTATCTATCTATCTATCTATCTATCTATCTATGTTTGTTCATATCTATTTCTCTCTCTATTAGTCTGTTCACATCTATCTATCTATCTATCTATCTATCTATCTATCTATCTATCTATCTATGTTTGTTCATATCTATTTCTCTATCTATTAGTCTGTTCATATCTATCTATCTATCTATCTATCTATCTATCTATCTATCTATCTATGTTTGTTCATATCTATTTCTCTCTCTATCTATTAGTCTGTTCATATCTATCTATCTATCTATCTATCTATCTATCTATCTATGTTCATATCTATTTCTCTCTCTATTAGTCTGTTCATATCTATCTATCTATCTATCTATCTATCTATCTATCTATCTATCTATCTATCTATCTATCTATGTTTGTTCATATCTATTCTCTCTCTATTTATTAGTCTGTTCATATCTATCTATCTATCTATCTATCTATCTATCTATCTATCTATCTATCTATCTATGTTTGTTCATATCTATTTCTCTCTCTATTAGTCTGTTCACATCTATCTATCTATCTATCTATCTATCTATCTATCTATCTATCTATCTATCTATCTATCTATGTTTGTTCATATCTATTTCTCTCTCTATCTATTAGTCTGTTCATATCTATCTATCTATCTATCTATCTATCTATCTATCTATCTATCTATCTATCTATCTATCTATCTATGTTCATATCTATTTCTCTCTCTATTAGTCTGTTCATATCTATCTATCTATCTATCTATCTATCTATCTATCTATCTATCTATCTATGTTTGTTCATATCTATTCTCTCTCTATTTATTAGTCTGTTCATATCTATCTATCTATCTATCTATCTATCTATCTATCTATCTATCTATCTATCTATCTATCTATGTTTGTTCATATCTATTTCTCTCTCTATTAGTCTGTTCACATCTATCTATCTATCTATCTATCTATCTATCTATCTATCTATCTATCTATGTTTGTTCATATCTATTTCTCTCTCTATCTATTAGTCTGTTCATATCTATCTATCTATCTATCTATCTATCTATCTATCTATCTATCTATCTATCTATCTATGTTTGTTCATATCTATTTCTCTCTCTATCTATTAGTCTGTTCATATCTATCTATCTATCTATCTATCTATCTATCTATCTATCTATGTTCATATCTATTTCTCTCTCTATTAGTCTGTTCATATCTATCTATCTATCTATCTATCTATCTATCTATCTATCTATCTATCTATCTATCTATCTATCTATGTTTGTTCATATCTATTCTCTCTCTATTTATTAGTCTGTTCATATCTATCTATCTATCTATCTATCTATGTTTGTTCATATCTATTTCTCTCTCTATCTATTAGTCTGTTCATATCTATCTATCTATCTATCTATCTATCTATCTATCTATCTATGTTTGTTCATATCTATTTCTCTCTCTATTAGTCTGTTCACATCTATCTATCTATCTATCTATCTATCTATCTATCTATCTATCTATCTATCTATCTATGTTTGTTCATATCTATTTCTCTCTCTATCTATTAGTCTGTTCATATCTATCTATCTATCTATCTATCTATCTATCTATGTTTGTTCATATCTATTTCTCTCTCTATCTATTAGTCTGTTCATATCTATCTATCTATCTATCTATCTATCTATCTATCTATCTATGTATTTATCTATCTATATATCTATCTATCTATGTTTGTTCATATCTATTTCTCTCTCTATTAGTCTGTTCACATCTATCTATCTATCTATCTATCTATCTATCTATCTATCTATCTATCTATCTGTCACTCACGTCGTTTGTATCCTCTGTTAGACCCTATTCTTTGTACGGTTTATGGCCATTAAAAAAATAATAGAATAGACAGACTTTTTGTCAGGATTTACACCGATTGCACCAGAAATCTATCTATCTATCTATCTATTTATCTATCTATCTATCTATCTATCTATCTATCTATCTAGTTCGGTCCTAGTTTGCTCATATGCACGGCTTGGTGTCAAAATATTCGTTAACAATGCAAATTTCAGATTTTAAAACATTTTAATTGCTTCAATACTCTAGATTATTTAAGTGGAATATTCTAGAATGTTCCAATAATGTTATTAGTTTACTTGTGGTGAAAAGATATAGAATATAGAAAAGCTAATTGCGAGTTCCACGACTTTAAAGTGGATGTTGCATTGTTGAATATTTGAGCTTAACTTTAACAAAATATTAGAACAGCACTCATGAATATCGATGCCGGCCATTATTTAAAGAAATAATAGGGTACAAATGAAAGGATTTAAAATCGATGAGTTTTTTTTTCTCTCCATTTTATTGAAGCAGATATTAAACCTACGCGACCGCTACAGTCTACTCTGTCACATATATATCTCTATCTGACTTTCTTTCTTTGCTCATTTTCCTTTCTTCTTTTCACTGAAATCGAACAGCGTCTCTGATATGTCTTTTCCGTCTTTCCTCACGATCAAAACGGAATATTCGTAACGTACGTGTTAACTAAGGAACTGAGGGAATTATAATGTAATATTTTGTCTTCTAGATTGCAGTTGTAGATGGAACGAAGGCACCGCTTATGGAAGACCTCAAGCTGACACACACACACACACACACACACATATATATTCATTTTTGTTATGGTCCGATTCCTTGTACCACGGGTGATAGTCCAAGGTAGAACCAATAAAGAAGAACTCGAACACAGGTATGGAATAACACAGATATATTACAAACAGGAATATATACAGAGAAGTAGAAAGTGTTAGTATGAACAATCAGGTTTAGTAGGGAGAACAATGTAGTCTCGACCAGTATCACTATTCCAATGTCTTGCAGTAATTATCTGAACGTGACTCTGTTTCGAACTGACTCTCACTCGACTCTTGACTCGACTTGAACTACTGATTATATTTAGTCACCCCCCACGTGGGCATCATGTGGCACAAGGCCGGTTTAACGTGGGATCTCCGAGCCCGTGGGATCGGCCAAAAATATGCCCATTGAACCCGCATAAACGAGTTCAGGGTCGGTTTACCTCCCCGAAAGAGAATCCGCACTTAAGCGTAGCCTCGTTCGGGTTCCTCCCCGCCTGAAGGTAGAGAGTTCAACCGATTAGCCTACTCCTGAGGTGCAGTATTTATTAAGTATGGAATAGTCCATTATTATTATTATGGGTAAGATCTCATAACAATTTTAATGTTATCTGTTCCATTATTTATTATTACATACATGATCTTTCAATCTCTTTTACTCGTCTTGTGAGTGTTTGTTTTAATCTATAATCTGTACTATTACTTTTGTTTGATGCTGATGTTCTCGTATCGGTTTCCGTTTCATTATTTAACTGTCCTTTGCGCATCCCTATTGTTATTTCTTTCTGTAATTCATTTATTATGATAATTATATAAGCCAGTAAATAGCATATAAAGGAGGCTAGTCGTAGTAGCGTAAATAATATTCAATACCGAAAACCAGGCATTCCAAATTTTCAAAGAGCCAAAAGAAATGTTCCAGAGGAACCCTGATAAAAAAAAAAAATTTAAAAATAACCAACAGAATGTAGAGCTGAAGAAATTGTCAGTGCATCATCAGATTTGGGGAGGGACACTTATGGAGACACCCTCCTCAATTAGTCGCTATTCTAATCAATAGAGTAGCATAAATATGTCGGGTTGGCAACTTTTTAGAAACTGCTCGGGTTACAAACGCTCCTGGAATCAATTATGTTTGCCAGTCAGATGTTTCTGAATGAAATGATAATTTTATATTATTGTTGACCCTCGGAACAAAAAGCCTCTCTTAAGGATTTAGCTTCAAAATCATTTTTACTTCAAACGTATCAGTTATATCTAGTAAAGGTGGAGAAGTTCTTTCATCTTTTTAGATAGCAAGGTCTATGGTGATAACATTAATTGGGCTAAAGGAAGTTTATGTTTTGTTTTGGCTTATGCAGAGGGAAGAAAATTTATTATTGCTAGTTTTAACCCGTGAAAATTTCATGGTTTTCCTGGTGTATCCTAATGGATTTGTAACACTTTTTAATGGTTAAAATGGTTAAGTTAATGGTTAAAATAAGCTCATGGCGATTTCTACGATAATAAAATATCCGCAGAAATTTCTTTATCCCATCGTTAAATATTTGACAACTTTAATTGCAATAACAATCATAAAGTTGAATTCTGGTTGTTATTTTAAGAAGTGGGTACAAATGAAAAGATCTGAAATTGACAACTTTTTCCATTTGAGATAGAAAATCAAGTAAACAAGAACGAGCATGTTTTATATCTTCTCTTTGCTTTTAATCAAGATCACAAAGCTGCCAAAGACATTTGTGCAGTGTACGGTGATGACTTCATGTTCTAGAGTAAGTTTCACAGTGGGGGCTTGTATTTCGCTAAGTCGGACATAAAATGGTCCGACGTACAAAAACGTTAGGAACTTGATATAATAGTTAATGACGCAGCAATCTAGTTGCGGTCGTTGATCAATGTCCGACATCGACTGACTGACTCAACTCACTGAGACCCCTGGAGACTGCTACTCCTACTACTTATTATATCTGGGAGAGTCTATTAACAATAGAATAGGTATGTTCCGGTATAACACTTCATTATCGACAGAATGGCAGAGAAATGGTTTTCCAGTTCCAAGGAGGGGAAGTTCGAACTCACAGAGTTGTCACATTCTAGCCGATCTATTCAGTTTGGTGAAAACCAACTGCCGGTGCTGATTAAAGAAGAAACGCGCTAGTCCACTAGAGAATTGGATCAGAAGGCGGCAAGCCGTTAGGTTACTGTTGATCAACGTTAAGCTGTATGTTGAACAAAGCCCAAAGAGGCAATTCATCTCAAAAGACCTGACCGGCAATACAGTGTGATTATTCAACATGACGTCGTTAACATGACCAAGCATGCATTACAAGAGCTTCGTTAAGAATTTCTGTCACACCTACAAATAAGTTCGTTGTACGGATATAAGAGTAAGAGTTAGGAACTGCAGTTTATGAGGATATGCTGGATAGATAACGGGATTGATAACAGAGTATAGCTGGTGTCCTTTTCCTCAATTTCTGATAGTATGCAGTTATCAATTTCATAATCGCAATTTCCAACTTCATCCAATAGAAAGCTCAGGAGCCACTCAAAGTAGAGGGCTATGGACACTAAGCTTTATAGATTACGACGATATATAGGAGAGAGAAGAGTTGACATTCGACTTGAAAAGGTTAAGATTGTAATGGTCGAGGAAGCATTCCCTCGGGAGTCTCAGAAAAGTCTCTTGAGAAGAAGCTGTCTGGATGGAGTTTCTTTTTTTTTTCTAATGGAATATGAAGGGAATGAGGATGGTTCACCCCTGTGTATATGGCAGGGTGGCGCCTAGCTGTAAAGGCCTGAAATGGTGGAACTAGGGAATTTAGCTAGTTAGAACACTTGTCATGGGAATAGCGATATAGTAGCGGTAGTCTTGTGATATTGCGTCTGTAAGAAAGGTTGTACTAGAACTTGTTGCTGTCAGAATTATCTCCCTTGCAATGTCGGCGCGAAGTAACAGTGTCCTTGACAATGGCAAACGGTTTGATGTCGTTTGCGAAACTAGTAGAAAAGTCCTTGAATGGGTAGCGTACAGCAAGAAGAACTCGAAAAATATAAAGACTGACATGTAAAAATCTGCTTATAATAATAAGGTGGCTGTGAGTTCAATTACTGGACTGGGCAGTGTGTACGTGTATTCAGTGAAAACAAGCAAGCAATAACTAAATAAAAATAAAAACTAGACGATATCCCTAAATGGGAGAACAGTCTACACCCGTAGATCGAATAAAGGGTTCAGTTCAGAATTCCTTGCAGGCGTAGAAATGGTATCGGCTAGCTGCTCTAGTCTGTTGCTTTCATTTCGACTAATGTCCTTAAAGAAGGAATGAATCCACTTCTGTTCCAAACATCAGCTATGGTTTATATAGAAGTTTAGGTTATCTAGCCTTAAGTGACAGTCAGTCTATTGGAAAACAAAACCTCTTAATTCCAAACTCCGAAGAAAACAACGGAAACGGTTTTTCTCACGTTCCTTAGAAGTTATGGTAATTTACATATGATAAAGAGAATGAATTAGTGGAGTGTCACAATTGCTTACGCGCTGAAGAGACAAATCATTTAAAAAAAGCGAAAACGAAAAAAAAATCTGGAGTAAAAGGTTATTTCATTAAAAAATAGAAATTTTTCAGATAGACGTTTTGAGACATTTTTTTTTTAAAAAAAAGCAAAAACTAAATGCAGGCGATATTTGTTTCGTTAGATGAAGCAGAAAATATAAACATACACAAAAAAGAAAATACCGTTTATCATTGAAAGAATTGATGCGGTTTCAAATCTTGAACCTGGTGATCCGTCAACGACGAGACCGAAAACTGTAAATTTGCTTTGTGTTCCGACACAGTTGAAATCATATTAGAATTCAGCTTGTCCCTGAGTCAGTGAATACTTACGTTACGCGCTGCCAATGCCTCATAAATAATAGATTATTCTGTTTTGAAGAGGCGCTGTTTGGTTTCAGTGAAAGAAAGAAAAAGCAAAGAAAAAGGAAGCAATAACACCTCACTTTCAATAGAGTTCAAAAACGTCTTCGTGTCCTTATGGGTGACGAATTATTTTCCAAACTCTCTCTCTCTCTCACAAGAGGGATGCGGCAAGCCTCTCACTGCTCTATCGCTCCTTCCAAGGAAAGTGCTCGGACGAACTACATTTCTTGGTTCCGCCAGTTCTAACTTTCACGGCAAGGACCCACCATGCCACTTACATTGTAGCAAACCACCCACATTACCTCCGGATTTCATCGGTGAGAATTAACTTCCACTCGAACAATACAATTAATTAAAAATGTGTTGTGTTATAGAATGGTTTGAATCAACAGAGTTCTAGTTGATTGAACTTGGCAAAGTTACAAAGAGAAATGTAAGTTTATATTACGAAATTCTGTATCTGTGTGTGCGTTTGAAATGTGATGAGTAAGATCGTAGATTTGTGCTGACGGCTGGAATCTTACATGATCTTAATGACGACTTGCGAAAAGTCGCCTCTTTTAAGGAAAAAAGGTAGGCTCCCACGGAAATGCGGGAAAACTTAATCTTGCACTAAAATATGTGATTGGTTAAAAATTAACCAATCACTACATTCTTAATAACAGAAGAGGCAAGCAAGCTCAAAACCGAAGGATTCAAATAAACGACTGCGATGGCTAAATTGTCCTATATAAAAGTAGTTGTGATTTATTAGCCAATCGCAGGCGAATAAAATGTGGGCGTGGAAAAGCATATCAACCACTACAAATCTTTTTATGCAGGTTACTAGGGTTCCTTTTGTGCCTCTTGCATTGAATTCACTGCGGATACATCATTGAATACAGAAGTTATATTCATTTGGCATAGATCGAGCCAGATTACCTGCGATGCAATAAATCATTCGTGTTTACAATGAAACGAAGAGCAGCTTGGCGTCCACGGGGTGTCCACGGGGTGTCCACGGGGCGTCCACGGGGCGTCCACAGGGCGTCCACGGCTATATGTCAGTGAATGCTGGGCAATCTCTTCAAAGATAAAGATACTTGAAGTGACGGAGATATGGTTCAACCGAGGAATGTGTGGACTGGTCCGGACTGAACATGTGAGTAACTAAGAAATATATAAGAAAGAAGAGATAGGAAATATAAAGAAACGTATACTTATAAACAGAAAAAAATGACACTCAGGGAAGAGGTCAGAGAAAATTTAACATTCACAGATCATAATTAAGGTAAGATTGACTAATTCATTGATTGATTAGAGTTTTACAGCTTATCCGACTCGCAAAAGGATATTTTCCCGATCAATACAATGATAACCTGTTCAAATCTAGAGTTAACCGTTATTTTCCACTCCTAACTGTATAAACTGACTCTTTTTTACAGTAAGTTTCACCATGTACAAGGCTCAACTCGATGTAGAGTGTTACGTTAAGGGGAAGTTTATATGGATAGGAGGGGAAGATATCTGTTAACTAGACTTTAACAGATTAAGATTGTAGTGATCGAGGAAACATCCTCTTGGGAGTTTGTCCCACAGGGCAGTGGTTCACGGGAAGAAGCTGTGAGTGGAACTTACTTCTTGCCAATGGAATACGTAGGGAATGTGGGTGGTTTGCAAGGCGGATCCTAACCGAGAAAGTCAGATCAGGTGAAACCAGGAGATTGCAGTTCATTCCTAGCACTTTTCATGGAACTACCGATAGGGCACTGAGAGACTCGCCATATTCCGCATGTGAGCGAGAGGTTGGAGTGTAGAAAATAATTCTTCCCCAACAACAACCCGGAAACTGGAAAGTGAGGTCTGGGCAGGTTCTGCCCAAATATAGCAACAGTACTGCGAATGTTGAACGGTCTCCTCAAAGATGGAGAAAAGACTCGAGGCAGCGGAGATGTGGCCCTACAGAAGGATGCTAAGGATGTCATGTAGCGAGAGTGTGAGCAACGATGAGGTCTTGGAGAGGATTCAAACAAGAAGGAGGTTTATACTTAACATAAGGAAGAGGCAGATGAAATTTCTGGGACACGTAAGGAGAAAGGAGGGCCTGGAGAATCTGATACTCAGAGGTCGAATAGAGGGGAAAAAGAGAAAGCAACGCATGGCATATCTGGCGGGTTTAAGCAAGTGGGTGACAGAACGTGGTCTGGGGGAGTTGGCAGAGGCACGGAACTTATTGAGAGCTATAAGGGATAGGAAGAAGTAGAGAGCCATGATCGCCTACGTCCTGAAAGGACACGGCACAGAGACTAGCATAACCCTCTACCTCTAGTGCACCCCCATCCTGGGCCTTGTTAGGGTGAACCTTTCTGTAAAAAAAATAAAGTGATCATGGGTTCAACGTTTGTTTCAGTAAAGTGGAAAACGTCAGTTTTGTTTATATTCCTGAGATGAGGTATTATGTACATTAAAAGAGTGCTATACTGCTAAGTAACCATCTGATCGCGTTAATTTTCTATTTTACGTTCCTAAAATCAAAACGATATGAAATCGAACTAAAAAGTATATTTCAGTAAAAAAACATTACAAAATTCTTAGTCTATCGTTGAAAGAAATGGCAACCTACCGTGAGAAAATTTTCTACCTAGTCAGTCATGAATCGAAATGAAAATAATAGTGGAGAATCAGTTTGAATCAGTGCATAAGCTAGGCTATGGTGGCCTCCTCGGTAAGCCTAGCATACATATAAATACATATAAATACATATAAATACATTATTCGGACTATTGAAACTAGTGAAAACTAGAACAGTCTAACCCAGTGAGCGAAATAAAGGGTTCAGTTCGAAATTCCAACCACCTGAAGAAGGCCGGAGCGTACAACGGCCGAAACGTTGTGATAAATATGGCGACAAAGATGAGGACAATAGTCCAAATAATGTTGTCAGTTTTGGATCTTTTTATTCGTACCCTCTTACTTCTTTAAATAACGACTTGCATTCATACTTAAACTCCTTCAAGTTAAGTTTGTTAGAATCAAATATTTAACGCTGCTATAGGAGAGTAGTTGCGTAGAAACCGCAAGGCGTTTATCCAAGCATCAAATTAAGAATCACGTTTGGTCTTCACGATAAGGGAGGTAATTAATCCCCTAGAAAAAAACAAAATAAATGAATAAACAAAAGTACCGCCTTTATTTCCGAACTATGCCACGTGAAACTAAACTAAACTAAAATATTCGTTCACAGGGCGGTAAAAATGATTCTGGTTAAGTGGACGGACGACGACAGAGGCGTGGTTTGCGCTTATTTCGCTCAGAAACAGGTGGCGTCGTTGAATGTCACTAGTGCGTGCATACATAAACGAAGCGAACTTTTAATTTTTTTTTGTAGTTTACACGTAAATGCTGGAATCTTTGCTTCGCTGCATATCAGAATTCATATATAATTCGACCCTTAGTGCAGGTCAACCCACCAGCTTTTAACGCTTTTAGAAAACCAAACAGTAAATTATAGTAATATAAACCACTCTGTTTTATGGTATTTTCACTGGTACCCCAACTGCATTAATTTAAGCGTGCTACTAGGTTGGCATCTCGGTCCCACCCTTTCACTGTCGAAACACTGTTAAATGTAACCGCCTCTTCTACTCAAACAGCTTCTTCTCTCGCACTTTTCAACAGTGGAACTCTCTTCCTCTTAGTTGCTTCTCTGATAACTATAATCTTCAAAAATTTGAATGTAATGTCAATCGACATCTACTGATGCCTTGATCTTGATTCCCGTCCTTCTTTTTATCCTTTCCTCAAACACCCCTCTTTAATCTTAATTTCACTCTTTGTAATCCCTTGCGTGTTAGTGTCACTCCTGCCTTGATTGGGGTGAAATGCTTAATATATATATATATATATATATATATATATATATATATATATATATATATGTATGTATGTATGTATTATTGTCCATTTCATAATGTGTGACGTCATTTGTTTACATTTGGATACACCATGAGAAGATATGAATGTACGTGAGAGAATCATGGAAGATTGTAGTTTAAAGACAGTAAAATCGACCTTGCTAACCGAACGATCCTCTGTGGACCAATCGGTTAAGGCACGTCAACTCAGTGACGGTTCCGTATCGGATACAAATTCGATTCCTGTTGGAGGACGAATATTTTCTATGAAAATTTCTCGGACATTCAGGCTGGTAAATGTTGTTTAATACTGTTTATTATAAACAGAGCATTTACTTAAATATTTGTATCTATAAAAAAAGAACGTATAAACATAAAAATGTCTTAAAACATATATATATATATATTTCAGGAAAGACATGCTAAGATAATTACCCTACGTACTAAAAACTGACGGTTCGTGTGTCTGGTGTACCAGACCGTTTTCTTTGCCACAGATGCAGCATGGGATACCGATTACCAGCCGCTTTAACGAGCTGCTTTCCGTAGTTCTAGTTCAGACGTTTAAAGAACCTCCATGTCATACACACAGGGGCAAGCCAACCTCATTTTCCTCGCATTCCATTTGTAAGAAGGAAGTTCCATTCAAGAAAATGATTCCCAAGAGCCGCTGCTTTGGGGAACAGACTCCCGAGAGGATGCTTCCATAAGCACTACATTCTTAACCTCTTTAAGCCGAGAGTCAATTCTACCTATTTTCAAAATCTGTACTTACTTCCTACTCTTACACTGATGAAACAGCCTCATTTCGCAGCTCCCTACGTTGAGTGGCTCTTGTGCCTTGTATTTGGTGAACGTTTACTTTTAAAAAAAATCATTACGTATATCAGGTATTTCCATTTAAGTAAAATCTTTTGGGATTTCTAGGATGAAGATTATTCAATCGACGAGGGTAATATTCTCATACCACTGCCCAAATATCTCGCCTTGATTAATTGCTTAATTAATGCTAGACCTATCTCTATTAAATCTAAGTATATCCGTAAAACCCCGCCTTGGGATTGAATTCCAAAATTATCAACAAATTTACTAGACAACGTTTTAATCATACAGGACATTGTCTCTTGGGACAATCCTGAATCTAGAACTCTCGTAACCTTCTTTACTGCAATTGCAGTCTTGCCGCCAAACTTGGTTCCCTCTGTTGCCGATTCTTTTGTTTTCTATAGACTTTCATTTAACCTATTATTTTTATATCTCCAATACGGTTCCAATACGGTATTTATATGTATGCTAGGCTTACCGAGGAGGCCACCGTAGCCTAGCTTATGCACTGATTCCAACTGATTCTCCACTATTATTTTCATCTATTAGGTTGGTGCAAAAATAATATCGTTTTTTGACGTATTTTTTAACGTCAAAAAACGATATTATTTTTGCACCAACCTAATAGTATTACTTCAGTCCACATGATCAGCAATTCCTGATTTCATTATCTCACGCCTAGTTACCCTTTTCCGATATTCCTATTAGCCTTACTTCTAAGTTGGTATTCTTTGTCGCAACTGCAAGTGGGGAAATACTTGTTACTGTTCGCTTATGTGCCTGGCTTAACTCAACGGATCATTCGAACATTTTGCCTTACTTTTTACTAGATGTTCGGAGTGTGTCAGTCAGTTAGTTAAGTGCCATACACGATACACGCTTGGGCGAACATGTCTCTTTCGATTCATGACTGACTAGGTAGAAAATTTTCTCACGGTAGGTTGCCATTTCTTTCAGCGATAGACTAAGAATTTTGTAATGTTTTTTTTACTGAAATATACTTTTTAGTTCGATTTCATATCGTTTTGATTTTAGGAACGTAAAATAGAAAATTAACGCGATCAGATGGTTACTTAGCAGTATAGCACTCTTTTATTTTTCGATTCTATCAATATTTTCATACGTCTTTATACTTTGCTTAGTTTCTGGAACACATCTTTCGCAATCGGATGAAACGAAAGACTATATTGAACCCATTACTAAGAAGGTTTGTTTAGTGCTAGACAATTGTTCTCGCCCGAATCTATCTTACACATTTATAAGACTACCATTCGTCTATGCTTCGAATATTGCTGCCGCATCTGGTCTGGTGCTCCTGCTATATATTTAGAGATTCTTGATAAAATCCAAAGACGGATCAGCAATGTTACTGGTCCTGACCTGTCGTCACAGCTTTAGTCACTTTTCCACCGTCGTCGGATTTCTATGTCATATTCTTTACGTCTTCTAATTATTTGCAAATATACACGTCTGTATTATTCATATAATCTTATTTGCCCTTTTCAGCGTTCACCTCTTTCGCGGTCGTCCTGGTGACTAGCGTTCTTTTATCCTTTGTCTTTGCAATATCCGCGGCAGTTTCATTGAAAAAGCTTACTGACTTAGGGTGTGGATTTCTACACAAGATAGGGGTTAACGCTCTGCTTCACGTATGCTAGGCAACCGTTAATACGGGTTGATTGAATTGATTAATGACTTATCAGTTATTTTATATCAAGACATGCAACAAGTTTCGTAAGGGCAAACAGAAAAGAAGACTTATACAGTCTCAACAGCTTAAGAATTATTGTAGATATATATTTACAGATCGCGACATCTATCAGAGATGAAATTTAAATTTTTATTATTGCATTATTCCCAAATTTTAACAGATCAGCAGATAGGAGGCACAGTGGAGTAAGGGAGTAATGGATAGCGGCTCGGATTGAGGAATCGGAGAGCCGTGTTCGAATTCCAGTCGAATCCATTACTTTCACTTACGGGAAATGCATAAAACCTCTGCTTCTCTCCCCAGCTATGGGTAAATAGCAGGACAGGCCGGGGTATATAGACTTGGATGTCAACTGGTCTATCGCAGAAAGAAATGGCAACCTACTGCGGGCAAAAATCGAAGGATACATGATCCAGTAAGCGTGTATCACGCATGGCACATTGAGGTAGCTATTAATGTCAACAACTGAACGCAAATAGTTATTAATTGAAAAAAGTTGCTCCATTTGATAGATGCTATATACAAATCAAATAGCCTGTATTCCAAAATTCGAAACAAATCTGAAAAACCGAAAAACTTCCGGTCCCAAGAATTTCTGATAAACGATTCTCAAATTGTATTATTATCAAATTCCAGTCGGATCTATTACATCATTATGTTACGTCCTAATACCCTTGGGAAAAGTGTGATTCCTCTTCTTCTCCCCCACTTCTAAGATACAACAATTCAGATCTTAATCTAGCAAATGGACAAGTTTGCTGTTACACCCGGTATATGTGTTCGAGTTTTTAAACGTTTTAATGGGTTGTATGCATGTAGAAAAGATTCAATTCAATCCATAAGACGTTTGGTACGTAAGAGAGGGGTTTCAGCTATGACAGGGAAAAGGTATGAATCGTCTTCTTCTCCCCCAGCTATAGCAGGACAGACCAGGTTTATATAGCCTTGGATGGCAAATGGTCTATCGCAGAAAGAAATGGCAATCTACTGCGGGGAAAAAATCTACCTCGTCAGTCATGAATCGAAATATACGTGATCGCCTAAGCGTGTATCACGCATGACACATAACTGACTGAGATATATCCAGTACATGTGTTTTGTATTACTGTATTACTTGTTCTTTTATTGTTCGCATTACATTTTGGTAGGGGGTGACAAGACTTTCGGACTACACTGTACAACAGAGATATTGTTTAAATAATAATATATAATAATTAAACTCGTGGTTTTCCTTTTTTAATTAAATGTTAACTCAATCCAAGGCTGAAGAGCCAGTCAAAGTAGAGGGTTACTGAATAAGGTTCTAGAATGGACGTAAGAGGCAAAAGTTAATTTATATTATGAGGATATGTAGGATAGATAAAGGTTGACTTCACAGTTTAATTAGTTAAAATTGTAGTGATCAGAGAAGCATCCTATCGGGAGTCTTTTTTACAAAGTATCAGTTTTCGGTAAGAAGCTGAGTGCGTGAAGCTTTTTTCCAACAGAATGCAGAAATTTCAACTGCCTCTTTTTAATTCTATTTTCCCAAACGTCCTTTTTGTTCCCACTTTCTTTAAAACATCCTCATTGCTTATATGCATCGTCTCGTATTCTCAGCATCCTTCTGTAAACCACATCTCTATGGCCTCAAGTTTCCTCTTCATCTCTGAGGAAGTCGTATAGCATTCACTGCTAAATTAGAGGATTGTTATTACACAAGAAGTCTTTTGTATGATTAAACCGACAATTATTAGCTTATGGTGAAACTTCAGAATGTAAATATTGAACGTTTTTACGGAATAGACATAACCCACCTTTTTTTTTCCCCTCAAATACCCTTTATTTTACGTAGCTGGGATTAAAGTCACAGAAAAAAGTCACAGTTTTAATTAGGATGATATTCACAGGAAAAAGTCACAATAAATTCATGGTGGCCGGTAATGGAGTCGACTGAAGTGCGAACAACACTTTCCTTAGCTGCATAGTTTGTGTTTCGCCAGGGCTACATACAATTTTGAATTCAGAGTTTTTCTTTTCCTAGACTGGTTGCCACCCAAGGCTATAAAACCCAGTCTGTCCTGCTATTCAACCAAACCCGGAGGAAGAAGAGTTGTATTCAAATTTTTCCTAAAGGTGATTAGCACGTATGCGAATATAATAAACTCGACTATAGCTTTCACATGGTGGCCCGGATTCAATTCCCGGCATGGAAACTGGATTTTTTGGCCGTGATCGTCTAGTGGTTAAGACCCCACGTTGTGGCCTGTAACAAAGTCATCTGTTTTGGTCAGGTAATTCCCGAGTTTATGAGTCTGTTTTGTTTGCAATAGAAATTCATAGCAAATCGATCCAAACTCCAAAAAATGTTTTCTAACAATTCTTCGGTATATTTCATAGTTAGGGAATCCTACTATTGCATAAGACCCGACTCTGCGTGAAAAAAAACAAAAAAAACAATCAGAAGGTTGCTTTTTTTAAGTTTGCGAGAGAAAGTAAAACAAACCCGGAGATTGTATACGAAGATCGATTAAGCTGTGAACAAAAAAAAAAAAAAAAGTTTTCTGACAGTGCTGCGGTCACGTATTTGATATAATTTCTTAGTTGGAGAATCCTAGTCTCCCATAAGGCCCACTTTATTTGAAGAATATTTCAATTTGACATTAGAATTTGAACTAAAAGTTATTTGAAGTTTCAATCTATTTATGCGACTTGAATTTTATCCACTTTTGGAATGTGGCTGGATTTTGTCCGCTGGCATTTGTCCGCTGGCATTTGTCCGTTGTGTGCTAACCTTGTTCGGTTTCTTCTTATTTTGTAACTTTTATTCCCGTGATTTTTTTTTTTACTGCAACTTTTTACTGTCACTTTTTTAAATCAAAGATATTTGCATTTCTCTCCCTTTCTCCCTTGAAGAAATAAGCATGGTCATTCTTCCTGCTGTTAATACTGAATGTAAAAAAAAAAAAAAAAAACATGTAGAAATAATGATTTTTTAGAATTCACTTGAATTTAAATTTTAGGAGATTTGATTCGAGATTTCTTGTTTATGGGACAGGAAATGAGGCCCTGACTGTTCTTTTCGATGACAATGAACTTGTATTTAGTGACAGGAAATATCTTTTGCCGCCCTAAAGGGAACGTTTGTGAAGCATTTAAAAAGGTATTTCAATCTATGATATTTACGTGTTTTTTTTTTCTTCTTGCCTTGAGGTTATCTAGTTCATAAGATCCTGGTGGGCGGGACTTAACAAGTAGGTGAATTACATCTGGATTTACGATTATTTCAATGGGGACAAGTGAGTTCGGAATTTATATTGCAGCGAAATATGCAAGTTTCATTGGAGGATAAAGCTTAATGGTTAGACAATCGGTCAAAGTTTAAGCAATACAGGGTGGTCTGAAAGTCTTGTCACCTCTATATAGCTATGGGTAAATAGCACGACAGACCGGGTTCTATAGCCTTGGATGGGAACTGGTCTACCGCAGAAAGTAATGGCAACCTACTGTGGGAAAAAAATCTGCCTCGTCAGTCATGTATCGAAAGATACATGATCGCCTAAGTGTGTATCACGCATGGCACATAACTGACTGAAGTTGTTTTGTCCGTATGTAAAAATTATATATATATATATATGTATGTGTGTGTGTATATATATATATATATATATATATATGTGTGTGTGTGTGTATATATATATATATATATATATATATATATATATATATATATATATATATATAGCCACAATGTGCTAACCGTATTCGGAAATTAAAAACATCCCTACCACACACTAAGACATACACAGAACGCACACACTCAATTAAGCTGAAAAATCGAATCATCCTTGATAATGGCTAACGGTATAGCCGAAAGCGCTCGGAACTATAAAACACTTGGACAGTTCTTACACACCCTTTGTCCAGAAAAGAAACCTCTTGTTCGAACACAAGAAAAATTAAATAAAAAGCTTAACCGTAGTACCTTGTGTGTCGTTTTTAATGAAACATGCATAAAGGAAGGATTGCTGCCTAAATATACAACTATATATATACATTAAGAAATGGACAAAGTCCGACAATTTATTTATTAAAGACATTTTTTATGTTTAACGTTCCTTTTATATATACAAGTATTTAAGTAAATGCTCTGTTTATAATAAACAGTATTAAACAACATTTACCGGCCTAAATGTCCGAGAAATTTTCATAGAAAATATTCGTCCTTTGACAGGATTCGAACCTGCATCCTATACGGAACCGCCATTTAGCCCGGCGTGCCTAACCGATTCGACCACAAAGAACGAATATTTTCTATGAAAATTTCTCGGACTTTCAGGCCGGTAAATGTTATTTAATACTGTTTATTATAAACAGAGCATTTACTTAAATACTTGTATCTATAAAAAGAACGTTAAACATAAAAAATGTCTTTAATAAATAACTATATATATATATATATATATATATATATATATATATAGAGAGAGAGAGAGAGAGAGAGAGAGAGGGAGAGAGAGAGAGAAAGATAGAGGTACAATGTGTGTGTGTGAATGCACCCATGCTGTAAGGATAAGAAAGCAATTATCTTATGATATAAATATTTATTTTACATCGTATTAAACGTTAGTGATAATGCATATTAACTGAGTGGTGATTACAACAGCACAGATTGAACATTCCCCAATGTAAATTTCAGATCATACTTCACAAAGAAAAACATATAAGTCTGTAGGAATCATCAGTTGAATATTATTTGTTTGTCTCCGCTAAATATTCCTAACCAAATTACTGGGGCGTATAATATACGCTGGTGTATGGCATTTGGCCAACAGACTTCACATTTTGAATTTAAGAGGGACAGGAATTCAACTTCTCTCGCCATTCATTTATGTAGTTTTCTTATTAAGGACAGGTGAAATAAGAAAAGTTTAAATTGAGTCTATATTCAGGCAATCTATTTAAAATTTGATGACTACATCACATAAGCAAAGCAGTCGATAGGCTTGTGTGAGTATATCAGGCACGAACATACATACATACAAATACAAATCACGTACAACACCAAGCATTCATTGGTTAATTAATCACCACTAATAGACAATTTACAAATCGCAGTGATGCGACAATTTTGTAATCGCTCTATTTTCATGTAGTCAGTTTTGTGCACTTTTCGGAGAAACGGACCACAAAAGCTTTCTTAAGTCTTCCCAAAGCTCGCTCGCTGATTGGTCTATGCCAACCAATCAGATCGTCTGCGCGTGAAGAATAATTCTTCCCGCGGAGCGATCTGGAGCCTATAGTCACTTATTTAAACAACAATTTTTTCTTAGCTAATTAGTGAGAATTCAGCTGCCAAACGAATCCACGACTGTCGAAACCATGCACTAACCTTCTCACTCACACACACCACTCACATGCTGGACATACCTTGTAGATACTCACATAATTTTTTCTAACACGGCAAATCTTTTAAGAACAGTCATTATAAGAAACTCTCATGAACATTATTTCAGTGAACTTTGAAATACTAAAATAACATTCAAAGAGAGACAACTCTTGTTTATTTCAACCATTTCTCACTTGAATGCATGCTTTCTTTCACATCGTGTTTGATATTCTACATCTTGTTTTTTTTATATATTTTATGTGTTAGGCTTATCCATTTCTGCGTCAGCCCTGTTTCCTAATCTAAAATTAAATTAATGCGGTAAAATCCGCCACACGTTCATTGTCTCTCATGACATGTGGTGATATCTATTTTTACATTTACTTGTAAAATTTATATACAGGGATACCTCGATTAGTACGACTAATGTGTACATTAAAAGATACGCATTAACCGAATGTAATAATTTCTAGGATTATACCTCATTCACAATTTACTTCTAATTTGCATACTTTTTTTAATTAAAATATCGGTACATATAAGAAGATACAATAAAATGCGATGAATTAAAGTTAATTAATCTGATTTTTTTTATGAAAAACTTATTTAGAGTGGTTTGCCGCATGGTGTTCTGTTCTTTAAATAAATGGCGCTAAAGAGAAATTTCGCCTTCAAATTTTCAAAACATACCATAATCATTCGTACTTTAACCTGAAAATTTTATTTATAAATTTTTTGTTGTATATGCATGCATCTTTTATATTTCAATATATTTTAATAAATGTAAATTTCTTTATCTAATTGTTGTGTCGGAAACCTACCACCCGTCTTGAAGATGAACTTGTCTGCGTCTGTGAACAAAGACTTTAAATAGTAGCATGTCAGTTGACATGAGGAAGACAGAGAGACAGACTCTCGGCGGCTGTCGAACTCTCTGCATTAGCAGAGGGGAACCCGGACGAGGCTTTGCCGAAGGGCAAGGTTTCGTTCGGGGAGGTTGACAGGGCCTGAACCCGTCTAGGCGGGTTCAGAAAGGCCATATTTTTGGCCGATCCTACGGGCTCAGTGATACCCACATTAAACCGGCCTTGTGCCACATTCGGTCCTCGTGGGTGGACTGATAAATACAAGACAGTGGGACAGAGACACTCTGCGACTGTCGAACTCTCTGCATTAGCAGAGAGGAACCCGGACGAGGCTTTGCCGAAGGGCAAGGTTTCGTCCGGGTAGGTAGATAGGCCTTGAACCCGTCTAGGCGGGTTCAAAAAGGCTATATTTTTGAGCGAGCCTACGGGCTCGGAGATACCCACATTAAACCGGCCTTGTGCCACATTTTATCCTCGTGGGTGGATAGATAAATACAGACAGTGAGACAGAGAAGTTCTGAGCTGAGCTAGTTACAGACTACTCAGGCGATTTCTGTACCTTTTTACCAACCTATTAAAACCCTTTTTATTGTTACGTGTTATTTGGCGTTTGTCTCTACTAACCCCAAATCAACATCATAACACTAATATAATCGCCCATTTTTTAACAAAAAATCAGAAATTTCCTTTTAAGTCCTTCAAAATAAACATGAAAAAATATCAAAACATCCACCCCAAAAAAAATTTTACTAGCTAAATGTTCAAATAACGGCTTATATCAGAATTTATCTATTTATAACCGTTCATTTTTTGTTACCGCACTAATCGAATATTATGTACGCTCTAATCGAATTTTGCAATATAAAAATTTTAGGGTACTAATCGAAAACGCTTTAATCGAATGAGCATTAATCCATTAATCCATGGATTCGTGAATTGTGTTTATTCCTTTACAAACTTGACGGTTAGGAATCCGAGGTTAAAAGTTCGTTTTATGTTGATATTTACTAATCTTAGCACAAGTCTATACGAAAGTTGGGCCAGCAGTCGAAATCCCATACAGAATCGGAGTTTAAACATCGATCTTTGTTATTTTCATCGAATTATTTCAGCTACGTGAGTATGTCACGTAGCTGAAATAATTAGTTCTCGTATATTGAATCGTTTTTCGTGAGAGACTAAGAAATTTTTTAATAAAAATCTATTTTGACAGTAAAATGTTTTTCATGAAAATCTATTTTGATGGCAAAATGTTTTTAATAGAATTATGTTTTGATGTTAAGAAGGTTTTAATAGTTTTCTATTCTGATGGTAAGATATTTATAAAGAAAATCTGTTTTGGTCGTAAGAAGTTTTAATGCGAATCTATTTGACAGTAAGACATTTTTAATAGAAGTCATTTTGATGGTAAGAAGTTTAATGGGAATCTATTTGATGGTAAGTCTTTTTTTATGGAAGCCATTTTGGTGGTAAGAAGTTTTAATAAAAATCAATTTTGTCGATAAAATTTTAATAAAAAGTTATTTTGATGGCAAAGAATTTTAATAGAAATCTATTTTGATAGCAATATTCTTTAGTTGTAATCTTTTGTCATGGTAAGAAGACTTTAATAGAAATCTATTTTGATGGTAATATTTTTAATAGTAATCTATTTTGATGGTAAGAAGTTTTTAATAGAAATTTATTTTTATTATAATATTTTTATGGTACACTATTGTGATGATAAGAAGTTTTTAGTATAAATCTATTTTGATGGTAATATTTATTATGCTATTCTATTTTGATAGTAAGATAATTTTAAGAGAAATTTATTTTTATGGTAATATTTTTCAATGATAATCTATAAGAAGGTATTTTTCAATGATAATCTATAAGAAGGTTTTAAGATAAATCTATTTTGATATTAATATTTTAAGAGGAATCTATAGTGATCGTAAAATGTTTTAATATAAACCTATTTTGATGGTAATATTTTTAATAGTATTCTATTTTGTTGGTAAGAAGTTTTTAATAAAAAATATTTTTTTGGCAATATTTTTTAATGGTAATCTATTGTGATTAATATTTTTAATGGTAATCTATTGTGTTTAATATAAATCTATTTTGATGGTCATAATTTTAATGGTAATCTATTGTGATGGTTAGAAGATTTTAATAGGAATCTATTTTGATGGTAATATTTTAAAATATTGTTTTTATGTAATATTGAAGTTCATTAGTGATGTTCACCTGTCTTGTGTGTAAATAAAAAAACATGAACTTTTGCATGGATTCAACGTGCAGGATTAAAATACCTGAAATCAGATATTTTTGAAGTTGGTTGAGATTTTGGGAAAGTGCGTTCTGAGATCCGAAGACGTATTGAGATGACCAAAGACGCATTCCAAAAGCTAGGCAGAGTATTACAAGACAAGACGATTTCGTTGGTAGCAAAGAAATGAGTACTGGATTGCTACGTGACATCTGTCCTCCTTTACGGCAGCGAATGTTGAACGGTCTCCTCAAAGATGAAGAAGAGACTCGAGGTAACAGAGATGTGGTTCTACAGAAGGATGCTGAGGATATCATAGACCGAGCAACGATAAGGTTTTGGAGAGGATGCAAACAAAGAGGAAACTTATACTTAATATCAGACAGAGGCAGCTGAAATTTCTGGGACACATAATAAGAAAGGAAGGCTTGGAAAATCTGATACTCACAGGGCGAATAGAGGGAAAGAGGGACAAGAGAGAGCAATGCGTAAGAAATCTAGCGGGCTTAATCAAGTGGATGACAGAACAGGGTCTGGGGAAAATAGCAAATAAAAAAAATACTTATTGAGAAAAACAAGTAATAGGAAGAAGTGGAGGGTCATGATCGCCTATGTCCTGAAGGGACATGCCACATAAAAGAAGAAAGAGAAGTAGTGTACTAATGAAGATTGAAATGGAAAAGTTCTTTCTTACAGTTACCAGCTAACTGTTAAATCATGTTCTTCTGATGTTGGATAGTATGACTTTTTGCCGTTGTAGTAGAAGGTTTGGTTTGCTTTATTTTGTTTTACGGCATATCAACCTCAATGGGTTATTTAATGCCGACAAAATTTGTTATTGCTGGTAATATAATTGTTTTATCAAAAATCTGTTTCTGGTAATATTTTTCCTTCAAAATTGTATTGTTGATAATAATGTTTTTCAAAAAAGTATTACTGGTAATAGCTAACTATTTGCCCATAGCTGGGACCCTAACAGGTGCTACCACCCCGGGTTAGGATGGACCTGGGGACACCAGAAATTAAAAGGTGATACCATGCTCCTCAAAACCTCATGATCATAGGCCTTGCTTCTGGACGTAGTTTATCGTCTTACCCAGAACGCGGATGTAGTTTAACCTCTTACCCAGGACGCGGATGTAGTTTAACGTCTTACCCAGGGCGATGTAGTAAAAGGAGAACACTTCTAGCTTCGAACAAAACTGACTTCTGGACTCTGGGCTGCTCTTTGTCTCATTATACCATTGTGTTTTTTTTTTATATTATTGATGAGCCTTCATGAAATTGCGGCGGATAGATGCATTTATTTAATTTCTTTTTAAAGATTTTCATTGGCTGAAAAAAATATTTTTTTTATTGCTGTGCTGATTTTGAATCTTGTATGGCGAATGGAAAACGAATTTCCTGACGAGACTTTGTTGTCTTCTTAATTTCCAGTGTGTTAGTAGCCGTCAGAATGGAAACTTCCGGAGGATATTTTTTTAAATGACTTCGACAACATGCCTCTCATGAAGTTTGATATATACATTAGAAATTATAAGAGATTTGTAATGATAGAAAATAAATAAAATGATCACTATTGTAAAAAATAAAAAATAGAAGCTAAAAGTTGGCAAACCATTTTGAAATAAAAACGAAAAGATAAGAAAAAATAAAGAAAGGAATAAAAGTTGGTAAAAGGTTATTCCTAAATGTAGGTAAAAAAAATAGATTGTCAAATGAATCATTTCTGGAACCAGTCAAAATAAAGAAAAATTCGGTAATGGATTCTATTGTCTTTTAAAAAAGTGTTAAGACAGATAGTGACAAGCAGGCAAACAGACCGGACCAGCCACTGAAAAGAATTTCATCCGCTGTCCCTTACCCTAAAGCTTCGGATACAACTAAAAATCCCAGAGAGAGTCGAAAGAATGACTGCTATCAAGAAATACTTGCATAGCTCCATACACATTAACAAAAACCTCTCCTCTCTCACGATATATATATATATATATATATATATATATATATATATATATATATATATATATATATATATATATTAGGTTGGTGCAAAAATAATGTCGTTTTCTCACATATATTACTATGTGAGAAAACGACATTATTTTTGCACCAACCTAATATATATATATATATATATATATATATATATATATGTGTGTGTGTGTGTATATATATATATATTTATTAAAGACATTTTTTATGTTTAACGTTCTTTTTATAGATACAAGTATTTAAGTAAATGCTCTGTTTATGATAAACAGTATTAAATAACATTTACCGGCCTGAATGTATGACGTCATTTGTTTACATTTGATACGCCATGAGCAGTTATGAATGTACGAGATTCATGGAAGATTGAAGTTTATAAGCAGTAAATTCGACCTTGCCAACCGAACACTCCTTTGTGGCCGAATCGGTTAGGCACGCCAGGCTAAATGGCGGTTCCGTATAGGATGCAGGTTCGAATCCTGTCAAAGGACGAATATTTTCTATGAAAATTTCTCGGACATTCAGGCCGGTAAATGTTATTTAATACTGTTTATTATAAACAGAGCATTTACTTAAATACTTGTATCTATAAAAAGAACGTTAAACATAAAAAAAATGTCTTTAATAAATAAATTGTCGGACTTTGTCCATTTCTTAATGTGTATATATATATATATATATATATATATATCCAAGGAACCAAAAAAACTGTCAAAATGACCAAGGGAATTCAGAGTCGCATGAATCTATCCAGCCTCTATCTTAAAAACAACTTAAAAGAAGCCGTTTGACCAACACAAAGACTGACGAAAAATTAACGATAGAAAAACAAAACAAATGAAAACTACAGATAAAGTTCATTTTCTTCAGAAAGTCATTCTTTCTGTAGTTCACTGCTACTAACAAGCAGGAATTTTTTTTTTCTACTGATGATGTCCATGCTGGCCGAAACTAGTCCAAGGATCTTAATTGAAATAATAAAACAAAAATTATATTAATATACAACCCAGTGTGTCTGAAAATGTTAATTTTTCAATATTTTTTATTGTTTCAAACACACACACACACACACACACACACACACACACACACACACACACACACACACACACACACACACACACACACAAACACGCACACATACACACGCACACGCACACGCACGCCCGCACACACACTCGCACGCACGTACAACTCACACACACACACACACACACACACACACACACGCGCGCACACACACACGCGCGAACACGCATGCACACACACACACGCACACATACACACACATACACGCACATACACACACACACATACACATATATATATACGCTAAGGATTCCAAGACTTACTGATAAGGAACTTATGAACTCCTTGAACATTATTGTATATGTTTATTTTGAGAGATATACATTTTTATCAGTGCAATATATATATATATATATATATATATATATATATATATATATATATATATATATATACTTGTATTAATTGTTTTTGCATGCATTTTTAAAAGGTCATAAATTGGTGTATATTTGGATAAAGGAAGTTATCTGAAGATAACCACCTGTAAACAAATGAACCCCTACTTTGGTGTCTTCCACATCTCCACACTAACAGACCATCACATTAGTTCTTCGACTCCCATAGAGAAAACCCGAAAAAAAGCTAAAAATAAAATAGAATAGTTTTAACAATATGTTGCTTTAAAAGAAAATACGTTCTTATTTAGGTCTTAACAAGTATCGGTTACAATATCTCCCCATTAAGGTCTTCTCATTCTTTTTTGACTCCCTGTACCCTACCCGCGTCTTAGTAGCATTATTGCCTTGCTCTTGGGTGAAACGATTAAAAAAAATTCTCGCTGGATCAGTTACAAAGTGAGTTCGATCCTCAATGGGTGCTCCATACTTTCGACCTTATGCCACACCTAAGCTTAGTAACTCACGACTTATCGCGTCAGTGCTTTACATTTATGGCCTTGTATTATGCCTGGTATTTTTGCAAGTTGAAACAAATTGTCTCATCCTTTCAGCTAATTCACCCCAAATAATGTAAAGTTACTAACCGTAATTATTAATTCACCACAAGTAATTATAAATATTAAATCAAAGTTTGTTTGATTTTTATTAAATTTTTGGCAGTTTTTTGAAATTATAAATTTTAAATCAAAATTTGTTTAGCATTCCTCCGAACAACTCCAACCCTTAAAATGAAAATTACTAAAAATCAGGGAGTTATCCACATTTCTTAAGTGCGGATGATATTCGTGAAATTTTTTGCAATTAAAAAAAATGAAAAAGAAAAATATCTGTTTTTGGCTTGTTTATCAGGGTGAGTGCGAATGCAGACCCCACACATGGAAATAGCGCACCCGGGTCTGCCACATTTAGGGCGGTCACAAAGGTCAACCCAACTGGAGTGCAATGGAAGAATCTGTCGATCTTGAAGAATTTAGCGTCAATTTTAGTAAATATAAAGTCTTTTTATTTTGGAGGGAATTAGAAGATCCAAGTATAGAATTTTCATCATTTCATTTAACGGAAGCATTTTCCCGCCCACCTTTGACATATACGAATTGGTTTCATCATAGCTCTTGCGGTTTGTGGCCTTTATTAAGGAAACATTCTGAATTATTTATTTCCGGTGTTGATCCCGGGTAAGTGAAACCACGAAGAGATAAAACGTGGACGAGGAGAGAGTCACCGTTCTGTGTTTAGTGTAGATTGTTTAATTATTACTGTTGAACAAGTAGACATTTTTAAGTAGAGTTGATAAAATTCTCAATAACAATAATAATGAAAATTAAAAGAAGAACAGAGTAAAACGATACAAGAAATGAACAAATCTCTGCGCAATAATTATAAGACAATAGTAAAGCAATTATGAGACAGTAAAATAACTATAAAAAATATTTCCTATTAAAAGTAAATTTTGTGCCAAACACAAAAACCTACTTAATAGGAATAGCAAGTCATAACAGTCGCAAAATAATAATAAAAAAAAAAGACTCAACCACTGCATAAAATTTTAAAGGAAAAAAAATTACTATACACGTACGAAAAACGTGCAAATATAAAGTTTGCACAAAGATTTCATTTTGTCCGCCTATTAAGGCAGGATAACAATTTCCGATAAAAAGAATTACCATCAAAAAATGGAAAAAAAAATAAGATTTTTAGTTTAGCTTTTGGTATAAAGTGCCGACACATGAATTTGAATAAGATCTCCTGTGAGCAAATACAGGCGATCTCATTCTTGAATTAAGTAGACTACGTGACCATAGTGGAAACGCATATATTTAGGAAGTAGCTGACGAATTATGATCGCTATTCCTAGTCTATCCTCTATACTATAAGGATCGCAATTTCTAGTCTATTCTCTATTACCATTAGGATCGCAATTTCTAGTCTATCCTGTATACTATACGGATCACTATTTCTATTCTACCCCCTGTTACTATACGGACAGCTATTCTCTACTCTATTTACTATACTATTTCTTTATTCTGATCACTATACGATGGTTACTTCGAGCGAGTATTATCGAGCAAGTACTATTAGTGCGAGTGCTATTCGAAGGCGTCTGACAACAGCATTGTTCAACGGCGTTACTATATTTGTATCAGCGATTATAAAGTCTCTAATACAACGAGCATTACGAAAGTGACAACGCGTATTCGATGATATTACAAAAGTGGCAACGAGTATTTGTTGGCACCACAAAAGTGGCAATGAATGTCCATTGACATCACGAAATTTTTAAATTCACACAGTTCGCGCTTTGGAAAATTTCTTTGAATTCTTTTCGTTCTTTGTTGCTCAACCGCAGGAGAGTTTTCACTTGAATTCCAAATTCTTTAGTCTCTCTTTGCAGCTGGCTTGTAACCTTGTAACTTCTTGGTGCTCTCTTTTTGATGTCAAATGCCTTCTGCTGCTTGATGTGGATTTCCGTGACCTCCTCTTGCTGTCAAAAAGTCTTCTCCTCTGTCCACACACACCTGAGTCCTATTGATTTGGGAAAGTGGCCTCAAAAGGCCCCCATTCGGATTCTTAATAACGCTTATCGTTCAGTATATCTGAAAAAATAATTTTCGATAATTTGAAAAGGATTCTTAACAATTTCGGTGGATTTTAACCGCTGAACCGAAAAAATCTATACAAATGCAACGATTTTTTTTACACAAACCGTTTGGCCTTATTTAAAAGAAATACACTTCTCTCAAAAGAATGTGAACTAAAAAACAACTAAGACAATTAAACAATTATTCAAGGCGAGAATTTTTAAAGTAGTAAAAATACATTTTTTATAAAGCAACTGTGTTCAAACGCAAACAGGATACAGTCAAGTGGATATAGACTTTAGAATTTAAGGCAAGAAAAAAAAATGCTTGGGTCAGACCAATTCATTTCTATTGATCAAGAAGAAATCCCAGCATGCATCTGTAGAATTTGGTGAGGAAGTATTTATACCAATTATTCCCGGAAGCAGCAACAACTTTGGAAACTCTTCTACTTCAGTCATTTCAAAGAATATACATGTGTGTGTGTGTGTGTGTGTGATAAAAATATAGTTTAAGG
The DNA here is from genome assembly GCA_963932145.1 of Acanthosepion lycidas. Classification (NCBI taxonomy): domain Eukaryota; kingdom Metazoa; phylum Mollusca; class Cephalopoda; order Sepiida; family Sepiidae; genus Acanthosepion; species Acanthosepion lycidas. The sequence goes on from OZ010572.1 coordinate 121,210,002, forward strand.
TATGCAATATTTATGAGTAAATGTGCTCCATATCAGAGTTAGATCATATGTAAATAGAAAGTACAATAGAGCTTACTTCCAATAATGTACCTTTGACTAGTATATACAAATAGTTGAGTCAAAACACAACACACATGGCTGGAAGATTGTACCCAAGCATGAAACAAACTACCATCACTTGGTATATATATATATATATATATATATATATATATATATATATATATATGGAGAAATAGTGCGTCCAGCGTGAAACAGCCTGTCGCCTCTGAGTGTTGACTTCAATGTTCACTCTTATATTTATATTTCCATACGCTCTATCTCTGATATTGAGCACTTGATCCCATAAATATAGTACACCTTAAAACTATATTTCTTCATATATATATATATATATATATATATATATGCATTGCTTATATTTTGGCAGAACGTTTTCATTAAGAAATCTCATTAAATCATTTAGATAATATTTTCTTTTTTTAAAAAAGTTTATACATTACAATAACTTACTTGCCTCTCTTGCACGCGTACCGACATGTAGAAATTTAAAATTGTACAGTGCATAAGCTTAGCGTTTTTCACTTCACGCGTAAAAAATTTAATTTTCAGATGAACAAGAAGATACTAAGAAACATTGTCCGTAATTATGGGAGGATCATATTAAAAATGAGTAGACAAAACTTGTCTAAATTATTTAATGAGGCATATATATATATATATATATATATATATATATATATATATATATATATATATATATATATATATATATATATATTGTTATAGGATCTTACCCATAATAATAATAATGGACTATTCCATACTTAAATACTGAGCCTCAGGAGTAGTTCAAGCGAGTCAGTAGTTCAAGTCGAGTCAGTAGACTCAGTAGTTCAAGTCGAGTCAAGAGTCGAGTCAGAGGCAGTCCGAAACAGAGTCGCGTTCAGACAATTACTGCAAGACATTGGAATAGTGATACTGGTTGAGACTACATTGTTCTCTCTACTAAACCTGATTGTTCATACTAACACTTCTACTTCTCTGTATATATTCCTGTTTGTAATATATCTGTGTTATTCCATACGTGTGTTCGAGTTCTTCTTTATTGGTTCTACCTTGGACTATCAGCGTGGTACAAGGAACCGAACCATAAAATATAAATATATATATATATATATATATATATATATATATATATATATATATATTATAATAAAAAGAAAGAACAATTATATAATTCGTTGTTCTTATTGATGTTTTTATTTTTTATTTTTACAAAACAGTTCTCAATGTAAATTTACAGAGCATAAATATTATAAATTAACTGATTTAAAATATGGTTTCTTTGCTACACAGGAATTACCATGTTTAAAAAACCGAAGCTAAAAACTTCAAATTTAATTATATAATTAAATTAAAAGCATTAATTCTGTTTCATCTTCTAGCGAATAGGAACGTATATATATATACATATATATATATATATATATATATATATATATATATATATATATATGTGTGTGTGTGTGTGTGTGTGTGTGTTCCTTCCTACTTTTACGCACGCATATACATACACATACACATTCAGATACTCGAGGATACGTCTCCTAATCAGTACACTTGGTTGCGTTTAGTAGGGTAGAATACCGTGATGTCTGCGGCAATGGTTTTCGAGAAGGTGGCAATTAATGGATATCCTACCATCAATGGTGACCTTGCATCATGCGCCGTACCTGTTGGGTGTTTTCTCCCCACGAGGCTAAAATAAAATAAAAATGACCATGTGTCACGTTCTGCCATTATCAGGTGGGGAATAAATCTCATCTAAGTTGGTTACTTAAAAGAATTCGGCCTAAAGTGTTTATATTTAGATCAAAGTCAAAGAGAGGAGAAAGAAGCATTTAGGGCGTTTTGACCTTTAAAGACGTCTTGCACCATGATCATTTAGAAGACGTGTTAGTGAACAGGCACGTCAATGTCCTCCCTACCCACAGGACGGACGAAAAAAAAAAAAGACTTGTTATTCTTGATTTACAAGTACGTTTCAATGTGAGCTGATATATTTGTTTTGAGAAAGAAAGAAGTTGGGAAATGAATAAAGAAAGAAAGAATGAGAGGAAGAAATGAAGAGAAAAAGAAAAAAGTGGGATGATAAAGAAAGGCAGAGAAAGAAAGAAAGAATATAGTGCGAGAGAAAGAAGAAGAAAATGTTATAGTGGGGGTTGGTGGATACAGAAAAAAAGAAAGAAAATGTTCAGAGAGAAAGAAAAGAGGAGAAAAACTTATAGTGGAGGGACGTTGACAGAAGAAAGAAAGAAAGAAAGAAAGAAAGAAAGAAAGAAAGAAAAAGAAAGAAAGGAGAATAAAGAAATGAAGTGAAAATAAAGTTGGATGATATGAAAAGATGGAAAGAATAAGGTCAGAGACAAGGAAAAAAAAGAAAAAGAAAAAAGGATGTTACAGTTGAAGGATGCAGAAAGAAAGAAAGAAAATAAATAAATAAAGAAAGAAAGAAAGAAATAAGGAAAGAAAAAGAAAGAAAGAAAGGAGAAAAAGAAATGAAGTGAAAAAAGAAAACATGAATGGTATGGAAAGAAAGTGAGAAAGACTATGGTAAGAGAAAGAAGAGAAAAGAAAAAGCATGTTACAATGGAAGGGCACAGAAAGAAAGAATTGTGTCCTTGGCATTTTTTGCTACGTGTTTTGTCATCTCTTGCTTACATCGAGTGACAGCTCTTGTCATTTTTCATTGTCCAATGCAATAAAAATAGTTTCTCTTTCTATTTTATTTTACTCTCTCATCTTCGGTTTTTTTAAAAACTTTTCTGCGATATTCTTTTGTTTTATTTTAATTTCTTTTTTTTCTTTTTTTCTTTTTGCAACGAATTTGTGTCTTCTATTTCTATTCCGTAAGCCTTCTCACCTTGTTATCTAACCAAGATTACTGAACCTAGTTTCACTAGACCACGAGTTCGATTCTCACTGGGTATCATGTCAAAAAGCTAAGCATAGAAAACACTTATTATGCGCCGAATGTACTAGTGTTAAGGTCTATATTTTGCAACTAAATTTAACCCTTAAATGACGGGGAAAGATGCAGGCCAAACGGATGAAAGCGAGAAAATTAATTTTTCAAGGGTAGTTTTTATGCTGTGATTATACAGGGTGCGATGGGTAAATTGTCGCCAGGCTATACTTTTAATTTCGCGCATGCGCATTTTTTGATTTTTGATTTTGTTGACTGCACAGTATGGTAGGGTCAGTTGGGCATTTTCAGTGAGTAAAAGAGAAGCATGACGCAATTCACTCCGCCCCAAATTTGCAAACGGCATGCTGTACTGCTTGGCATTCACGCTGGAAGCTCCAATACGAACATTTCAGAGTGTTTGGGGGTCAATCTGAAGATAATGAAGTGCATTCCGAAATAGTTGTGTAGAGGACCGTGTAGGTTTACGCGTTGTTGTTAAATTAGGAACACGTGCTCTTTATTCCTGCTAGAAGAAGGTCCAACTACAAGAACATGGCGGATACAAGTAGAGTTCAACTGAAGATGTAAAGAAAACAAACAACACCAATATATATATATATATATATATATATATATATATATATATATATATATATATATATACTGGACTTAGGAATACTGCATGGTGGCTGTCAGTTTCATATGACATTGCAATCTTCAGACAATGTGAAAATAGCGTGAATGTTTGTTGGGGCTCTCTGTTATTTGACTCTATCTCCTTGAGCTCATAATTTTTTCTTCCCTTTTCCTTCTCATTGCACATTTCCTAGTGTTTTAATTTAAGTTGAATCTCCCGTGTAGGCCTGAAGAGCGGGAGCGAAACCGCTTGCTTCGCTTTTAATATGTCTAGTAATATTAAGCTTCACAATTTTATTTCTGTTATTAAATTTTATACCTACAAAAATATTTTCATATATATTAGGTTGGTGCAAAAATAATGACGTAATAATGTCGTTTTTTGACGTTAAAAATACGTCAAAAAACGACATTATTACGTCATTATTTTTGCACCAACGTAATATATATATATATATATATATATATATATATATATATATATATATACTTGTTATTTTCACATTGCCTGAAGATTGCAATGTCATATGAAAATAACAGCCACCATGCAGTATTCCTAAGTCCACTATATATATATATTTAGCTCTTGAAAAAATATATATATATGTATATATTAACAAATATATGTATTAAACAACAAATTTACAAGTGACAAAGACATCAACATTTGTGTTTGTGTGTGAACGTAAAGTGTTTGTATTTTGGTGAATGTTCGTACGTACGTGTATGTGTGTTTCATTTCCCACAAGTGGACGAAAACGCGGATCTCTGCGAGAGATCACATTTTTAAATGTGTCCACTGAAATGCAAAGTAGAAAAGAGAACGAGTAAAGAAATCACCCAGTATTTATAGTGTAGGGAGAGCGACCCCTAGTAAATAATTAGGGAATTAAGGAGGAGATAACTCCGACAGTTGGATAATATATCCAGTCAGCATCATAGTGTTTGGAGTGATCACTTGTGATGGCGACGTTATACCCCCATTCATCTTCCCACAGGGCATGAGACTCAACACGATGGCTGGCGTCAAGTGCCTTGAGTGGGTAGTGCTATCATGTGTTAAGAGGGTGGGAGGCTGGAAGACCCTATGTCCGGCAATCTGACTCGGCTCGATGCCACTCAAGCAGGATAACCAAGCCATGGCTGTTAAACAATTTCTGTGACCGCATCACCCCTTACATATGGCCACCTTAATCCACAGATTGCAACCCCTTGATTATTATGTGTGGGTGCATTTGAGAGAAAGACGAACAAAACTCCTTTAACTTCACTGAAGGCAAAGACTATGACAGAATTCACCTACTTATAGAAGGAGACCGTCCAGAAGAGATTCCGGAGATTTCGAAGTCATCTGGAGACCGTCGTTGAAGCCAATAGCGATTTTATTGAATACATTTACTCTTTAGTATTTCAAGATATTTTTGTGTAAGTTTGGTAAATATATATGTTAAAACGAGATGTCAGTGTTATTTTCATTTTTGCGTAGTTTAGACGATAATTTATGCATCGTGTCCTGTATATTATCGCCGTAAACGTTAAGTTAGCGGATACTCATATTTGAATAGACGTTCCATTTATTTATTAAACAGTATATTTATTTATTTTCGTCTACTGACCTGAATATTCGAGAAATTTTATTAAAGAAAAATATGCGTTCTCCGGCTGGATGAGAAACTGCGCCCCTCCTTGGCAGGAAAACATTTGTTAAACTCAATGTTTTTATACTGACTCAAGCAAGAAAGACATTTACCGATGAAAGCAAGGCTGTATAGTGTTTCTATATAATATGACTAGAAGGATTTAGCTTAAAGGCACTGTTCAGCCTTGGGTGATAGGCTAGTGTCTTTCGTGGCTGAGTTTGATAAGCACGTCGGATCTAAAGACGGTTTCTACTGCCAAAAGGGGAGTAGATTCGGATCCTGTCGGAGGGTGGAGAATTTTCTTTAATAAGATTTCTCGAATATTCAGGCCGGTAGATCAAAATAAATACATATATTATATATATAATAAATAAACAGCATTTCTACTCAAATATGAGTATCGACAAAAGTAAGATTTAAACTGATAAAATCTTTCTAAACTCTTAATGTAAGCATCTAGTCGAGTGGTCCCGGGTTTTGTACAGGGTAAATCTTACTGAAATATATATATATATATATATATATATATATATATATATATATATATATATATATAAGTGCGCAGGTATGCAGAAAATAGAAAAGAACACGTTGGGTGCATAATCCGGAGTTCGTTAGTATTTTTGTTTTTATTTTTAAGAAGAGAATGCTCCATACAGAAGTTGAGCTTTATTATAATAATATTTTTTTGTTGAAAAATATGATTCTTTCGCTACATAAGAGTAGCGAAGGAATCATATTTTTAAACAAAAAATATTTTATATATATATATATATATATATATATATATATATATATATATATATATATAAACAATATATATATTTAAAACAACATGCCTGGCTACATACACAATTCCGGAAAATCCTTGTCGAAAACACAATTATACTTAAACATGAAACCAATAAACAAAAACTAAAAACTCTTGTAGCTATATACATAAAACAGTTGAAACCTAACCCGAACAAAATAAACTATAAAAACTCCACAAATATTCTTAAATGTCTATAATTGATAACAGAAGCCATTGGTTTATACCAACGGCTTCCCATACTTAATATTTCTCGTTTTCACTATGGCGTGATCATGTGTGACGTCATGAATTGCGGTGTGATTTTCGCTTTCAGCGTCTCGTATGCACGAGTTTGTCATTGCTTGGAAATCTTCGATGCAAACAAAAACAGACTATCATTATTGTTATGTCCGTGTATTGTTTAATCTATTATGTTATTACAATTATTTAATTATTATGTTATTACAATTATCGTAATGTTATTGTCGTCGTTGATGATGGCTTATGTAAGCGGAAAGCTTAGATAGGTTTAAAAAACCATCATCAACGACGACAATAAGATTACAATAATAGTAGTAGATGAGCCTTTTGTTAAATCGCATATCGAGATCGAGGCTGGTTGTGAATAGCAGTGAGACAGAAATTGCAAGTCATTTGAAAGTGACGTATACTGAACGGTAAATATGTCCAAGTAACGAGAAGTTATTTATTTATTTGTTTCTTTTTATTGTTTTTAACTTGGGGTGACGCCCCCGCCCCAAAAAAAAAAACACTTCTCCTTGCCAACATTATGCCGACACAATTTAGGCGATAAAGAAAACATAGATTACAAGACTTACTTAAAAATTTACCTGTGTATAGTGCGACAGATCAAAGAAAATACATGATTTTCAACCTCTTCAGAAAAATTTACCTGTGTATAGGGCGACCAATCGAAAAAAGAATGCATGAGTTTTATCCTCTTCAGAAAAAAAATTACCTGTGTATAGTGCGACCGATCAAAGAAAATGCATGATTTTTAACCTCTTCAGGAAAAAATTATCTGTTTATAGTGCAACATATCAAAGAAAATACATGATTTTTGACATTTTCAAAAAATATTACCTGTGTATAGTGCGACTGATCAAGAAAATGAATGATTTGTAACCTCTTCGTAAAAGATAATTACTTGTATATGCTGTGATTGTCTCTGAAAATTCATGATTTTAACCTCTTCAAAATACTAAAATGAAAAAAAAACCTTTGTATAGTGCGACCCCTTATATTTTGTGTAAAGAAACTGACCGTAAACCCTCGCGCGATACTCGAGTATATATGCTACTTCACATATCTGCTTTGTAGTTCTAACACCGATCGCATAGAAGAGTGAAATATCAGATAAATAGCGATAAAGTTGTGTTGTCTACCATAAAGAATAGGAAGCAGAAGTGATATAGTCACGTGACCAGATCGCGAGGCCTCTCCAATACCATTGTAACCCGGATATAAGAGAGTTGTCTGGACCGGAGAATAAGTCTCTTATATCCGGGTTTCCCTTATATCCGGGTTTGATCTATTATATATACATTAACACAGGCTCTAATTTGGGACCAGAGAAAATCTCTCTTATATCCGGGTTTCTCTTATATCCGGGTTACACTATACAAGGAACGGTACAAGAAGGAATAGTGACGGCCTTAGGGTTGCTGGCACCACCGGGCAAGTTGTATTTTGGCATCATTCCAAGTATAATTTTTTTTTTAATTTTTACAAGGAAAAAAAAAATTGAAAATGAATTTATTACAATTTATAACTTAATATAAGCTAAAGAAAATATTCATTAACCTACCTAAAAACCTTTTTCTAGCCTTCAGATCTGAAAGTCTTTTCACGTCTATATTTACAAGATTATTTTCTATTGACAAAATAGCCAAAGAATTTAATCTGTCTTCAGACATGGACGACCGCATGTAAGTTTTTACAGGCCTTAGTTTTGGAAGATCCCAAACACATGTCAGGGGGAATGATGACACCCCGGGCGATTGGCCGGCCCTGAGAAGGAAGGAGAAAGAGACGCCAAAGAAAGAGATGATCGGGAAACGTTAGAAGAAAGTTTTTACCTAGACCAAGGCGATGGCGATGACCGAATCAATTAGAGGCTGCTTGAATCCGGCCCATGTGAATTATGGGACAGGAAGTAAATAAAGATATTATTTTGACATTATTTATAACAATGACAATAAATTAAAATTTCATATGATGAAACATTTTTTTTATCACCGTTTATATTTAGTGAGCTTTAAAAACAAAGTAAAAACAGATTTTTAAAATAATTATTTTTTTTTTTAATGACACTACAGCTTGGAATGTGAATGCTTGTTCGGGTGGTTAGAATGTTAAAAGACACGGGATATAATCACATCAAGACCGATTTCTTAAGTTAATATTGGAATGCGGAATCAATTCCAGCGCGTGGCACCGTTGTGAAGGGCCTAAAAACCATACAGAATTGAGTGATTTTTTGGACATGTCAAGGTAATTTGTGTGCAATGTATAGAACAGAACAATTTTATCCAGGCCAATCTTCTCCGTTGTCAGATTAAATTTCCATTTTTTTAAAATATTTATATATTATTATATCATATTGATATTATTTCTTCTCTTTCTTCGTTATAATAATAATAATAATAATAATAATAATAATAATAATAATAATAATCAGAAACGATTGATCATCTTGTATCAGGTTGCACGATGTTGGCACCCACTGAATATAAAACCCGACATGACAGAGTGGGCCAATATCTGCACTGGAAAATCTGCAACTTCTACGGGAAGGAAACTGAAAGAAACTGGTACCAACACCACCCAGACCCGGTTACGGAGATAGGACCTGTTACAATTCTATGGGACTACACAATTCACACTGACAGAACAATCAAGGCCAACCGCCCAGATATTGTTATTAAAGATCACAAACAAAAACGGTGCCTCCTTATTGATATGGCAGTCCCTGCTGACTGCAATGTATCTTTGAAGATATTCAAAAAGCTGTCAAAATACAAGGACCTTGAAATAGAAGTCTCGAAAATGTGGCATATGGGAACATCAACAATCCCTGGTGTAGTTGGAGCCCTAGGACTGGTTGGAAAAGATTGCAGTAGACTAATTGCAGGGATTCATGGAAGCCCATGCCTCAAGGAGATACAAAAAATTGTTCTGACAAGTACAGCCCACACTTTACGAAGGGCTCTATCTATGTAATTTTTATTTTATTTTATTTTATTTATTTATTTATTTATTTTTTTTTTGTCAGTAAAAAGTGTCATGATGCCATTTCTAACCTTAGGTCCCTGCGTGGGACCCGGAAAGAAATGTGTAAACGCTAGAAAGCAAAGAAAATAAAAATTATAATAATAATAATAATTTCTTTTGATTTCTGGTGTATTTTCATGTCTTTCCGGTCACAACCAGAAATCTAACGTCAAAAATGGCATCGTGACATTTTCCACTGAGCATTTTTTGAAGAAAAAGAAAAAAACCAAACCATCTATGATCACACATATTTCACATAGAGAGAAAGCCCTTCGTAAGGTGTGGGCTGTACTTGCGAGTACAAGTTTTTTTGTATTTCTTTAAGGCATGGCCTACCAGGAATCGTTTCAATAAATCTATTAGAATCTTTGCCAATCAATTCGTGGGCTTCAAATACAACTGGAGTTGTTGATGTCCTCATGCACAACATTTTTGAGAGTTCGATTTCAAGGTCTTTGTATTTTGATAGTCTTTTGAAAATCATCAAATATATATTACAATCTGCAGATAATGCCATTTTCAATAAGAAAGCAATTTCTCTCCCTGTAGTCTTTGATCACGATGTCTGGGCGATTAGCCTTGATTGTTCTATCTTTGAGTATTGTAAGGTCCTATAAAATTGTTACAGTTCCTATCTCTGTAAACGGGTCTGGTTGATGCTCATACCAGTCTCTTACAGTTTCCTACACGTAAAAAATTGCATATTTTCCGATGCAGATATTGACCCACTCTATCAAACCGAGTTTTATATTCAGTTGGTGCTAACACTGTGCAACCTGAACAAGATGGACAATTGTTTCACAGAATATGCATTTGGGGTCAACACAATCCTTCAGTATGTGTATTTTTTTTTATTGCTGTTAAGGTTGACTGAGTCAGGGCAAATTCAATTAAAGAGATAATATTAAATGACATTCAGTCAGTCAGTTATATGCCATGCGTGATACACGCTTAGGCGATCATGTATCTTTCGATGCCTGACTGACGAGGCAAATTTTTTCCCCGTAGTAGGTTGCGATTATTTTCTGCAGTAGAAAGGCTATATCTAAACTAACAATGATCACACATATGATCACATTTACAGAACATATTTACCCATAGTTGTGAAAGGGAAAGAAGAAGATGATTCATTAACAATTTTCGTTGTGTATTCAATTTATTTCTTAGAAAAGCAACTCTTAAATTTTCCTTTTGATAAATAAATCTAATCTTACATTTCAAGAGTATTAGTACGTAAGTGAATGTAATGGATTCGACTGGAATTCGAACTCGGCTCTCCGATTCTTTAATCCGAGCCGCTATCCATTACACCACCGTACTACATTATAAATAAATGACATTATAGTTGGTATTCGATTTACATCTGACGCAACTTTCAATAAAATCTGAAAAAATGTTTCAACATGAGTATATTTAATTAAACTCACGCATGCATCTAAAGGTCAGAGCATTGTCGATCCTCACTGGGTATCCCATTCTTGTTGCCTTATGCCAGACTATTCTCCGCCTTATATATCCATTAGTTGATTTCATTTATTAATATGATAATATTCTAGTCAGAGTGGCGTTTGTCACGAACTTTTTTGTGATGATTATCTGAAGGAATAAAATCTATTTAAACAAAACAAGCCTCTAAGTGTATTTTGTTTAAAAAAAAATTAAAGAAAGAAAAATATACAAAATTCAACTTCTGTTGTATGTCGGATGGAACATAACCTTAAGGAAGGTCAAAGTACAGTCGAAAAGTTAGATTTAACAACAAAAAAAAAAAAACAACAACAAACAAACAAACAAACAAAAAACAAACAAAAACTATGATGATACTAATCAAAAATGTTTGGAAAACTTTTTCTCAAGTAAAATTCGAATAAGAAAGGTCGACATTAGGAAAGGTCGACACTAGGAAAGGTCGATACAAGGAAAGGTCGACACAAGGAAAGGTCGACACAGCAAAAGATCGACACAAGGAAAGGTCGACTTAAAAATTTGCATAAGTGTTATGTCATATCCGGGTTTGAAATCTCAAAACATCCCGTTAAAAATTGGCAATACGCATCGTCCTTCCTTGAGGATATGTTTACAGTCCTGAGTACATTACATTCTGACTGTCAATTGAAAGTTCTTGAAGCGATTTATATTAAATTGACACAATCTTCTTTTTGTAAACAAATGCAATGTTTGTTGGGTCTCAATGTGATCTATTTATAACATAAATATTAGTAGTGCCTTAATAAACGTAGTATCAGCAGCAGCCCTTAATAAACATAGTATCAGCAGAAGCCCTTAATAAACATAGTATCAGCAGCAGACCGGGTAGCATAAAAACAATTGAACCCTTAAGTAGCACTCTTTTCCTGTTGTTCCTCCTTTTGAAATGTATGCCATGAACTTTACACACTGAAGCAAAAAGAGACTATGGACGATTCACACTCAAATACATTCATTAACAATTTTCGTTGTGTATTCAATTTATTTCTTAGAAAAGCAACTCTTAAATTTTCCTTTTGATAAATAAATCTAATCTTACATTTCAAATCAATCGATCACTGTTATTTTGACCATGTTCCTTTTCACCAACATTAATTCATGTATTGTAAAAGAAAAGTAAGAAGCCCTATAAATTAATTATAGAAGTAGCCAACACACTAAATATACATGTGTCACGATATTATTAATATTTGTGCATCTCTTTTATTTATCCTTCTTTGTTTTAGTCGTTTTACACATTATTTTGGCCGAACTTTGATGAGAGAAGAAGGAAATCCACCCAGCTGATTCTACAATATTATTTTCTTAAAGATTTCCGCAACAGAGCCACAGAAACCATATCAATTGAGGACTTGAGGCAAGAAAAAAGGCAGACTGAGGGTCTTGGCAAAGACCATCCTTTATTGAACATTGTGGACTAGCGCTACAGAATCACAAGAAACTGTACCAAATAGCAGATACCACATCATTTGAGGACTTTCAACAGCAGCAACAACTAAAACGGATAGCACATGTAACTGGGAGATAAAATAATGACATAATCAAGATGGAAACGTTCCACACAATTTCAAACGAAAGGTTAGGAAGGAATCGTTAGTGAACTTCAGAAATATTTTTTTATGAAAAATTGTTTTTTTATAAAGTTTTATAAGTTTCAATTGACATTTTCACTGACTGCTCGGTCAATGGATGTCGAATATTTTATCATATGGAAATGACTAATTTTACCGTTACCATATCTATCTATCTATCTATCTATCTATCTATCTATCTATCTATCTATCTATATAAGCTTATTCATTATCTATCTATCTATCTATCTATCTATCTATCTATCTATATAAGCTTATTCATTATCTATCTATCTATCTATCTATCTATCTATCTATATAAGCTTATTCATTATCTATCTATCTATCTATCTATCTATATAAGCTTATTCATTATCTATCTATCTATCTATCTATCTATCTATCTATCTATATAAGCTTATTCATTATCTATCTATCTATCTATCTATCTATCTATCTAAGCTCATTCATTATCTATCTATCTATCTATCTAAGCTTATTCATTATCTATCTATCTATCTATCTATATAAGCTTATTCATTATCTATCTATCTATCTATCTATCTAAGCTTATTCATTATCTATCTATCTATCTATCTATCTATCTGTCTAAGCTTATTCATTATCTATCTGTCTAAGCTTATTCATTATCTATCTATCTATCTATCTATCTATCTATCTATCTATCTAAGCTTATTCATTATCTATCTATCTATCTATCTATCTAAGCTTATTCATTATCTATCTATCTATTTATCTATCTATCTAAGCTTATTCATTATCTATCTATCTATCTATCTATCTATCTATCTATCTATCTATCTATCTATCTATCTATCTATCTATCTAAGCTTATTCATTATCTATCTATCTATCTATCTATCTATCTATCTACTTATCTATCTATCTATGCTTATTCATTATCTATCTATCTATCTATCTATCTATCTATCTATCTAAGCTTATTCATTATCTATCTATCTATCTATCTATCTATCTATCTATCTATCTATCTATGCTTATTCATTATCTATCTATCTATCTATCTATGCTTATTCATTATCTATCTATCTATCTATCTATGCTTATTCATTATCTATCTATCTATCTATCTATCTATCTATCTATCTATCTAAGCTTATTCATTATCTATCTATCTATCTATCTATCTAAGCTTATTCATTATCTATCTATCTATCTATCTATCTATCTATCTAAGCTTATTCATTATCTATCTATCTATCTATCTATCTATCTATCTATCTAAGCTTATTCATTATCTATCTATCTATCTATCTATCTATCTATCTATCTATCTATCTATCTATCTATCTATCTATCTAAGCTTATTCATTATCTATCTATCTATCTATATATCTATCTATCTATCTATCTTTATTCATTATCTATCTACCTACCTATCTATCTATCTATCTTGTGTTTTAGATGTGTGGATTAGAACTAAGTCAGCGCACAGTAACTCCAAAAACGTCTTTTTTGGCTTAAGTTTTCGCAGTTCAATCATCCATTACTTTATTCTAATATTCTGAAGGATCGTGCTTGACTTAACAATTTGTTCTGGTGAGTAGAAGAAGACAATGTGGCTAGGGTCGGAGTCAAGTTTTTACCCCGTCTGAATTTGTCGGGCAAGACTTCGTGCAGAATGAAACTAAAGCCTGGTCGACCGGTAGGATGAGCCAAGGAGATAATAAACGAAACGCCAGGCTTGTAGTTGCTGTCAAAACTGACCTTTGAATACAAACATGGCACGCGATAAATGTTCGAATTGAAAGAAAGGGAAAAGGGGCGAGACCGCGCAATAGCAGCGAAGAAAACTTTTTAATAAAAGATCTTCTAATTCAATGTTATGAACGACTATTTACACATGAAAGGAAGAGAGAAAGGAAGAAAGGAAAAATGATATAAGAGGAAATGGAAGTGAAAAAAAATGAAAGAAAGAAAGGAAGAGAAATTAAATGAATGAATGAATGATCACTTAAGAGCGAAATGAAAGAGAGAGAAAAATGATTTAAGAAGAATGACATAGAATGAAGGAAAAAGAAAGAAAGAAAGCATGGATGAATAATTTTAGAGGTGAAGAAAGAAAGAAAGAAAGAAAGAAAGAAAGCATGGATGAATCAGAATAATTTTAGAGGTGAAGAAAGAAAGAAACGAAGGAAGAAAAAAAGAAAGTAAGAAAGAAAGCATGAATGAATCTGAATAATTTTAGAGATGAAGAAAGAAAGAAAGAAAGAAAGAAAGGAAGGAAGAAAGAAAGAAATAAAGCATGGATGAATCAGAATAATTTTAGAGGTGAAGAAAGAAAGAAAGAAACGAAGGAAGGAAGAAAGAAAGAAAGCATGGATGAATCTGAATAATTTTAGAGGTGAAGAAAGAAAGAAAGAAACGAAGGAAGGAAGGAAAAAAGAAAGAAAGAAAGAAAGCATGGATGAATCTGAATAATTTTAGAGGTGAAGAAAGAAAGAAAGAAAGAAAGAAAGAAAGGGGACATGAATAGATATATTTTCGTCGAAGGGTAAAGAAAGAAATTAGGAAAGCGAAAAGAAAGAAAGAAGGAAAGAAAAAAAGAAAGAAAGAAAGAAAGAAAGCATGGATGAATCAGAATAATTTTAGAAGTGAAGAAAGAAAGCAAGAAAGAAATAAAAAAAGAAAGAAAGAAAGGAAGAAAGAAAGAAAGCATGGATGAATCAGAATAATTTTAGAAGTGAAGAAAGAAAGCAAGAAAGAAAGAAAAAAGAAAGAAAGAAAGGAAGTAAGAAAGAAAGCATGGATGAATCAGAATAATTCTAGAGGTGAAGAAAGAAATAAAGAAAAAAAATAATTTCAAAAGAAGAGAAAAATCTGAAAAGTGCGTACCTCCAAATATTTGCTAAAAATGAATATATATGGTGAAAAGGTGCCAAAGTCATAATAAAAACTCGGAATGTACTCGACGCTACTTCAGACTTTTGCTTTGTATTTCCAACATCGATCGTGCAGAAGAGTGAAACATCAGATAAATGGCAATAAAGGCGCGTTGTCCACTATAAAGAAAAGGAAGCTGAAGTGGTATAGCCACGTAACTAGATCGTGACGCCTCTCCAATAACATCCTACAAGGAACGATACAAAATGGAACAGTGATGTTCCTAGGGTTGCTGGCACTCCTGGCAAGCTGAATTTAGGCGCCATTATAAGTATATATATTTTTTAATTTCGCTAGGAGAAAAACTGAAAATATAGAATAACAAATTTATTACAATATACACCTTAATACAAATTAAAGAAAACATTATCCTTCCTAAGGAAGCCTTTAAACGCGCAAATCTTTTCATGGCAATTTCCATACATATCTTCTTTACAAGATCATTTTCTATTGACAAAATAGGCAAAGAATTTATTCTACCTTGAGCCATGGACAACCGCATGTATGCTTTTACAAGCTTTAGTTCTGGAAAATAACAAACTCATGACAGTACGGTATGATGGCACCCTCGGACTTGCTGGCACCCTGGGCGACTGAGAAGGAAGGAGAAAGAGACGCCAAAGAAAGAGATGGTCGGGAAACGTTAGAAGAAAGTTTTTACCTAGACGCAGTCGATAGCCGATGACCGAATCAATTAGAGGCTGCTTGTTGAGCAAACCACCATGAATCGCCCTTCCGGCCCTGGTGAATTATGGGACAGGAAGTAAATAAAGATATTATTTTGACATTATTTATAACAATGAGAATAAATTAAAATGTCACATGATGAAACATTTTTTTTATCACCGTTTATATTTAGTGAGTTTTAAAAACAAGGAAAAAACAGATTTTTAAAACAATTTGTTTTATCGTCAAATTTATTTTTATTATTATTAAGAGGACCGATGAAAGGATATTTTCATGTAAAAAAAAATGTTTTTAACGCTATTTATAACTTTGGAAATTCTTGGAAAGTTAGACGATTATAAGCTTTTAATGAACCTTCAGAACTTTCTCAGTTGTAATAAACTACAACTGAGAAAGTCCTGAAGCTTCATTAAATTTCCAAATCAATGTGTTCTTCACCGTTCAAATTTACCATACTAATATAAGTCCCCATTTGGCGACAGAAAAACAAGATTTTTAACAAAAATTTTGAATGTTCTAAACAGCGTTAAATTATTAATTTACATGAAAATATCCTTTCATCGGTGTTCCTCTTAATAATAATAAAAAAAATTGACGATGAAACAAATTATTACTCGTATTACTCTTCTATTACTCGCGTTCCTCAGTAATGTTTATGCTTTCTAATTCTTTCACACTCAATAACCCCTTGTGTCTTAGTGGCTTTACTGCCTTACTTGGGATTTCTCGATTAAAAAAAAAAACTTCTGGAATTTCTCTTCCTTCTATATTACAGTGTAACCCGGATATAAGAGACCATGATATAGGATAAACCCTGATATAAGAGAGATTTTCTCTGGTCCCAAATTAGAGCCTGTGTTAATGTATATATAATAGACCAAACCCGGATATAAAGAGAAACCCGGATATAAGAGACTTCTTCTCCGGTCCCGCCAACTCTCTTATATCCGGGTTACACTGTATTTGATTTTTTTTTCTGCCAACTTGAGTTTTGAGATATTTTCAAAATAGGCTCCAGTCGGATCTCAAATGGGTTTCAGATTTTAAATTTGCGCGGGTGGAAGCCAACCTCTTAACTGATAAAAAAAAAATGCAATGGCGTATATTTTTTGAAACATGAAAATTGGATTAAAAAATATTCAGTTTTTGACCGACTTATCATCGGTGGTTCCTTCTTGAGCCACTCTATTTTTAGAAAATTTGAAAATGTTTCACATCAAATTAGCTATATTTTTTATTAACCGTCTGGCTTTCTTTTTGCTTTTCTTTTAAAAACACTTATCCTAAAATCAAGTGTAATAAGCAAACTTATAACAGACTGTTATTATATTTGTTTATTTCTTTATCTACGATGTTTTTCTTTAAACATTTATTTAATTTACATATTTTGATATATATATATATTTTTTAAATTTTCGCTTCAGGGGAAAGAGCGATAAACAAATTTCGTGTATCGTATTATTTTATTTTACTTTCTTATAAAATCTTTTTGTCATATATATAATTCCGTCATGTTACTAACAAGCAACGCTACTAAGAATGAAAGAGACTAAAAAGAATGAAATGAAAAAGGAACCAGAAACCCGACCCTAAACAGGGAAAAACTGATAAATATCTACTTCTGTTTAAAAGACCGGAGAGGAGTGTCAACCGGACGGTAGACGAACCTATATACTCCTATATATACCGGGTGTGGCATCAAAATTGACCAAGTCGTGTAACAGGATAGGATAATTGTCCACCCCACAATATGTTAATACAGTGTAGCCCGGATATAAGAGAGTTGTCGGGACCGGAGAAATCGTCTCTTATACCCGGGTTTCTCTTATATCCGGGTTTCTCTTATATCCGGGTTTGGTTTATTTTGTTTAGGTCATTTGGGACCAGAGAAATTCGCTCTTATATCCGGGTTTCTCTTATATCAAGGTCTCTTATATCCGGGTTAGAGTGTATCTAAAAATACGCTAAACGAATTGAGTTTATTTTTGCCGTTCAGCCATCTTGACAACCAAGAATCACTGAAATACACTCTGAGTTATTCAGCTAGAAAAAGAACAGGTTAAAATCGTTTTGTGTCACTATGTCTTTCCAACTGAACAAAGAGGAAGAAGATCATTCAGGCCTTCAGTAATGATATCAACATTCATATACTGGCTTCCATTTTCAAAGTCTATTCAAGAACCATCAAGAGAACGGTGAATAGAATTAAAAAAGAGGGAACAGTAGCGAGGAAAACTGGATCAGGAGATCACAACTGGAAGAGGGATCATCATTTCAACTTAATATTTTCAAAATACGTTCTTATTGTTCAAAGTAGAGTTCAATAGCGTTATATTGTCGAACAATTCCGGTAAGATATCTTTAATAATCCCTAAGATACAATGAGATTCAAAGCTTAACCTAACAATTGAAATGGATTGTTGTCACAAGATTTGGACAATTTTGATGTTACATCCGATATATATATATATAGCGGTTCGTTTTCAATGTATGAGAGTCAAGCAATTCCTAGGAATCGACAGCAAGACACCTGCACATATAATTTGATTATAGTGGTGAAGACTTTGTCCTGAACCAACCACACTTTTTTGAAAAGCCGAATACGGCAATGTATGCCACAAGGTCCCCAAACGACCTAGCGCAGGTTTTGAATTTAGAGTTGTCCTAGATCAGCTGCCACCCAATCTGTCCTGTAATTTATCCATAGCTGGTGGGGGTGTTGAGAAGAAGTGGATTCATATCTTTCCCAAGGGTATTAGCACGTAGGTGAATATTACATTCACTTACGTGCTAATATGGATTATAATTCGACTCTCTGATTCCTCAATCGAAACCGTTATCAATTACTCCACCGTGTTTATATATATATATATATATATATATATATATATATATATATATATATATATATATGTGTGTGTGTGTGTGTGTGTGTGTATATATATATATATGTGTGTGTGTGTGTGTTTGTGTGTGTATATATTTAAAGATATTTTTGTAGGTACAAAATTTCATCCAATGTTCGTTGTTGTTTTGTCTCTGGCGAAGTTCGGATTATTTTTCAAACTCGGCCCATGTTTCGATCTGCGTGTAAAGACGTTCTCCCTCCCCATCAAATTAATTCAATTATTTATAAATACGTTTGTAGTTGCGGAGCCGACTACATAGGGAGAACAACTCAACGCTTAGACATGAAAATAAAACAACACGTTCCTACAAAAATTAGAAATGACACCTTGCCTTTGAATGGACTCGTCTCGAACACCTATAGTTCAGCCATATGTGAACACCTATTATAGAACAGCCAAATTTAGTGTTGACTGGTTCAGTCTAAAGTCGGACATCCGGCTGACCGGCTGGATCGGTTGCTCGGTTGAACTCTTTGCCTTCGGGCGGGGAGGAACCCGAAGGAGTCTACGCCGAAGAGCGGAGTCTCTTTCGGGGAGGTAAACCGACCCTGAACCCGTTTATAGGGTTCAAAGGGCATATTTTTGGCCGAGCCCACGTTAAACCGGCCTTGTGCCACATGATGCCCTCGTGTGGGAGGCGACTAAATACTAGTTTTGACTGGTTCACCGTGTTGTCCCGGTCTCACTTCTTATTTCATCTAAAGGTTCTGGAGGCACTATACATCGGGTCCCGTAAGCCTTCTTTGTGTAAACAACGTGAGTGTTTGTTGGGACTCGCTGTCATTTGTCTCTAGTTCCTTTTTAATTTTTTTTTTCACAACTTCCTTTTATTGTACATTTTTCTGTGTTAATTTTAAATCTCCCGTTGAAGCCTGAAGAGCTGGAGCGAAACCGGTTGTTTCGCTCGTTTTTAATATGTCTCGTAATATTAAGTTTTATACTTTCATTTTGATCACACACACACACACATATATATATATATATACACTCATACTAGAGGCACGGTGGAGTAATTGATATCGACTTGAACTGAGTTCGAATTACGTGCTAATATTCTTGGAAAAAGTATGAATTCTATTCTTTTCCCTCCAGCTAAATAGTAAATAGCAGGACAAACTGGGTCCTATAGCTTTGGATGCAAACTAGTCTCGGAGAAGGAAAACCCCGAATTCAAAATATGTGGAGGGTCGTTTGGGGACCTTGTGGCACGTAGTGCAGCACGTCTTTGTATTCGGTTTTTCAAAAGGTGTGATTGGTTCTGCACAAAACCTCCACGACTATAATGAATGGTGACGGGCTGTCGGCTCCTAGGAACTGATCTGCTCGACCCTCATACGTCGAATTCGAGTATATATATATATATATATGTGTGTGTGTGGGGGGAGTGGTGGAGGTGTATTTGAGAACTCTGACTTTTCAACATAACATTTCGATATCATTAACGTGAAATGTTGCATACGTTTGGTTCTAACCTTTTCTCTATCGGCCACAAACGGACTGAGATAAATGAAGTGACAGACAGGAAGCAGTATCGATAAAAAATACCGCAGCACATTGAATGCATTTGCGGATACAAGTTAACAGATTTGAAAAAGGAAGCAAAG
The DNA here is from genome assembly GCA_963932145.1 of Acanthosepion lycidas. Lineage (NCBI taxonomy): Eukaryota > Metazoa > Mollusca > Cephalopoda > Sepiida > Sepiidae > Acanthosepion > Acanthosepion lycidas. The sequence goes on from OZ010572.1 coordinate 121,230,520, forward strand.
TGTGTAAGATTGAAGTTTAGAAAGACTGGGAAGTCGGCTTAAATTTAGAAGATCCTCTCGTTTTTCTAGTTGAGCTCACGACAGCCACTCCCAGCCCTGATTTTGTCATCTGGTCTGTTAAACAAAAGGAACAAAATCATATCATTGAATTAACGTTTATATTTGAAGAAAAATCGACTTGGACAATGAACGTAAAGTGGAGGTACAGTGGAGTAATGGATAACGGCTCGGATTGAGTTATCGGAGAGCCGAGTTCGAATTCCATCGGATTCCATTCACTTACGTGCTAATACCCTTGGGAAAGGTATGAATCCTCTTCTTCTCTCCCGAGCTATGGGTAAATTGCAGGACAGACCGGGTTCTGTAGCCTTGGATGGAAACTGGTCTACCGCAGAAAGAAATGGCAATCTATTGTGGAAGAAAAATATTTGCTCGTCAGTCATGTATCGAAAGAGAGATGATCGCCTAAGTGTGTATCACGCATGGCACATAACTGACTGATAGTTAGATTTCGTCGCTTACTCGGCTTCAAAATACTTGCCTAACGTGGAATAGGTACATAAGAAAAAGCTTCAACGACTGCCTTCAGACGACTTCGGAAATCTCCTACGATTCTTCTGGACGGTCTCTTCGTTTAAGTTTGCGAATGCTGCCATAATCAATGTCTTCAATTCATCTTTGGAGTTACCAGGTGTTTTGTTGTTCTCTCGCACATAATAATCCAGGGGCTGCAGTCTAGTTAGGTGGCCAGATGTAAGGGTTTAATGTGGTTGCAGAAATTTTCTGACAGCCCTGATTGGGTTCTCCTGTTTCTGTGGCATGGGGCAAAGTCCTGTTGTCAGACATAGTGTCTTCCATTAGCCACCTTCTTGACCCAGGGCAGCACTACCTCCTCAAGGCACTTGATTTAAACCACCGTGTTGCCCGAGGCCCAGTGGTAAGATGAATGGAGGCGTAACGTCGACATCATTAGTGACCATTCCATGATGTTGGCTGGATATAAATCATCCAGCTCTTTCGAATCGTCTGCACTGTCTTCAGATTGACAACCAAACACTCTAAAATGTTCGTATTGGAGCTTCCGACGCGAATGCAAAGTACCATACCTTTTCGAAAGTTTTGACGGAGTGAATTGCGTCATGGTGTTCTTTTTTTCACAGAAGGTTTCCCAACTAGCCCTAAGATACTGTTCAGTCGACGAAGTCACAAACAAAAAACGCGCATGCGCGAAATTAAAAATATATGTCGACAATTTACTCGTCGGTAGCATGTGTTTATATTTTCCTATTTTATTTCGGTATCATGTTTTCATTGAGACATGTTTCGTAGAATAATTTAGACACGTTCTGTCTACTTATTCTCGATAGGTTCCTTTCATATTCATGGATAAGCTTTTTTGTGTGATTATTGGAAGACGAGAGAAAAACGCAGTGTTGATACATATTGTATTTATTTATCGAGTACTTTCGACATAGCACAATGTTATATCAACACGGCGTTTTCCTCTCTTCTTTCGATAATCACAATCATAATTATAACATGCTAGCGAAATATACGCATATATATATATATATATATATATATATATATATATTGATGCATCTTTCATTAAATAATATAGACAAGTTTATTCTTTTCATATCCTCTGATAAGCTTAATAACATTATCATTAAACGAAGAAAGAAAATCAAAATATTGATACATATTTTTTAATCCTATTTAAGCTTTCGGCTTACCTAAGCCATTATCAAAGATGACAATTACATTACAATATATTAAACAATACACAGACAAAACAATCATGATAGTCTGTTTTTTGTTTGCATGGAAGATTTCCAAGCAACGACAAATTCGTGCATATGAGACGCTGGAAGCGAAAATCGCACCGCGGCTCATGACGTCACACATGATCACGCGGGAGTGAAAACGAGAAGTGTTAAATATGGGAAGCCGTTCGTATAAACCAATGGCTTCTGTTATAAATTATAGTCATTTAAGAATATTTGTGGAGATTTTATAGTTTATTTTGCTCAGGTTAGGTTTGAACTGTTTTATGTATATATCTTCAAGAATTTTTAGTTTTTGTTTATTGTTTTCATGTTTAAGTATAGTTGTGTTTTCAACGAGGATTTTTAGGAACTGTGTATGCTGCCAGGCATGTTGTTTTAAATGCCTAAAAATGTTAGAGTTATCATTCAAATGTAGTGTCAAGGATCGTGAAAGCGATTTGTGGTGTGACCAACATAAATATTATTATATTATTTAATCCGTTGGAGATACAATCTCCCAAGGGGCACTTGAATTTGTAAACTATGTTAGTTTTTTGCAAATCGCTAAGCGGGGGAGAAGAATCATTGCGAATAATTGAGTTGGATATACTAGATTTAGTGTAGTATATGATTAACTTAATTTTTTTGCTAGGATCTGTTGTAGATATACTAGTATTTACTAATTTTTTTTATATATATAGATACCTCTCTCTTTATATATATATATATATATATATATATATATATATATATATATATATGTGTGTGTGTGTGTGTGAAAAGTGTGTGTATATAAATATAAATAAATATATATATGTATAATTATTTATATATTATATGCGCGGTACGCAATCTACATAAACACAAATTTTTTAAAAAATTAATCAGTTTGTCTGACGATTGCTAAAGCGTGAAAACCAGGGTCACAAACTCACATCTATCCAACCAAATATATATATATATATATATATATATATATATATATATATATATATATATATATATATATATATATATATATGCATTAAGGAAAGAAATCAAGGAGATTGCACAACATACCGTAGGATAATTTATATTACATATCACTTCATCATTTTTTCTTTGTTTTCCTGTGTCTTGATACTTTGTTTAGCTATTGGAAGGCATCTTTCGCTTTTCCAATGCGCTTTCAGATTACTTTGTCTAGGATACTTAGTCCATTCTTCTTATTTTTCTTCACGACCCTCTCTAGGCGATCCTGTAGTTTTCTTTCAGTGATTGTCATTAGTTGAATGTCATCTGTCTACCGTGTTAAGATTGCGACCCCCGGTAATAAGTCTAGGTAAGATCTTCACCTGCCTTAGGACAGACTCGCAGTCAGAAGACGAGTCGTTGTTTTACGCCTCTTTCTATTTTGGTGTATTCAGTTTTCTACCCGTATGCTGGATGTTTGCTCATATTGTAAGTTCTGGATTATTCTAACGTCTTTCACAAATAGATCTATTTTCATAGCAGCGAGTTAAGAATGAATATTTCATTCGTCGAAATGTGCGGTGAGTGTTTCAAGCTTTGTATTGGCCGTGTGAATAATGTGGGTGTGAGGAACGTTCTTTTACTCTCGGCGATCGTGTTATTACTGACATGACCGTCCTGTGTTTCAGGGCTAAGGGAGGTTTTGGAAAATGATGCTGTGGAGTGTTTCTAATTGGACGGAAAATGGTTATAGTGTTTGCTTACCAATCGTTATTTGCTAGTGGAACTGTTTCCATCTTCTGAGTTCTTAAACACTTTAAGTCATTTATATGCCGCGCTTCGAAGAATGAAGATGGCCGCTTCTAGTGTTCGTGTAATATTACTCAAATTCCCTACAGAATGGATTGTTATTTATCATAAACTAGCTTAAAAGCCACCCCGTCGGGCGGCATTTAAGCTAGCTCTTGCTGGGGAGCTATTGATTGGGTCTTCATCACAATAGGTAGGGAGGAGTAGATGCATTTAACTATTGTTTAATATTTAAACTTAGCTTTTAAAGGTTCAATTCAACGATAATTCTTCCACCGTCACTTAATATAAAGATAATTGATGTACGTAGGTCCTTACTTTTCGTATAAAAATTATTTTTATTTCATGGATGACTTTCGCTGGTTTTCGGAATTAATTTCGATTATTTCCAAGTTATAAAAATTGTTATTGGCACGGGTTATTCGTCGCAAAAATCACGTAAAAAAGGTCGCCTAAAACAATAGCAGTAATGAAAACTTGGATTGCTGGTCCGGATCCGTCCCGAAATGATATTAATTTGCCCGCGGAGTCGACCTGATTCCAAAATGGTATGATATATTGGTTTACGGCCTCTTGGAGTAAAGATGAAAAAGTGTGACACATTGACACACTGACATTCGCATTTATTAGATTAACGATCTTCATTTCTTACATCTTAATATCATCTGCGTTTCATCACAACTTCTGGGTCATCATTCCACGCCCTATAGTAAATAGTGTGTATTTAAACAAAAGATTGTGTATTAAAAGTTTTTCAGGAAAAATAAGGAATAAAGCTGTATGGGTAGATATGAATGATTATTAGCCTAATAGGTTGAGCAGCTGATACAGATTTGCAAGTTTTCGAAAAAAGATGGGAATTCGAGTCTCACAAAGGATCGGGAAGTAGCAATGAAAATTATGATGAAAGAAATAATAATTAATAATGCGATATTCCATAATGAAAAATAAGACATTATTACTTTATTAACTGTAGAATAACGTTTTAAGAAACTGCAATAAAAACCCACAAAAATTAAGAACGAAGAAATATAATTTAATGAACCTTTGTCAGAATTTGTTAAACTAGGGAAATAATCCTGTTGTGAAGTTACTTTAGAATTTATTATTCGAACAAGAAGTAGATAAACTCGGAAGTCCTTGAAGATAAGAAAATGGCGTCTCATTTTTATTTTTAAACGATCAAGATTAGAGTCATTTACTTGTCTCAAAATTTTTATGACATAAGGTCCTTGATACAAGAGAGTGAGCGTTTGTTGATAATGTTATTGACATAAACACTTATACCTGCTCGACTGTTTCTTAAAAAAGGAAAAAGTAGTTAAATGTAACTCCGAAAAGCATGCTTGGAAGGAAGTAAATTTAAATCAATATTCTATTGCTCATAATCACTCAAAGAAAAAAGTGGGTCAGATTATATCAAGGAAAAGCTTAACACATCACGAAGAAATCTTTAAGCTTTTCCTTGTTGTATATCACATTGCGCTATATTGCTCTGTACGGATCTATCTTTTTAATATTCTATTACCCTTTCCACTTTCTGATATATATATATATATATATATATATTATTCCATGATCCGTAGGGTTGTAGGGGTTCCATGTGTACTCCAGCCGCAGTAGAAGTTGTGTTTCTTGGGCAAGATAGCCTGACGGAGACCAACCCTCTCCAGGCCGGTTTTGAATGCGGAATTTTTCTTTCTCCTAGACCGGTTGCCATCCAAAGCTCTAGAACCCAGTCTGTCCTGCTATTTACACATAGCTGGTGGATGGGGAAAGAAGAGGATTCGTACTTCGCGTTGGTTGAAATAGATCTATACTCATGTAAGATAATTTGGGATTTTGTTGTGTAATTTATATGCTCTGTAATAATAAATACATTGAACTCTTTTTGTGGATCAGTTTTAATATTTCATATTATTAAGATTCACTTGGATTATATACCAATGGATTTATTACCTGAACTATATATACACATATATATATATATATATATATATATATATATATATATATATATATATATATATATATATCATTTCTGTAGTTCACTGCTACCAGCAAGCAGAAATATTTCTCCTCCCGATGATGGCCATTTCGGCCGAGACTAGTCGAGGAATCTAAATGAAATAATAATAAAAAAACGAAAGAATATTAATCTACAACCCAGTGTGTCTGAAGATTTTAATTTTTTTTTTTATTGTTCAAAATATATATATTTGGTTGGACTGATGTGAGTTTGTGACCCTGGGTTTCACGCTTTTGCGATCGTCAGACAAACTGATTAATTTTAAAAACATTTTGGGTTTATGTAGATTGCGTGTATTGGTGTTATTATTGGAGTGTGTGTGTGTGTGGGGGGGGGTGAAACTTACATCAATCCAGCCAAATATGTTAGCTCTGTCTCTGATATTGAGCACTCCCTAATAAGTACCGCTCATATAATATATAAATAAATATATATATATATATTTATATACACACACTTTTCACACACGCACACACACAGACACAGACACACACACACACATATATATATATATATATATATATATTACAAGTAAGGCTCAAAAATAGAGCTGTAATTTCTTTTAGATAGCATGTGTAAACAGATAATGATACCGGCATGGAATTTGAAGAATTCTTTCCTTGACTGATTTTAATTCCTGATTAGTTTCAACTTTGGGAATATCCCTAAAAAAAACACCCCCCCAAAAAAAAAACCACACAGATACACAGTGAAAGTACACATTTCTACATAAACAATCGCTACGGCATTATTGTGTCACGTAGATATTTTTATGAACGTGTCAAGTATCGCACGGTTAGTCAGGCGTGACGACATATTGGTTTATGGTAGTGCAAAGTGGGTTGACAAACTTTGAGCTCTTAATATGCCAGCAGCGACGAGAAAACAAATTCTGTTCCTGTCAGGGTTAAATTTTCGAAAAAAAAGATTTAAGGCATATTGCAAAGTCTTGAAACTTAATTTAAAATTATTTTCTTTTTATGTTAGTTACAAACAAAAAACAAAAACAAAAACAAAAAAAAAACGAAAAAACAATGAAGTTTATTTTTTAAAGATCGAATACAAAATATTTTCCATAAGATGGCCCCCTAAAATGTTAATAAGTCAATAAATCACACACACACACACACACACACACACACACACACACACACACACACACACACACACACATACACACACACACACACACACACACACACACACACACACACACACACACAAACTGACTTTTATATATGTATATAGGTAGATAGATAATAATATCCCTACAACATACACAAAATGCATTGTATTTACAGTATACCTGTTATTAAAATAGGTAATTAAAAATTTCCCGATTAAAAATATCGAATAAGATATTTGATAGGTTCCTGGAATATCTGATTCTTTAAAAGCTACAGAAAATCCCCCACCCAAATATCTACGGGAAATTATTCTGTTGTGTTTGTACAATTTCTGTTTCGAATATTTAATAATCTTTTTTTTTTCTTAAATTTACTTTGTTGTTTTAATGTTCATTTTTTTTTAAGTTACGCTTTTATTTACTGAAAATATGGAATTAAATTCAAGGGAATAGAAATTCTAAAAATACATAAAGCGTTACGAGAATATCAGCAAAATTGAAAATTAAAAACGAACGGAATAAGAATTATTCCCGTTCGTTTTTATTTTTTAATTCTAAGAATTTTGAAGGATTCTAATGCAATTATTACGTATTTTTAATTTTAAAATATCTTCGCAAATACAAATCATATGATGATATTTTTTTACAAAAAGGTTGGTTGGGTGATACCGAGTCTGTATATATATATAAAGAGGTCAAGGTTCTGTCACTCCTCCTACTCCAATATAAAACATACTTAAGAGAGATATAAAATTAACCCCTCCCTATACTTTATATTGTCTGTTTAACTACCACTCTCAACCCCCTCTATTAAATTACAAAAATTACACTACCCACCAATTTCTAATCCCATTTTTTTTTTTTTTTTTCTCAATTCGTTGTTGGAAGGTTTACCTGATGATCCTGAATCCTTAAAAAAGGATTTAGGTGAAATAAATTATCGTAATGGTACCTTAAAGTGGTTTGTTTTTCATTACATTATATATATATATATATTTGTTTTGTCGTAAATAATTGTAGTTTTTTTAAATTTTACACACACACACACACACACACAAACACACACACACACACACACGCACGCACGCACGCACACACACACACACACACACACACACACACACACACACAATTGCCGTTTATATATGCATAGATTCACGACATTTTGGCGGTTGTACGCTCCAGTCTTCTTCAGGTGGTATACGTTGGAATTTTGAACCTAATCCTTTATTTAGTACACAGGGGTAGATTGTTCTAGTTCCACATGTCATGCCTTTTCTGAATGTTTCAGTTTTCAGTTAATTCCCTTTAGTAACTAACCCCTCCTGGATTATGTCACTTCCGGATTACTTCAACCAACACTTTTATGCACTGGGCCATATGTCCTTGGGGTTAATGACCGAAACGTTGTGAATATGGCAATAAAGATGAAGACAAAACTTAGAAGGATGTAAACATTGTAAATAGTTACAATACCTAATCTCAGAAATATAGACAGGTGCATTTTAAATATAGACAGGTGCATTTTAAATATAGACAGGTGCATTTTAAACTAGAATTTACTCAATACAATTCCTGATAATAACGGTAATGAACAATATATACATTTTTAAACTAGAATTCATTCATTACAAGGCTCGAAAGACACTAGAGGTAGAGTTACTGTTAAAATGGTAATAATGAATTATGGGTGTGACATGAATGAAAAAATTAGTGGTCGGAAATTAAAATTTTGTGGATAAGAAAGTCTGAGAAAAAAATGATCATTGACTTATAACGAATAAGATTGTAATCTTCAGGGGAGCAACCGCATTGGAGTCTGTTTTGGGAGTAACTATCTCAACAGAACTTTCTCTTCATCATTGGAACAAAGAGAAAATGAGAATGCTTCGACTCCGTGAAAGTAGCATATCGTGACCCAGATCTAAAGGTCTGAACAGGTGGAACAAAAGAACGAACCGTGCTGGGTAAGTCGATAAACTACATCCAACAGCAAGGCCTTTGATCAGGAGATTTTGAGGAGCATGGAACCACCTTTTAATTGCTGGTGTTCTCAGGTTCATCCTGACTAAAGTGGTAGCACCTGTCAAGGGCCCAGCTATGGGCAAATAGTTAACCATCCTCAAAAGGGGTCAGAGGCACTATGAAAGTGTAAAAAAAAATCGGTTTTAATATCAGCAATACTTTTTTTTTGAAAATTGATTACCAGTAGTATATTTTTGAAAAAGAAAAATATTACCAGCAATATGTTTTTTAAAAAATATTAGCAGCAATATATTTTTGGAAAAAAATATTAGCAGCAATTCATTTCTGCAAAAAAATATTACCAGTAATACATTTTTGGAAAAAATATTACCAGCAATAAAATTTTGTCGGCATTAAATAACCCATTGAGGTTGATATGCTGTAAAACAAACCAAATCAAAAGAACGGAGTTCATCTGAACATGTGATTTAATAATTCGGGTAGCTGTAAAAAACAACAAACAAAAAACAATCGCGAATCTCTTTTCCTGAGTTAACTTGTAGTAGGCTCTTAAATACATTCTTCTTGTGTACCAGTAGAATTCGCCGTGTAACATTGTTATATCTAATCATTAGAGTAAACAATGCTGTTGAAGTCCTGATCGAGGTATCAGTCAGTCGCGTTCGATCCTGTGTATGTACCTGGAAAGTTTCGCTTTCCAATGCACACACCTTAGCAACTTTCCCATGCCACCCCGATGTTGTACAAGGAAATGGGTGGGGGTTGATATTGATTGTTGTTATTTTCATCGCAGGAATTGCATGAACGAACTTGAAAACAGCGTTTGGCTATCTTGGAGAACTTTCAAAGTTTCTCCATAAGTGATATTTTTTTTATGCCAGTGGAGGTTTTGAGTTAAGACTTCTTCCAGACTGGTTGCCAAGCAAGGCTCGACGGTTGAGTTTGTTCTGTTAGTTAACCGGTAGCTTGGAGGGGATAATATAACGAGCAAAACAAAGAAAGAAATTTCTTTGTAAGAAACATGCAAACATTTTCTACAATATTATCGACACTATGGCACATATAAATTGGTAATTTCAATATTTTAAAAAAAATCTTTTCACGCCAAGCAAGCAATAATCCCACTAAGAGGCACCGATAATTTTCTTAGGCACGCTACATTATAAGGCTTAAGTAATTTTTCTTAGAATCCATGCCAAATGTACAATTTTTTTTATTGTAGGAAGTAACAGAATACAGTAGGGACTAAAAAAGAAAATTTTCAGAGACATTGTGCCGGACTTTACCACATAAATTTAACTTTAGATTAGGAAACAGGGCTGACGCAGAAAAGGATAAGCCAAAGACATCTTTACGCATAAAATATGTATTCAACAAGATATACAATATCAAACAACGATGTGAAAGAAAGCATACATTTAAGTAAGAAAAGTTTGAATAAAACAAGAGTTGTCTCTCTTTATTTGTTATTTTAGTATTTCAAGTTCAATGCAAGAATGTTCATGAGAGTCCCTTATAATGTTTATACTTGTAAGTTTTTGCTGTGTAAGAAAAGATTATGTTGGTGTATACAAGGTATGTTCAGCATGTGAGTGGTGTGTGAGTGAGAAGGTTGGCTCATGGTTTCAACTGCCGTGGATTCGTTTGGCAGCTGAATTCTCACTCTAAAGGGTTAGAAAATTCTTGCTTAAAAAGTGACTATAGACTCCAGATCGCTGCGCGTGAAGAATTATTCTTCGCGTGCGGACGATCTGATTGGTTGGCATAGACCAATCAGCGAGCGGGCTTTGGGGAAACTTAAGAAAGCTTCTGTGATCTGTTTCTCCCAAAAGTGCACAAAACTGACTACATAAAAATAGAGCGATTACAAAATTGCCACATTGCTGCGATTTGTAAATTGCCTATAATAACGTAGTGGTGATTAATTAACCAATGAATGCTTGGCGTTGTATGTGATTTGTATTTGTATGTATGTATGTGAGTGCCTGATAGACTCGTACAACATGATGACGTTTCATATATATATATATATATATATATATATATATATATATGAAGAAAGAGAGAGAGAGAGAATAAAATAAGTCAACGTCACGGAGTAATTATATAAATTATGGTATGAAATTCTCACGTTATAATGTTCTATCGTTTATATTTTAATCTTCAACAGTGGATTATGTGCATTGACATTGAAAATATGTATATCGGAAATTTTGTTTCTTTTTTTTATGATTAGAATGTAAAAGAAAAAAAAAAAAATGGATCCTCTCCTTCTCTATACCATAAATCGTGATACTTTATCAACTAATACAATGCACGTCCTGGGTATGACGGTAAACTACATCCGCGTCCTGGGTATGACGGTAAACTACATCCGCGTCCTGGGTACGGCGATAAACTGCATCCAACAGCAAGGTCTCAGATAATGTTTTCACAAAAATAATGTTGCCAGCTCTAAGTTTTTGAAACAATAATGTTGCCAGCTCTAAGTTTTTTTGTAAAAAAGTAATGTTGTCTGCTATACGTTTTTTTTTTGTAAAAGAGTAATGTTACCAGCTATACGTTTTTGTGTAAAGGAATAATGTTGCCAGCTATACGTTTTTGTGTAAAGGAAAAATGTTGCCAGCTATACGTTTTTTATTCCATACAAAATAGGCATTTAAAATTCATATAAACTGGATTTGGCATTAAATAACCCAGTGGTTGATATGCCATAAAACCCAAACAAACTAATACAATGCTTTATCTAAAATATACTGATAATAATTACATATATTTTTTGACAAAATTAGACCACCGTGACCGAAAAAAAGTAAAACACAATGTCAAAAGGACTTTTTTTTCAAATGACAACGTTGTTATTTTAAGTATCTTCACTCCCCGACAATGCTTATTCTTTTAAAAATCGATGATTAAAAATGTCATAAAACCTAAACATATGAAAATTAATTTATACATTTTCTTTGTTCTTGAAAATTGACAACAAAAACAATAAACACTATTTACTAGATTATTTATTGGAATGGTTGGCAAGACATCAGCCAATTGATTTAAACTTTATAAAATGGTAAATATTAAGGATTTACTTATAGTTGGTTCACATATTTGAATAATTTAAGTGTTTATACAAAAAAAAAATAAATAAATAAATTATGTAAATAAAAAGATACTTTCATAGTTTTTTCTTTATAAATTGCTAAATGACAAATATGGCATTACATGAGTTTTAATTGTTGTCTTAGAACGTCGTAAATATAAAATTATTTATGTAAATAAACAAAGTAATAAATAAATAAAAAGTGTTTAATGTTTTTGTTGTTAAATTTCAAGAACTAAAAAGTATAAATTCACTTTAATCATATGTTTAGGTTTTATTACAATTCTAATCGTTTTTAAAACAATAAACATCGCCAATGATGGAAGGTAATCAAAATAATAGCAGTATCAATGGAAAAGCTGTCTTCTGAAACTCCGTTGTGGACACGAAGCTCCAAGTTTGCCTATTTTTCATTAAAATATCAACACGCAATTTATTATTTTCATTAATAATGTTTGAAATATAGAAAAATAGACAAAGACATACTTAACAAAAGATTTAATTCATTTTAACCAGATTTATATGAATAGAAATATACTGCTGCCAAACTCCACATATTATTTTTCATTAAGTAACTAAAAATGAACAACATTCAGGAATTTTATTCAAGAAACGCAACTCTTTGCGAGTTACTTCCCTTGAATGAGAATTTTGCGAAACGCATCCGTAAGAAATATACTAATTTCGTTAGTCTCCAGGTTCATCTATTTATTGGCACAACCGCTTGAATATGGCACAAGGCCATTGTTAATGTGAGTGTGATAGAGCTGACAATTATTCGCATGTGATTCCAAATAAATCATCTTCCATCAACAAAAATATAACTTTGTGAAAGTTTATTTGGGGGCAATCTGTGAGAATCGTTTTCTCAGCTCAGTTAATCAGGCTAGCAGAGCTCGTTAAGCAATACATCATGCTGAGGAGCCTTATGGAATGTTTTTTTCCATATAGATTTTAAAGAAAAAAAAAAGGGAGCAAAAACAGAAACGAGAAAAACACTAAAAACCTTCTTTCAATTCTGATGAAACTGCTCTGACCCTCTTTCCTTTCATCCCAACCCATTAGATCTTTTCATTACCCCTAAGGGGAGTGTAACACCCACTTTTGGAATGAATGAACTAACATATATTTTCCCTAGCACCCAAAATAAGCACGTACACACTTAGACACACACATTACATACATACGTACACATAAATATGCACATAGTTAGTTTATGAAAAACTAGGTAGTCCGTATGGGTAAACCCAAGGAGGATAAAATCCAGTGAAAAACTAGGTAATCCGTATGGGTAAACCCAAGGAGGATAAAATATGTATATATCAATATGTACATGTATATGTATGTGTGTACGTTTGTATGTATGTATGTATATGTATATGTATATATATATATATATATATATATATATATATATATATATATACGTATACGTATGTATGTATGTATATATATATATATATATATATATATATATATATATGTATATATATATATATATATATATACAAACGTACACACATACATATACATGTACATATTGATACATACATATACACACACACGCATAAACACACATACAGATATATAGAAACATACACACATAAATATACACATATATATACACACATACATACGCATAAATATAGACATACATAAATACATACATAAATGCATACGTATATATATACACACATACATATATACATACACATGCATACGTACATAACATACACACATACATATACATATATACACATATACGCAAACATAATATACATATACACATAAACATAGATACACATACATAGAAACATACACACATACATATACACATGCATACGCGCTCGCACACACAGACACAGACACACATACACATATATTTATAGGGTGCAATGTGTAAATTGTCGCCGTTTTATCGTTTTAATTTCTCGTATGAGCCTTGTTTGTTTTTGATTTTATCAACTGCAAAGTATATTAGGGTCAGTTGGGCACCCTGTAGGATAAAGAGCACCATGACGCAAATCTCTTCGCCAGAAATTTGGAAACGGCATACTGTACTGCTTGGCATTCGCGCCGGAAGCTCTAATATGAACATTTCAGAGTGTTTGGGTGTCAATCTGAAGACAGTACAGAGTATTCAGAAAGAGTTGGATGAGTCTAATGGTGATTACAAAGGTACGGCTGCGCGGAAAACTCACTCGTTCTGATAAGAAAAGAACTCCCGAATTTGTTGATGAGGGCATCAGACTCAACACGGAGGCCTACATCAAGTGCACTGAGGAGGTAATGCTGCCCTAGATCAAGAGGGTGGCTGCTGGAAGACCCTAGATTTGGCAACAGAACTCTGTACCATACCACACAAACAGGAGAACCCAGCAATGCTTGTCAGACAACTTCTACGACTATATCACCTCACCTCTTACATCTAAACCCCTTGATTATTATGTGTGGGACACAGTTGAGAGAGAGAGAGAGAGAGAGACAAAAAATCCTCGTAACACCAAGGTTGCCCTGAAGTCAAAGACTGTGGCAGAATTCACCAATTTAAACAAGTAGTCTGTCTAGAAGAGTTGCAGGAGATTCCAAAGTCGTCTGGAGGCCGTGGTTGAAGACAATGGTGATTTTATTGAATAAATTCACTCTTTAGTATTTCAAGATAATTTTGTGTAATTTTGGTAAATATAGCTGTTAAAATGAGATGTCAGTGTTATTTTCATGTTTTTTTTTTCATAATTTAGATGACAATTTATCCATCGCATCCTGTACATGAAAATGCAAGCGAGAAGCGCAGGTGGTAGAAGAGAGATCAAGAACATGCGCAAGTCACTGGAGAAAAGATTTTGACAGTTGCACTCTCTGACTGTGAATATGTCAGTTTCTGGGCATGCACCTAACTCGGGTCGAGTTATTGGTGATATACCAGTTTATTTGTGTATAAGTCCACGATTTAAGGTGAAAGGTTGCTGGAATAGTTTCGTCACGCTGAAATCTGTACATGAGAAGGACGAAAAGTAAGATATGAAGAATATTTACCAATTGAAAGAAAATATTATTAAGTGTGAGTAAAAGTATATTGTTTCGAATGCACATATCTAATACATACAAACTGTACAAAATTTTGAATATATTAGAATATTTTTACTAAAATGTCATACATTTTTGTATAAAGTAATGAGAAAATAATTGTCCAAAATGTAGGTATTTCTTGTTAGATGCACCAAATTTACTGACTCCATATTTATAAAAACTATATATATATATATATATATATATATATATATATATATATATATATATATATATATATATCTTTTATCTTTTCAGAGCAGCATTGATCCATCCAGTTCTTATCGCAAATAACATCTTAAAAGAGACTGTTTGACCAACACAAGGAATGTTAAAAGATTTATGTTAAAAAAACAAAAAAACAAAAACAAATGAAAACTCCAGACAAAAGTTCATTTTTTCCATCAAGACATTCATTTCTGTAGTTCACTGCTACCAGCAAGCAGAAATATTTCTTCTTCTGATGATGTCCATGTTGGCCGAAACTAGTCGAGAAATCTAAATGAAATAATAATAAAAAAACGAAAGAATATTAATCTACAACCCAGTGTGTCTCAATATATATATATATATATATATATATATATATATATATATATATATATATATATATATATATATATATATTGTTTATTCGAAAATTATAACATAAATCAAGTGATGGTGCTTCCATGTTATAATTTTCGAATAAATAATTATATTTTCTCTACTCTGTACTGAGCACTCTTTTAAGAATAGCATTTTTTGGCTATTGGAAGTTATCTCGTATACACCAATCCAATACGTGGGTATATATATATATATATATATATATATATATATATATATATATATATATATAGCGTTTATCCTTGCATTAATACTTTTGGGGAAAAGACTTCTTTTCTTCTCACATCAATCGCCATCTTCTTTTTATTGTCCTTTCTCTACGTTAAAATTTCTTTTCAAGTAACGCAAATCATTTGAAATTTAATCCCCAAGAGAGTTAAATGCACATTTAAATGGACAAAATCTATTATCGTTTGTTTTTCATTATATTCTTCTAGTCTTGTAAAATTTCAGAGAGAGAGAGAGGGGGGAAGACAGAGAGAGATAGAGAGAGAGAGAGAGAGAGAGATAGAGAGAGAGAGAGAGAAAGAGGGAGGGAGACAGAGAAAGAGAAATTGGAGAGGGGTGGAGGGAAGGAGAGAGAGAGAGGGGGATAGATAGGGAGGGAGAAAAAAGTTGAGACAGAGATTCTTACAATATAAAAATATGAATCCAACTCTTCTTCCCCTTGCTATGGGTTAATTAACAAGATTTATTCATTAATCATTATTATCCCCAAAAAATAATTACAATATAAAAATATGAATCCATCTCTTCTACCCCCAACTATGGGTTAATTAGTAAGGCTTGCATCATTCATCATAATTATCTCAAAAAAATTCTTACAATCTAAAAATATTTTTCTGGCCTTAAATCACCTGGAATGTGTTCATAAGCCGTAGAAAACGAATCAATCAATGAAAAAAACTTCTTCTTCGATAAAATAATGTAAAAGAGACAGCAAGAATGACGCATCAGTTTCAGTCAGTGATCTGTAAACTTTTCAGTAGACGGTCATTTTTTATCCGTATTCTTAGGTATGAAAAAAACAAAATCAATGATGGGTAATCGAATGACTAAGTGGAAAAAAAAAAAAGATGTGACGCGTTTCGTCCTTCTAAAGTACTTTCTCGGACTAAAGAAGTTTTGTGATTATGGAATCATATTGAATGAAGAAACGAAATACAACAGACGTCGGTTATAATTATATATCGATAGGAACGTTGATGATGCAGGGATGGTAGCCCCTGTTAGGGTCCCAGCAAATACTTGACACCCAAACTGGAATACAAAATACTATGATAGTATAAAAATACCAGCAATACATTTTTGATAGTGAAAAAAATTACCAGCAATAAATTTTGCCCCCTCCTCCAATCCCCCTCCCCCCAAAAAACAAACAAACAAACAAAAAAACAAAACAAAAAAGACACTATATTACAAGTAATACCTTTTTGTAAAAGAAATTATTAATGTTCCCAAGAATATTAAATTTCGGGATTAAATGACCCATGAAGTGTTGATGTACCGAAAAACAAACAAACATACATACCGGCATTCATTTTTTTTTCTTCTCTACTTATGATCCTTTTGCCGTTCGGGAAAGTCGCCAGTTTTGTAAATAGATCGGAAAATTTACAAATCCGAAGAATCAATAAGATTCAAAATCATCAAGAATACTGAGGAGAGTGCTGGAGAGCTGCCACGTGATCTCATGTAAAAGCAACTCAGTAATTACAAATAATTAAATAAAATAAAAAAAGAGCTTGCCAGAAAACAAATAAATGTAGAATTCGGCGGTGATGATAGCATTTTAATGACTAGAGCCTTTGGGATTGTCTAGCATACTAGCATGAAAGAATGGCAAAGTCATTGAAATCATTCACATAAACAATGTTGAAATCAATAACATTACCGAAGAAAGTTTAGTGCTTTCGAAGAGGCTTGTTGTATCTAGATTTACAGTAAGAACCGTTAGTTTGTACAGGTAATAAAAATCATATTAAAATACAGTTGTTTATTCAAAAGATCCTTAAATCTGGGAAATAAATAAATGTTGACGTTAATGTGAAAAAGAGAACGATATAATTTTTATAATCTTAACATTTCCGCTGCTGTGTAGTTATTTATACATCTGTACAAAGCGTAAATTGCCTGTACGTTCCGAAGACACCATGAAATGTAAATCCATAGCATTTGTTTCATAAACTAAATAGCGCTTCGAGTTATTTCCAAATAAGCGTAGATATATAGTTGATTAGAACACAACCTAATTTTTTGACATTGTTATGGCAAGAGTACGCAGGTGTAGGCTTTAAAAACGTTATTCAACTGAGAAAACAATGTTCGCGTATATATGTCATTTTATAGTCCCAGTAAACAGAAATAGCTCTCTCAAAGAGGAGAGTAACAAAACAAGGGAAGACCACTCTTGATTATTCATAACAGACATATCTTTATTATTTTGTATATTTCGGTGTGTTGTTTAGTGAAACCAAAACGGCGGCACCCTAGAGAAACTGTCGGCAGTGTAGACAATTTTTCTCTTTCGCCAGCACAGCCATGCTATAAAAATGCACCAGGGAGAGTGTTAAATGAAAATTGTGCTTTTCTGATGCATTTTAAATTGGTTGTAAGACTGAGAAAAAGAAATTATGAATCCAAGTTAAAATAAACATGGAAAATGGTTAAATTTAGAGATTTTCGATTACGTTTAAAAACCATTCGGTTTAACCCATGCCACGCCAATTAGTTTGGGAAAAAACGTTTCCTTTGCAGACGGATTTTTTTTATTTATTTGTTTTTAATATAGTAAAGAAACTGAGGCACTTTGAAGTACCCGAACAGTAGCTAACACCTCTACCAGGCGTATAAGATGACAGTTGGACTCGTTTCAATCTTAGAAGGGTATAAAAAGAATCAAGATGACGTATAAACATGTTTGAAACTTGTTTTTGAACGTTAATTTTTGGACGCGTTTTTATTTGTCTATGTCTGAAGGAGACACTTTCGGTAAACACATATATACGCCGAAGGAAAGGTTAATTCGCCTGTTAAGTTATCCGCTAAATTACATTTCAAACCAGCATCCGAAACTAAATCGGCAATCCTTAGATGACAAATCAATGGCAGCGGATTCAAAATATGGCTGTCTGTTTTGCTCAGTAGCATTCTTTCCGTCTTACTTCTTCGGTCTTTCTTTTTTGCATTGTTTGATTGCTTTGTTTCATAGATGTTTTCAGTTTTGCTTTCAACTTTTGTCCAAACTTTATCGTGTTGCTTTCGAAGTATACAGTCGACATTAGATGCAATGGTTTTGTTTCTGAGTTTCTCAAAAGCTTTACTGCATTCCCCAATCACTTCATCGTGATAAAAAATGTTTGAATAAATAGACAAGAAGACTTACATGGTAACCAAAACATAATAGTGTCAAGAGAAACAGCTAATGACCTACTTCACGAATTTGTATAACTGGATAACAGAACTGGGAAGCATAGTTTTTACTGCTAAGATCTACAAGAATAAGAAGATGTGGAGAGCTATGATCATCCACATTCTGAATAAACACAGCGCAAAAATTAAGCGATTATATAAGGAGCTAGACTGATTCATGGGAGATAACCAAAGTTTATTTTATTTAAATTCAGCGGTTATTTCCCTTGGATCATTAAGAATCTATTGACAAAGGCGCTATATTTTGTTTCTTTTTCTAACGGAAATGTTGTAAAGCATAGCATGTTTTCTTCCCACTCCACCTATTTAAAATTTAATTTGAAAATTTCCTTACAGATTGAGAAGAGGCTTGAAGCTACGAAGTTTTTTTTTCTGCGGAACAGAAACAAAAAACGAAAAAAAAAAAAACAAACAAAAAAAAACTAAATGCCCCCACCCCAAAAAGGAAGCAAACAAAAATTGCTATTAAAATCAAAAAGACAACTAAAAGATTTTTCTGACCCATAATGAGGAAAGAAGGCCTGGAGAATTAGATACTTACAAGGTATAATGAAGTCATAAGAAGCTGGTGGGAACAGTTAGCAAGCCGCTTAGTAGTTGCGAATGATTGGATGGCAAAACAAATACTAAATGGTGAGTTAGTAAACTGTCAATAGTTAAAGTAACAAAATAGACGCTGTGGAGGGTCTTCATCACCCATGATCCAGAAGTACATAGGTAGTAAAAAAAGAAGAAACATTTTTTTAGGAATAACATTTTTGGCTACATTATTTTCATACGTAATAAAAATTTGTCATTATTTTGTTGATCAACTTTAAAGGAATATTAACATTATTATTATTATTATTATTATTATTATTATTATTATTATTATTATTATTATTTATTTATTTATTTAATTATTTATTTATTTATTTTAATTCCTGGTGTGTAGTCATTTCTTTCCGGGTCATAACCAGAGAACTAATGACATCTTCCACTGATCATTTTTTGTTAGACGATGAAAAAAAATCGCTGAGATCACACTCATTTTACATAGGTAAAGCTCTTTCTAAGGTGTGAGCTGTACTTGTGCATACAATTTTTGGTATTTCTTTAAAGCATGGACTACCAGATATCCCTCCAATGAGTCTATCGGAACATTTTCCAATCAACTGGAGGGCTCCAACTACAACTGGAATTGTTGATGTCCTCACGTACCAAATTTTTGAGATTTCAGTTTCAAGGTCCTTTTATGTTGATAGTTCTTTGAAGATCTTCAAATATACATTGCAGTCTGCAGGGACTGCCATGTCAATAAGAAGGCATATTCTCTTTTTGTGATCCCGATGTTTGGGCGATTAGCTTTGATTGTTCGGTCTGAGTGTATTGTAAACTATTATTATTATTATTATTATTATTATTATTATTATTATTACGTTCATCATCATTATATTTCGATTTCTGCTATGGTCACACAACCCACCAAGTTTGCGGGAAAACCTATGGCAAGTAATGGTGTGTTGTTATTGCTACATTTCATGATTTGTTTTTCAAACTTCCATAACATCACTAGCGTTAAATGGACAATGTTCTTCTTATTGTGTGGGCTGTACTTATCAAGACAAGTTTTTGTATTTCATTTAAGCTGGGATTTCTTCAATGTGTTGTTGTGTTCCTTTTTTATCATTCCAAGCGCACCTACTATGACCGGTAATATTTTTGTTTTCAATTTACACATTTTTTCTATTTAGCTTTCCAGGTTTTATACTTCGATAGTTTTTCAAGTTCCTTGGTTGCTATGTTACAGTCCGTTTGGCAAGCCATATCAATTAATAGTTAAGTTTTTTCTTTTCGGTTTTTGAAAATTATGTCCTCTTTACTTGCATCAGTCTTCCTGTCTGTAATGATGGTGTAATCCTATAGAATTGTGATACATCTATTTCTGTAACCGGCGCTGGGTGATGTTCATACCCGTCTTTATTAATATCTTTTCCAAAGTATTTGCACATTTTCCAGTGTAAGTATTGCCCCACTCTATCATGAGGATTTTTATATTCCTCTGGCGCAAATACAGAACATCCTGAGATTATGTAGTCTATGGTTTCCTGATATTTGTCACAGATCCTGAATTTTGTATCCACACTATTATGTATAATATTTGCTTGAGAGATCATAGTGAAAAGACTTTGGTCTTGAGCTGCAAGACTAAAGCATTTCGTTTCAGCCTTTAATCCAGATGCTCGTAACCATCGATGAATGCTAGCTTTATCAACATCGGCTTTATTAGCCTCGTTCTGGATATTGGCCGTGCAGAGGTTTGTCATGTCGGCGTTGTTTCGTTTTTTCAAGTGCTTTATCCTTGGCTTTCTTTTTCATATTTTTTGCTGCAACAATTGGTTCTTGGGTTCTTTTTTGGTTTTCTACAGAATCTACTAAATGTAAATCTCATTTGTATTTAGAATCTTCTTTCATGATTGATATTTTTTCTTTCTGTTTTTGTGTTTGATTAATTTTATCATCCAGCTCTTTGTTGTTTCCATGTATGTTAGTAAGCCAATAGTTGTTGTCTTGTCTGACAATTCTAGTTGAATAAGATCTCTTCCACCTTTTTTACAGTGTAAGTACAGACGGTCAGCATCAGCCTTTGGATGATGCATGTTATTCTTAGAAAAAAGCTTTCTTATCTTAGAATCTATTCGTCTGATGTCATTTAGAGTCCAAAATGTTTAAACAATATTAGACCATTGAGATGGCAAGGCTATTAATGGCCATAATTTTGTTCTGAGAATTCAGTTCAGTTTTTAATATAACTAGTACCCTTCTATAGTACTCTTTTCGCAATATTTCTTTAATTTTTATGGTGAATTCCATCACCCTCATTTCCGTCGAGGTACTTATAAACTTCTCATATTTTAAATCTTTGATTGTTACCCCAGGTCTAAATTAATAGAGGAATTTTGTTGTAGTGATCCTTGTAAAATTGTGGCTTTAGCACATTTATCCAAACCTACTTCCATTCCAATATCATCACTGAAACTTTTTACCATTTCCAGGAGACCTTCCAGCTCACTCTGATTCCTAGCATACAACTTTAAGTCATCCATATAAAATAGATGGCTTATTTTCTTTTGAGATATCTTGTAGCCATATTCCGTTCTGTTAATTTCACTGGTTAATGCTATTAGAGAAATACAAAATAGTAAGGGAGACAGAAAGCCACCTTGAAATTTCCTCTGGTGACTTAGAGATTCCATTTATATGATTGAGTTGAAGTGTTGTTTTCCATATCGACAGACTTTATTTGATGAAATTGATGATAACTGGTGATACCTTGTATATATTTAAAGACTTTACTATCCAGGAATATGGTACAGTATCAAATGCATTACGGTAATCAATCCAGGTAGTACTGAGATTTTTCTTTGAAGTGAAGCAGTTTTCTAAGTTCATCTTATTGATAAGTAATTGGTCTTTACATCCGTAAGAACCACTTTGCGCTCTTTTTGTTCAAGAGGTAGTATGTCATTTTTTTCTAGGAACAAATGTGCCTGTTTTGTCAGAATAGATGTCAACAGTTTGTAAGTAGTAGGAAGACGTGGTCTGTAGTTTTTTGGGATATTTGTGTCACCATATGTTTATGGATAGAACGAAAGTAATTCCTTTAGTTACCCATGCCAGAAGTTTAGTAGGATCATTGACCATTTCTTGAAATTCTTTGGATAGTTTTTTTTTGTGTACTGTATTTAGATAATAGAGCCAAAATTTTAGAATTTTATCTATTCCTGGAGATTTCCATTTGTATCTTTTTTTTTTCAGTGCACATTCTGTGATTCTCGACCATATTTGTTCTGGTTTATTTTTTCATTCGTACTACTTCTACCAATCGGCTTCATTGATATGTTCTTTACGGCAAACATATTTTCCCATATTTTTTATACTCTTCCATTGTTGGTGGTGTGGGTAGGGGGTGTCTCTGCAATTTTTTGTTTGCCTATTTTTCTGTAAAATTTCTTCGCATCGGTTTGAAAGATCTTGTTCTGTTTGTAGAATCATGATCTTATTTCATAGCATCTGATTCTTTCAGCCTTCACTGTTTTGTTTGCTTTATTTTTTTCTTTAGCTGATAGGACGTCATTTCCATTTCTAATTTTGTATTTTCTTTTGACTCTTCTGTCTTTTCTAGTCCTTACATTTATTCCACTTGCCAGTTCATCGAATACTTATAATCCAATTCTAAGTTCAATTTCTTTGTTTCACTATTTTTTCTTTTCCAAGGTGGAGATTCATGACCGTGAGACAACCTTTGTTTTACTTTGATGTTTAACTTTTTAGTTGTTGCTATTGCTGATGCATATATAGCTTAATTGGGACTTATATGTGGGTCAACTTCATCCATAAATAATTTGAGTGATGCATTGTACAATTTAATAGTTTTGAGGTTATGCTTTGCTGGTTGTAATTTTGGGTGTTGTTCTCGTTCATCCATTTTAATATTTTGTGCCTGACTCATATGTCTCATGTTTTCTTCCTTGGCTTCTTGTGTACTATTCTTGTTTTCAGTAAAATAATTCCGTTCAGTGTGTTTTTGGACTCGTTTTATTGCAGGCTTGTGAGTCACTAAGATCACACCTTTCCAACTCTTCTAAACATTCAGCATTATCATTATACAGTGGTTGGTTTGTATCTCAGTTTCTTCATTATGATCTGTGGTTTGTGTGATGTTCGTACATTTTATGTCTGTTATGGGATCTTACCCATAATAATAATAATGGACTACTCGATACTTAATACTGCGCCTCAGGAGTAGGCAAGGAGTCAGTCAGTAGTTTGAGTCAAGTGTCGACTCAGAGGCAGTCCGAAGCAGATTCGCGTTCAGACAATTACTGCAAGACATTGGAATAGTGATACTGGTCGAGACTACATTGTTCTCTCTACTAAACCTGATTGTTCATACTAACACTTTCTACTTCTCTGTATATATTCCTGTTTGTAATATATCTGTTTTATTCCATACCTGTGTTCGAGTTCTTCTTTATTGGTTCTACCTGGACTATCACCGTGGTACAAGGAACCGGACCATAACAAGTGGCGACAAAGATTCGAATTCATTCGGTGGAAGAAAAAAAAAATAACAAGTGGCGACGACGAAATCAACTCTCTACGCGGAGGACATACCTTTTTATTGCTATCCGCCGCGCATAACAAGTGGCGTCGAGGAAACCCTAAAAGGGTAATACGAAACTAATTAAAAAAAAAAAAAATAAAATAAATAAATAAAAAAAAAAAATACGTTAACATGGAAGATTTTAAGTCAACCATTATGAAACTTATCAAAATCCAATTTGAACAGCAACAAAGGTACGAATAGAAACACTTGGAATTGCAAGAATTATTATTACGTGCAATGACAAATAAGGAGCAAAAATCCCAGAACGAAACAGTTCTCTGACAAGACGCTATTTGGAGTAATATCGAAGACGGATTCATACGGGTTCAATGGGCATATTTTTGGCTGAGGACATGGGCTCGGAAAGCCCAGGTTAAAAAGGCCTTTTGCCACATGACAACCTCGTGAGTGGGGGGTGCTGAATATCGTCAGTCAGTCGTTCACTACCGAATGATCGGTTTAACTCTCTTCCTACGGACGGGAGGAACCCGAAGGGGGCTACGCCGAAGGACGGAGTCTCCTTCGGGGAGGTAGACCGGCCCTAAACCCCTTTTACGGGTTCAATGGGCATATTTTTGGCCGAGCAAACGGGCTCGTAATGCCCACGTTAAAAAGGCCTTGTGGCACATGACACCCTCGTGGGGGGGTGACTGAATATCGTCAGTCCGTAGTTTACTACCGACTGTACGGTTGTACTCACTTCCTACGGACGGGAGGAACCCGAAGGAGTCTACGCCGAAAGGCGGAGTCTCTTTGGGGAGGTAGACCGGCACTGAACCCGTTTATGCAGGTACAGTGGGCTATTTTTTTGCTGAGCCCACGGGCTCGGAATGCCCACGTTAAAAAGGCCTTGTGCCACATGCCGCCCTCGTGGGGGGGTGACTGAATATCGTCAGTCCTTAGTTCACTACCGACTGTTCGGTTAAATTCTCTTCCTACGGACGGGAGGAACCCAAAGGAGGCTACGTCGAAGGGCGGAGTCTCCTTCGGTTAGGTAGACCTGCCCTGAACCCGTTTATACGGGTTCAATGGGTATATTTTTGGCCGAGCTCACGGGCTTGGAAAGCCTACGCTAAAAAGACCTTGTGCCACATGACACCTTCGTTATGAATATCGTCAGTCAGTTGTTCACTACCGAATGTTCAGTTTAACTCTCTTCCTACGGACGGGAATAACCCGAAGGAGGCTACGCCCACGTTAAAAATGCCTTGTGCCACATGACGCCCTCGTTGGGGGGTGACTGAATACCGTCAGTCAGTAGTTCAAGTCGAGTCAAGAGTCGAGTCAGAGGCAGTCCGAAACAGAGTCTCGTTCAGACAATTACTGCAACACATTGGAATAGTGATACTGGTTGAGACTGCATTGTTCTCCCTACTAAACCTGATTGTTCGTACTAACACTTTCTACTTCTATGTACTTATTCATGTTTGTAATATATCTGTGTTATTCCATACTTGTGTTCGAGTTCTTCTTTATTTGTTCTACCATGGACTATCACCGTGGTACAAGGAACCGGACCATAACAATGTCCATTTCTGGTTTCCTTTCCTGTTCTCTTGATTTGCCTGTTCTGGTTGCTGTTCTTTTTATTTCTTTAATTGCACCATCTGTCATTCGGTTATATCTCATGATGTAACTTCTTACAGTGGCTTTATTTTTGTCAATGTACTTTCTAATTTCTTGTCCAACGTTTTCTCGCCAAATGTTACATATTTGACGTGTGATGTTTTTCTAAGATTTTTGCAACGCTTCATAGAATGCAGCCACAACTAATTTGTACTCCGCATAAAACCGTTTTAGCTTTTCTTTCTTTAACTTAAGGGTTTGAATCTAGTTGAAGAATTCGTAGGGCCATGATTGGAACTATCTCGGTTGACGTGACCTGACGATTCATTATTTGTGTAGGAGTTTGTTTCTATGGCATTTTTCTATTTTAGCTAAGATCTGAATTTTAATTGGTTAATTCAGACATAACCACAAATATATATATTTTTTTAAATTCTGACCTTAGACCTCCACCCTT
Source organism: Acanthosepion lycidas (assembly GCA_963932145.1). Classification (NCBI taxonomy): domain Eukaryota; kingdom Metazoa; phylum Mollusca; class Cephalopoda; order Sepiida; family Sepiidae; genus Acanthosepion; species Acanthosepion lycidas. Next base: position 121,256,570 of record OZ010572.1, read on the forward strand.
TTAAGTTTCAAAAGAGATAATGATTTGCTTTCAAATTTCCCAAATAAATCATTTAGAAATGCATGCCAAATGTATCTCCCTTTTCATCAGACTAAACTAAAAAGGTGTTTTTTTTCTCTTGATTTTCTTTTGGTTTTCTTTTTAGTTCTCATATTGTTTAGTGAGACACGGGTCTAAAAGTCCGCCCCAATTCGCCAGACAATATGGCTGTCTTTTTTACTGACAGGCTTCCGAAGCCTCAGAACGCAGCAACCATTCACTCCTTGGTACGATTAACAACTTGAATTGAGGTTTGTTGCTAGAAATGTAGAGGGTGGGATGTTTACGTGTTGTTAAATTAGGATCACGTACGTTTATTCCTGCTAGGAGAAGGTCCACTACAAGAACATGGCGGACTCAGAGATTGAATCCACCATAAAGAAGGGTAAAGATAACAATCAAGACCGATATATATATATATATATATATATATATATATATATATATATATATATATAAACAAGTATATGTATTAAACAACAAAATTTACAATGGACATAGACATTAACATTTGTGTTTGTGTGTGAACGTAAAGAGTTTGTAATTTGGTGAATGTTCGTACGTACGTGTATGTGTGTGTATAATGTTCATGGCGTCTCCCACAAGTGGGAAGAGGCAGTCGTCTGCGAGAGCTTACATCGTAGATGAGTTCGTTCAAAATGAATAAATGAAAAAGAGTATTTACCTCACCTCCACGCGAGGTACGATTCGGCACGAGACCTGAGGAAAAGAGAACGAGACAAGACGTCGCCCAGTATTTATAGTGTAGTGAGGGCGTCCCCTAGTGGACTATCAAGAAATTAAGGAGGAGCTGAACTCCGACAAAATAAATAAATAAAAATACCATTCTCCTAGATGCGTTGCCAAAAGACAGAGACGCCATTGTTATTCAAAAGGAAATTCTATATGGTAAATCATTGGAAATAGAATCTATTC
>OZ010572.1:121257744-121272744 GCA_963932145.1 Acanthosepion lycidas
GTTTACTATTTAAATGTTTACTAATGTCTATTTAATAATGTTTACTTAATGTTTACTACTTATATAATAAGATTAAGTGAAACATTCCTGCAAATAATTAATATTTTACATATTGATTATTTTAAAGAAAGCATTATTTATTCATTTATTTATCAGAGTATATTAAAAAGATACATGATTATTGATAACATTTGTTTGCATAAAATTACACACACACACACACACACACATATATATATATATATATTTGTATATATATATATATATATATATATATATATATAAACTTTATTAATTCGTTCATTGATTTATTCGTACATCTCTATATTCAGTTATCTATTAACTAAACTCGTCGAAAATACTTAGCGTTATCTACAACTAATGTCGTAGTCTTTCTAAGACAAGATATAGTTTTTCTAGGGAGATTTTCTTTCGGAATATCTACATCTAATATCGTAGTCTTATTAAGGAATATATGGATAACAATAAACTTGTTGATTAATCAATCAGGGTCTTTAAAAGGGAAACATATAAACGAAATAATAGTAATAGTAATAAGAAGTATACAGGAAATGAACTCCTATATTTTACTGCCAATAAATGTAGTGCAAACAAATAAGAGACGCTTACAAATAAATCCCACAAAAATCAGTAGATACGAAAAAGCTTTAAAATTCTATACAAAACACGGCTCCAAAATTAAATAAGTGGTTCCTGGAACTTGATTGGATATGACAAATCACGTGATATGTTCTCTACTACGTCTGCGCAGTTGAACACAAAATAGGTCAGAGCTTGGGTTACTTAGTACATTCCAGTGCAGAACTCAGAATTCATGAGCCGGTCACCGACTAGCCATAAGCTATAAAAACGGCTTTTCAGGGACAGTTAAGTGCCATAACTGAAACAGAAGAGTCAGCGAACAGGCCTGGCCGTGATACGCGTTACCATGACAACTCGCCAGTCAACGATGATCTTTCTACATACAAAACCATGGCGAAAGTAAGTTTTGTCTGATGTTCTCTTTGTTCACTGTGTTTCATTAGTGTGTGCTTCACACACACATTGGCGTACATATTACTTTGAACCTTGCAGACTTGTAACAAAATAACTTCGAGCTTTGCAGAGTCACTTGCAACAAAAATCATTTTTGAAAACACAAACTATTCATGGCCACAACAAAGAACATTTATTTTCAATATGTAAATATATGAACCACTGTATAAATGTTGCTGCCATATTTTGCTTGGTTTTCCTCCTTTTCAGCGAAGAGCATTTCTTCCCGTTTTTTTATTTTGTGTCGTATTTGTGGACCCGACACACCGAATTTATTTTTTTCTACCTAAATTCCGGTTAGACTGACCCCACAAGAAAATGTTTTATTTACGTCAAAATAGTTGTAAAAATAGCAAAAAGACTAAATGATTTACAAGGAAATCATTTGGCTTTTTTTAATACAGCGCATATATTTCAATGGTTCATAGACAAAAGTCTCTCGTGGTACAAACCTTTTTTTCGGCGCATTTGTGGATGATATAAGAGTACTTGTCAAGACATTTGAAGCATCTTCACGGAAAATTTACCAGGCTAAATCAGTACTCTGATTTTCTAAGCGTAGTTTAGATGTGGCAAAAGGACAAATGTATGGAGCACACAGTGCGGACTGAACTCACTATTCAGTCGTAATTGATCTACCAAAACAAGATTGGTGAACATTACACTACGTCGAAGTTCCCAAATGATTTTCTAAGCGTAGCTTAGAGGAGGCATAAGGCTGAAAGTTTGAAGCCCCCGAAATCCCATCCCTACTCAGTCGTAACTGATTTAACGAGACCAGCTTCAGGAACTTCGAAAAACACGTCATTCTCGTTGAAATTGCAACTCGCCATTATTATTATTATTATTATTATTATTGTTGTTATTATTATTAATAATAATATATTTTAAAATATTTCATTAAATTTATAGGAGGGATATTCGATTTATTTTTTGTATATAAAGCAATAATATAATTTATTTTTCTAGGATTAGAAAATCATTTATTTTTAAAGACATTAACTAAATTCTGTAAATGTATCTTACTAAAATTGATCGCAAGAAATCTGACAAAAGTGATCATGGCTCTCCACATTTTCCTTATCTTTAATATCAGTGGGTTGTCGCGGCTTTTCTTGGGAAAGATAGCAGTCTAGTTTTTCGTTGCCTTTTTTTCAAGTTTCGACTCAGAGTTATTCTAGACTGGTTGCAATATCAGTCAGCTGTGATCTTGTTAAATTGAAAACAGCTGGACCCGTCGCAAAAATGGATTCGGACCATTTTTTTACGACCGATGGTTATCAGCATCCTTTACAAGCGACCGAGACTAAAAGAAGTCCCTGAATGAAGATAAATTGCTTTTTTAGACGTAGACGACAGGACAAAGGTCCATGCTAGGTATAAAAATAACCAGTACGACGAAATAGTGCACATGACAAAGCGGGGCTCGGAAGGCGACGGAGAGGGAAGACACACGTTAGACTGTTCCCCTCCTCACTCTGCACCTACGCCTCATCTCAACTTCGTTCGCTTATAGGTGTAGGTTACAACACAAGAGTAAAATCTGGTTTGCTGCTAGGAACTATTAAGTTGGTGCAAAAATAATGTCGTTTTCTCACATAGTAACATATGTGAGAAAACGACATTATTTTTGCACCAACCTAATATTTCGTTTTTTTCATTCGTGGGTAATGATCTACCTGAAGAGTACTTTTTTTTTAAGCCACAAGCGTTTGACAGGAAGAAGATGCACCTTGTCAACAAAATTTGGTTATTGGCTTGAACTGCACCGCAACGCAAGTTTCGAATAAGAAATGATTGATTCTTTCTTTTTACCTTGGAATTAAAGTTAAAGCCTCGGCCGGAATTTGAACTCTGCATATTCCATTTTCTGCGCCGACAATCGTTATTCCATCAGCACATCTGCGGAAATGTTTTTATTATCAATCATTAAATTTATTTTATTTTATGAGGAATCATCTTTATTTACATTATTTACTCTGAGATTATTGTTCTCATCTTTGTAATTATTATCACAACGTTTCGTCAGTTATGTCCTTTGGTCTTCATCAGCTGTTTGTCGACTCGGGTATCCTTCAGGGAATTTGTCATGTCATTTTTCAGCTTTAATTTAATAACAATATCAAAAATGAATACATAATTTTAAAAGATTTAAGTTTATAAATTATCCAAAATTAAAATGAAGAAAATGAACATAATTCTTGCAAAGACTTAAGACAATAATGTCCATAATATATTTTATTCATAACAGCAAGATATTATTTAATTAAATAATATCTTAGTTTTGTCGTCTATTTTGTCATTCAGGTCACATTTTCTAGAAGTCCTGTTCGACTAAACAGATTTGATGATTTAAATTCTCTTCGGACTTGTCACTACAACAAATATAGATATTAGCCGATACAAAAAAGAATTTCTCGTAAAAATTATATAAGTGGCGGAGGAGGTGGGGAAAAGAGATATTAAAAAAAGAATTTTTTAGAAAATAAAAATAATTCTCAATAAAAATTTCATCTATTTCTGCACAAGTTCTGTAAGTTTTATTAAAATCTGACATTTATCTGATTTTTGCAATAATTTTGAAATTCATTTTTTTCACTGAAAAAAACAAAAACAAAAACAAACAAACAAACAAACACCCCCACCCCCCAAAAAAAAACGCTCAAATTTTCCATACAAGTTTATGGTCTTTTGTGTTTAAGCCTTCCACTGACCCCCCCCCAAAAAATATTCAAGCAAAACTTCCAAGGTTTATATTTAGACTATTGTCCTAATATTTGTTGTTGTTATCACAACGTTTCAATCGTTGTGCCCTCCGGCCTTCATCAGAGGTATATCGATCTGGGTATCCTATAGAGAATTCTGAACTGAACCGCTTTATTTAATCTACGGAGGTAGACTGTTCTCTTTCCATTGTACATGTATAAGGATATCTGGTTTAGTTCTAATTTGAGTAATGATCAGTTATTGCTCACATGCTTCCATTGATTGCAAGTACACACTGCCCGTAATAAGAATTCTGAGTTAAATCGCTGACAAAGATGAGGACAAGATGAGGACAATAATCCAAATATAAACAGTGTAATTAATGATAACTCCTCATCCAAGAAATTCAGATAAAATTATTGTTTTTATTATATTTTGCTCATCTTTTCATCATGTGCCTTTTTAGCGAAATTTTGGAGAGGTACTCAAATAAAAGTTTCCCCCGAAAATTTACACTGATTGATAAATACTGCTCGACTGCGGCAAGGACAAAAATGAATTTAAAACTCTTTATTGAATATGAGAAACGTTACTATCCGGCATTTGAAGTGAAATCCAAGAGAACTCATTGGTGCTGTCTTTTCATAGTGTTAGGAAATTTATGCTTTCTTTCCAGCCACAGATATTAATTAAAACTGACTGGCAACAGATAAAGAAACCGTATATATTTAATGGAAGAATCTAGAAATCAAAGTCGATAAGCCGTAATGAGATTTATACCACACCTAGAGAGCGATGTCTTAGAGATCTCTTTCTACACAACTCTCCTTCTCAGTTGCCCACATAAATAAACTGAACAACATTTCGTTTTCAACAAAAGAGTTTTTATTTTCATAGAAACTGTTCTAAGTATTTCTAGTATCCATAAAATGAAAGTTACGGTATGTCTTACATATCTCTAGGATGATGAAATGTTAAATAGATATTTTTAAGTCATTTCACCCCAAACAAGGCAATAGCACCACTCGGACGCCAATGGCTACACAATATTAGAGAACATGAGAAAAAAAACTACTATTAAGGAGAGAGGACAATAATAGAACAAATATAAAGAAAACAAAAGATAACGCTTGAAATCGTATTTAAATGCATGAAGATCAGCTTTAATTGGGAAGCAAGTAGACAGAAACAGAGTTGCACAATCGAGAAGTGAGATAGAAACTATTGGCATAAAATTTGTTGTAACATACCTACAGACGATAATGGGTATGTCACCATTCATATAAATACAGTAGTAAATACTGTATGTTGGTCAGCAATTGGAGATTTATCTCCAGCTGTGCTGGTCAAACTCTCTGCCTCCGGGCAGAGAGGATTCCCAGACGGGGCTATGTCGAAGGGTACAGTCTCGTCTCGGGAAACAGCTATCTGACCCGGTTTTAAACAGGGTCTACGGGGAATTTTTGGCCGAGCATACGGGCTCGGATACCCCACATTAAATTCGGCCTTGTGTCACATCTGACCGCGTGAAGTGGTTGGTAGATATCCTGCAGTTGGAGATTCGGCTCCAGTTGTGCTGGTCAAACTCTCTACTTCCGGGCAAAGAGGATCCCCAGAGGAGGCTATGTCGAAGGTAGAGTCTCGTCTCGGAAAAGAGCTACCTGACCCCGTTTTATAAGGGCTCTACGGCGAATTTTTGGCCGAGCCTACGGGCTTGAATACCTCACATTAAATTCGGCCTTGTGTCACATCTGACCGCGTGGGGCGGTTAGTAGGCATTCAGCTGTTGGAGATTCATTGTGGATTCACATGATTCACTTCTAGCAGTTGACAAATACTACTACGCGCCGCTGGCGAACCTTTATGTGTTGTTCTAACTAACCTTCGTTTGATTATTATATTTAGTAACCTTCCCTAGGTTACAATTATCAACAAAAAATGAGGAAAATAGCCTGAGTATAAATGATGTAAACGATATTTATTTTTTATTAAGTTTTTATAAACAACATTTCTTTTTATTTTTACGTTTTATTTCCTTTAAATTATTTCGCACGAAACAAGGCAGCAAAGTCACTAAGCCAAACTTAACTAGAAAGCAAGAAGCCGGAAGAGAGTTCCAGAAAAGAAACTGTTACAGTTACATCCAGCCATTTCAACTATGAAATAAAGAGATCTTGCCGCTAATCTCGTACAGTGTTTTGTCAGAACAATTACCATGAAAATATTTATAGAAAATGCACAAAAATCTACATTACGGCGGAGGGAATGTGACTGAAGCCGCGATGCCAGGTCAGGACTAACGACGTTGCAGATTCTTCCTTGGAATTTAAGGATCTCTAAATGGAAAAACTCTCGACGAGTCAATGACCAGCTAAATAAGAGGTAGTGTCTCAATAAATCACCGTAGAGAAAGCAACGGGAAACGACTCCATTATAAATCATCGAAAATATCGTGGCATTTATAAAGCAAGATATGAAAACTAACTGTGTGAAGGGGGTTAAATCTATGGGTGTTATCTCCTAACCCAGTAAGGAGCGACATGCGCGAAAAGTGTCAACTGACCGTCATCCAGCGATTGTTCGCATTAAACTAAAATATTTCCCAGAACTTGGAATATTGCATCGTTAAACAATTGTTGCTACTTGTAAAATATAAAAAAGGAGAGGAGTAGGTTAAATGTCAGTATTTTAGAAGTATGTGAAACTAGGTGATGGAACAACGGAGATTTTGTTAGTGACAAATACGGGATTTTATATGTAGAGAAAAATGAGAAAAATGAAAAAGGACTTGGATTGATACTGGACCAAGACATGAAGAAATGCGTTCTGGGATACTGTCAGCTATCTTAAAGAATTATCGTAATTAAACTGAAAGGAAAGCCTTATTTACATTATTCGGACTATTGTCCTCATCTTTGTCGCCATATTTATTACAACGTAATAGATTGGTAAAAAATGGTTGCTGAAGACATTAGGTTTATAATACCCAGAAATTCATACCCAGATGTCCTCAAGGACACATGGAACAGTGGATAAAGGCGTTAGTAAGATCCAGTGACAGAACCCAAAGAATGTCAGTTCCGGTTAAGGCAGTGAAGAACTTGGAGAGGGGAATTAACAGGAGATAACTGATAACTGACATCCATTGAAAACGTGGAACTAGAACAGTCCACGCCAGTGAGCCAAATAAAGGGTTCAGTTCGAAGTTTCAACCCCCTGAAGAAGGCCGGAACGTTGTAATAAATATGGCGACAAAGATGAGGACAATAGTCCGAATAATGTAAATAGTGTACATATTACCTCATCTCAGAAATATAGACAGATACTGAAGGAAAATCTTTCATTGTATCTATTATGACGGTATATGCATCAACAGCCCGGAAGAAGAAATCGAAACTTTCTACTTTAGTCTAGATATAAAAAGAATCTAAAATCGGAAGAAACCATAATTATCAAAGAGAGGGATTGTGAATTAACTGGAAAATTCGGACTAGGAACCCGCAACGAATGTAGAGAAAATGGGTCTAATGGTGCGAATGACCTCGTAATATTCAATACCTGATTCCAAGAATATCCAAGAAGAATATGGACATTGAGAAACTCAGAAGGAGAACCGCAAAAACTAAATTGACTACATAACTATCAACAAGATAGTCGGGAATGCAGTGACACATTGCAAAACCTATCCAAGTGACGACTGTGGGAGCGAACCCCTCCATGCTATATGTAAACTTAGAATGGATCTGCAAAAACTGAAGAGGCTTAACGCAGTAATGCCAAGACATGGAACAGAATATGGAAAACTGCACAAAGAAATAAGGAACAAATGCAAACAATATCTGTCTATATTTCTGTGATGAGGTATTATGTAAACTATTTACATAATTCGGACTATTTTCCTCATCTTTGTCGTCATATTTATTACAACGTTTCGGCCGTTGTACGCTCCGGCCTTCTTCAGGTGGTTGGAATGTCGAACTGAACCCTTTATTTCGCTCACTGGGGTAGACTGTTCTAGTTCCACGTGTTATGTTTAATGGATGTTAGTTGTCAGTTATCTCCTGTTACTTCCCCTCTCCAAGTTCTCCCCTGCCTTAACCGGGTATTGAACTCACTCTCTTTGGGCCCTGTCACCGGATCTAACTAACGCCCTTTTCTGCTGTGCCATGTGTCCTCAAGGAGACATGCCACAGTGGATAAACTGATAACTGATAACTGATAACTGACATTCATTAAACATGGCACGTGAAACTAGAACAGTGCATGGAGTATTGCTGCCATATATGGTCTGGTGCCCCTTCTGTTTGCCTCGGGGTTCTTGATAGGCTCCAGAGGCGGATATGCAATGTAGTTGGCCCTGCTCTGTCGTCTCGTCTACAGTCACTTTCTCACAGACGTGCCGTCGCCTCCCTCTGTCTGTTCTACAAATACTTCCATGGAAATTGCTCCGAGGAGCTGCATTCGCTGGTTCCCAGACGTCATGAGTTCAAGCGCCATATGAGGCTGGCATCCCGCTCTCACCCCTTCACTGTCGAAACTCCTAAATGTAGCCGTCTCTTCTACTCCAATAGCTTCATGTCTCGCACCTCTCGCCTGTAGAACTCCCTTCCCTATTCCTGTTTCCCTGTGAGCTATAATCTCCAGCTATTCAAATGTAATGTCAATCGACATCTCCAGTTGCCTTGATCTATCCACTACCCTCATCCTTTCTTCTATCACTCCTATCTGATCTTGCTCTAAATTTTCTGTAACCACTTGCGTCCTAGTGGCTTCCCGCTTTGCTTGGAGTGAAATGCTTAAAAAAAAAAAAGAAAAAAAAAGTCTACGCCTGTGAGTGAAATAAAGAGTTCAGTTCGACTTTCCAACCACCTGAAGTAAGCCGGAGCGTATAACGACCGAAACGTTGTAATAAATATGGCGACAAAGATGAGGATAATAGTCCGAATAATGTAAATTAGTGCAAACAGGCTAAAGAGGAATGGTTTAACGAAATTGTTCAGAAATAGGAGTGAGTATCAAAGATAAAGGAGATATGCATTAAAAAAAAAGAAAAAAAAAAGAGAACTAACAGGACAAACGACAAAAATCCAAGGACGGAAACAATAGAGAAATAAAAAATAGCTGAGAGATGGAACGAATACATCGGAGAAGTCTTCCCCGACTAAAGAGAACAACCGGCAATATACAGAAATACCGATAGACCGGACATTTAAAACCGAAGTGGAAGCTGCACTGGCCAAATTGAATAGAAACAAAGCGGCAGGGCTAGACGAAATTGTAATAGAGATGCCGGCGACCTTAGATGATTTTAGCACTGAAAAGATCACAGAAATAATAAATGAAATCTACAAGAGTGGTGACTTACCGAAAGAACTAGGCAGATATATTTTTATAGAACTGTCAAAGAAACCAGGCGCAAACCAATGTGAACTCCATCGTCCAATCAGTCAAATGAGTCACATAACAAACCTGAACCAGAATCCTGATGAATAGAGCGCACAGCAGAATTAGACTGGAGATAGGACAAGAACAGTGCGGGTTCGTCAAAGACACCAGAACAAGGAACGCAATTTTTATCCTCAGAATGTTATCCGTTAGAGCAATAGAAATACAGAAGGACGTGCACCTGTGTTTTATAGACTAAGTGAAGGCGTTCGATAAAATATGCCCCAAATATCTGTTAGAGCTGCTCAGCAGCTTTGACATATTCGGGAAGTATATTGGAATAATCAAGAATCTATACTGTCAGCAAACCGTCTGCATCCGGATAGAAAATGATTTCAGTATGTATATAAAATAGAAAGGGGTGTAAGACAAGTAGGTGTCTTCTCACCGGATTTATTCGATCTATACAGCGAGGCAATTTTGAGAAAATTAAAAGTCCTACCAGGATTCGTCATTGGTGGCCACAATCTTAACAACATTAGATATACAGTTGAAACAGTGTTGATAGCAGACACGGAAAGGAAACTATAAAAATCTGCTACAGAAGGTAGCGAAGGAAGGCGAGAAGAAAGGACTAAGTATAATCTACACGAAGACAGAATACATAGCCATCAGCAAAAAAAAAAAAAAAAAAAAAAAAATGAGCCCAAAGTACAAATTACAAATCAAAATCAATTACAAAAATTTAGATATCTGGGACGTAGTCTAACAGAAGACGGAAAGTGTGACAGTGAGATCCGAAGACGTATTGGGATGGCCAAAGGTGTATTCCAAAAGTTAAGCAGAATATTAAGAGACAGGAAAATTTCTTAGAAACAAAGAAAAAAGTATTGAACTTTTATGTAATATCTGTCATCCTGTATGACAGCGAATGTTGAACAATCTCTTCAAATACGGAAAACACTTGAAGCAACAGAAATCTGGTTTTACAGAAGGATGCTGAGGATACTATCGACCGAACATGTAAACAACGACGAGGCTTTGAAGAAAATGTAAACAAACAAAAAAAAAAAAAAAATGAGAAAGTGGTAGCTGAAATTTGTGGGGCACGTAATGAGCTAGGATGGCTTAGAAAATCTGATACCCCCATGACAGATTGCTGGGAAAAGATACAGAGGAAAGCAGTACGTAACAAATTTAGTAAGAATGATTAAATGCAGAGTAGAGCAGGGTTTGGGCGAAGTAACAAAAAGACACAATTTATTAAGAGCTACAAGGTAAAGGAGGATGTGGAGATCCATGGTCGCCTACGTCCTGAAGGAACACATAAAAAAGAAATATATAGCAAGAGCACCAGACCATATGTAATAGCAATATTCTAAGCATGGACGAATGGATGACAGATTTGAGCGAGAAAAATTATCTCGCACGATATAGAGAATCAACTTTTCTGTCAGCAAATCTTGCAATTGAATCGATATAAGCTGTTTTATGAAGATAATGTCTAGAGGTGATCATAATAAGTTTGTTATGATTCATTAATCTTTCAAGAAACAAATGAAAACACCGACAAAATATTGAAAAGATGACATTTTATTGTAAATATTAAGTTTTCTTTACGGGAAGACAGCGTGAATTCTCAAACATTGCATCAGAATGTGCGCCTTTCTGTAGATTATTGAAAATAAATAATTTATCAATGCATATGTTCGAGTTTCGTTATTTGATGTCTAATAATTTGTGACATGATTCTTTCAGTCCTTGAAGAAATAAATAATGTATTCAGAAAATACTGCCCGTATTTTATGACACTGGGCTACGCATGTTTTACTGTATACGTTGTTCTCGCTAATTTGGGGACGCTTGGTTCAAAAGTCATGACCATTTAGGGATACAAAAAGCAATCTTCTCCTTTTGGTGGTGATGAAGTCACGTGGGTCATGTGACGGCCGCTTATTGACGCCGTTTCATACAGTGACAAAAGTGGTAAGTCGTTTACAGGAGTCGAACCGAGCAGTTTTTTTTTTTTAGACCGGGTCAAGGCACCCGGTGTGAGACTAAATCTACCTCTACCAGCATGTATTACAGCTTATAAGAATATGGCGTCGTTTCTCTTTAGGAATATATTTTTCCTAGATACAGAAAGAAACCTATCCGGCTATTCGTGCTCAATCTTGGAAAACCCAAGACTGTTTTTTTTTTCTGTTCGCTTCGAACATAGTAGATGAATCTGGCTGGTTTATAGCTGGAGTCCTAAACATGCTTGATTTGGTTTGTTTTTTTTTTGTTTTACGATATATCAACCTCAATGTGTTATTTAATGCCGACAATTTTTATTGCTGGTAATAATTTTTTTCAAAAATGTATTTCTGGTAATATTTTTCTTCAAAATTCTATTTTAGGTAATATTTTTTCTTCAAAATTCTATTTTAGGTAATATTTTTTCTTCAAAAATGTATAGCTGGTAATAATTTTTTATAAAGTATTCTTTGTATTAAAACTTATTTTAACACTTTCATAGTGTTTTGACTCCAGTTTGGGGGTTAACTATTTACCCTAACAGGTGCTACCACCCCGGCCCAGGGTGGACCTGGGAACACGAGCAATTAACAGGTGGTATTACGCTCCTAAAAACCTCCTGATCAGAGGGCTTGCTGTTGGAAATAGTTTATCGTTTTACCTAGGACGCGGATGTGGTTTATCGTCATACCCAGGACGCCCTAAACATGCGTGAAATAAGGTGTTATTATATCATGGCTATAATAATACCCATAATGGGGAAATTGCAAATGGGAAATTAAATCATTCTTCCAAGCTCTCTCATTATAACTATTTTTATTGGTCTGGTCTACATTAGGGCATTGGTAATCATTTCCTCATTCCTATTAGCACCTACACGAATAAAAAGAAAGATCACCTTCTTACGATTATCGCATAGTAGCGTTATATGTTCCTTAGAAGAACAATGTTTACTGGAAAGGAAAAAATTATTCTGATGTCCACGGCAATCTTCGACCTTATGTCCATCACTGTAACATCTAATACATAATTTCAAATATCTGCATCTCGCTGTTTTAGTCTCATTGTTAGGATATTTCTTACACTTCCTCATAGGGTGACCACGTGATGCACAAAAATTTACATATTGCCCCACTAGAGCTGATGGCGAAATTCTTTAACGTCACTACCATCATTTACCTTTCCATCGGATTTATTACTTTTGGTATGTTTCCTATATAGACGGAGGGGCTTTAAAGTAGGAAAACGTCTTCTTACCCGGTGAGTTATTTCCTGCCTTAAATTATTGGGTAGTTTATCAAATATGATGGGACTTACGAGTGTGAATCCAGAGGAATCTTCCTAAAAAATACATACTATTAACTCGGACAAATCGGCCCTCACTTTGTCACAAAATTGGGGTCTTATTTAGGAGAACTGGTTATTATTTGTTTGAAGATCTCGTGAATTATAAAAGGCGCATCCAAAATATTTTCGCTAACAGATTTACTGCTATTTCGTAATTATCGTCTTTTAAGGTTAGATGTAAGATTTTCTGAAGAGCATAGCTAGAAACTTAACTCTTTACGAGGGCTAGCCTTGCTTTGTTAGAATTGATGAAATTAGTACAGTTGTTAAACGATGATATAAAATTCTTAAACTCAAACTTAGGATTAATACCACTAAAACATGCACACTGTAAGTTGAGAGTTGAGATTATTGAATGGCTGTTGGAGAAGGAACCGGCCTCGCTGCAGTGGGAAATACTCGTTTCTCGAACAGATTCCTCAATGTCAGAAAGCTGATTAGAGACGCTGACTCGAAAACCAAATTCGTTCCTGAGTTCAGCCACAAAACCACTTTTTTCTAAATCCAGATTGTCTTTGAGAAAAATCTTAATTTTACCATAAAAAGCTTGAATTTATCCCTGAAGATATCGGTTTCTTCCTTTCTTTTTTAAAATATTCTTTTTTCTTATCTTGTTCCAGCAATACCAACTTAACAATATGTTTTAAATCGCTCTTAGAGTCAATATCGGCCTTAACTCACTGTAATTATGCATTCTGAAATAGACATGAATTAAAATTATTATTACTTAATTATATTTTTGTTATATACTGTACCTATGAACACTAATGGATATGTCCCATTCCTCATAAATACGTTGGACACCATTGTAAGTCGGGGTACTATGCTGTCTACGCTGGCAGAGGAGGAAACTCTTGCCGCGTAGAACTCTCTGCCTTTGGACAGAGAGGAACCCGGATGAGGCTGTGCTGAAGGGCAGTGTCTCATCTGGGGAGGTAGACAGATACCCGATCCCGCGTATGCGGGGTCTAGGAGAATATTTGACCGAGCCCACGGGCTCGAATTTCCCCACACTAAATTTGGCTTTGTGCTTTATCCTACTTCGTGGGGAGGCAGGTAAATATCGTAATATGTTGTCTACGTAGTCCACCACTAGCAGTGGTTTACCTACTTCACACCGCTGGCGAGTATTGTATTTTGTTGATGATATAAACATTGTCATTGCATTCCCAACCTCCGTTTTGGCTATTCCTTATTCAGTAACCTTTTCTAGGTTACAACAATTTTGAACACCACATGTTCGGATTTATTTCACTGAACGGTGAAGAAGGGCAAAAATCTACACACACACACACACACACACACACACACATATATATATATATATATATATGACACCACGTGTTCGGATTAACTTTACTGATGGGTGAAAGAAAAATTATTTTTATACATAGATATTTTGGATGCCACGTGTCTGGATCGACTTCACAGAACTGAAAGCAAAAATGTTCATATATATTTTTGTGATACACCGTGTCCGGATTAATTTCACTGAACTGTGAAGGCAAAAATTATTTTTATATTTATTTTTGTATATAAAAAAGACAGCAAACTAGGAGATATTTTCTGTCTGGATGCCTTTATGCTCAAATCTGTCCCATTTCTTTTTAAATTTCCCCTGTTATCACGCCAAAAAATGATTTATGCATTCAGCAAAATTCCTTTCATGTATATCTAGTAAAATGCTTATTTGTTTAGCGAAATTGTGTATATGTTTGGCAAAATTTCTTATTTGCAATTACGTTTTAGCAAATTGTGTGAAATTTAGCGACTCCCTAAATTGAGTCGTGTCAGATGAACAAAGACGAGACATGCTTTATATAAGGAATATATTATACGGCGAGAATTAGAATATAGAATTGCTGCAAACGTATTCTTTTAGCGGTTAAAATCATCGTATCAGGCATGAAAGCCAAATACATGTATCGGAAATTGATCGATATATTTATCTGATGCGACTCATATTCTTCTTCCGATTGCTGCTTCTCCTTGTATTATTCAGATTTGTCTGTGGGTAACATCGCCAGTTCTTGGGGTAGGCTAAAAACACGTTCGTTCAGTTCATGGTCTTTATCGCCTCTCAGATTTGGTGCCTAAAATCCATTTAGCGCCTAAATTTGGGTTTATCCATTATTATCAAATAAATGGACCAATTTCGATATCATCAGGTCTTATCAACCAAGAGGAGATAACATATTTTTACATGCCTTGGTGCGAAATAATAATAATAATAATAATAATAATAATAATAATAATAAAACATCTGTAGTAGCATATTCTTTTTTTTTTAAATTTCACCCCAAGCAAAACAATAACGACACTAAGAGCCAAAGATTACCGGGAGTGAAAGAGAAAAGCCTTTAGGGAGGAGAAGCGAAGAGAAAGAACAATAAAAGAACATATATTGGGAAGACAGATATTTAATATATACTGTGTTTAATCGAAATTCAAATTTTACCAGCAGCAGCAGTAGCTGGGTTTAAATTA